>JANKKI010000349.1:0-327500 GCA_025175665.1 Cinchona pubescens | reverse complement strand
GAAAATGATTAATAGGTCATAGGAGAAACGTCTTACCACCTAAATTACATTTCGTTGTCGTATACAAAATCACATATTAACTTCAAGATGGTTAAAATCTGGATACCCTTGAGTACTTTTCAGAATATTTAAATGGATCACCAAAAGCCACATATGTGTCCAACCAAAACCAAACATTTACATGCGATAAGTTGAAAGTTTGAACTTTTCATAATCTTTTACTCTAAGATATTGTAGAGAAAAGAAGACAAGACGGAAGTTAGGGTATTTGCTTGTGAGTTGAGATTTGTCATTCTCTTAATAGAAAATAAATTAATAATAATTTATTTTTCAAATAAGAAATAATCATCAATAACAAATAATATCCTCATTTTATTCAAATCACATATTAGCTTTATATTGTGACCATTTAGGTTGAAACTGAATATCTGGCTATAGAACTTAAATTTGATATTTTCTAATTATTTATTTATATTAATTAATTGACTAATTGTTTCTTAAATTCTTATTTGCCACAATGACAACCAACAATATATTGTGGCAACAAGATAGTATGAATTATTTGTGAACCTTTTGATTAGTAGTTACTATACAATTTATATCTTCCTACTATACAATTGCCATAGTAGTTTATTATAATATAGAATTACTATCAAACACCTAGATACAATCGCATGTGTCCATGAATTTAAAGGATTAACTTTAATAAAATAGATACTCCTTTCTAATTTTTAATTCTCTTCGGTCAAGAACTTCGACTCATATCTTAGAAGATCACATATTCATTTATGTCATATCATGTTTTACTAAGGTATAGATTTATTGAACATTCATATATCTCCATATATAATTCACCAAAAAAATTCTAATAATACAAACTTATATTTTTTCTATTAAAACATAAATACACTATATGATTAGAGTATGATAAATTATACATAAGACAACCATTATATCAAGTCTAAAAATCACATGCACAACTTTAACTAAAAATAACCAATTGACAAATTCGTATATTCTATTTTGGTTTTCTTCCACAAGTCACGTTCAGTGAACTTATTCTCTAATAAATAACCACATAATTATCTTAGTTTCTCTACTCAAATAATTTGAGATTAATCATTTTCGAAAATAAATAGATATAACATATGTTTGTCTTATCAGATTATTAATACCCAATAAAAATAATCTATATATGACCAGAAACATATATACTATATATAAAGTATGATTCAAGTTTGATACGATATCATTATTTACTTTGTCAAATTTATCCTTATTTTCTTAATCAATTCCAATTTGACAAATGATATTTGTACACCCTTGAAAGCCTATTACACACTTCTATCTCTTTTTATCAACTAAAAAGATTGAAAAATCTTCATTTACGCTAGCATATTTTTTCATATCTAAATTACCCTTATGCCATATCTCCAAATACAGTAATTCATTTATCATATATCTCTTCATATTCATCTTCTTTAAACATAACTTTGTACAGATATATTAGTATTGTTACAACTAAAAGAAAAGTCATTATACATTAAAAAAGAAAGCATTTTAATTATCAAAATTTCATTTATAAAAATTAAAAACCATATTCATGATTATCTTAAAAAAGGTACAATTAAATTGTCCATGCTCATAACTACTACACTTGGTATGGTGAAATAATTTCCGCAACTTCTTTTTATGATTAGTTTTTTTTATATCATGACTTTAAATAAATATTTTACTATAAAAAATATTCAAAAATCATTTTTACGAAAATTAGCAAGTACACTAAAAAAATTTAAGCTTGTAATTTCTTAGCACTATTACAACTACAAAGAAATGAATCATTAGAAAAAAATGTAAACTAATAGCGAAAACTATCATTCATAATCTTTTTTTTTATATATACAAATATTCATTATTGTAATACAAAAGATTTGACATCGTAGATTATAAGTCTCATAAGATGTGTTAACTAAATTGGAGTAAGAAAAGAAAAAAATTGAATTAAAAAAAAATTTTTTTTGAGGAAAGTATACAATGCAGTCAAAATATTTTATTCTCTTTATCATATAAAAAATAATAAGCAGATCAAATAATTGATCTCCAAAACTTTCTTAAGTTTGTCAATACTTAAAATCTTGATTATTTCTTCCACGTGAATAAATTATATAAATCTTCAAGGTTTTAAGGTTTTGAAGTTATGCTATATCTTTGTCTTTTGGAAATTTCTACGGCCCCGTAACAGAACTATCTCGTTGTGTTTTATAAGTTTGTACAGTATAGATACTATTTGCTTTAAAAACTTGTATTATATAAACTTTTAAAGCTAACGGAATAGTTCTCTCAACAAGACTGTAAAATTCTCCTAAAAAAGAAGAAAACTTAACAAAGGTTAGTTGCTAAAAATAAGATGTAAAAGTTAAATGATTTAAAAATTATAAGATGCAATGGGTGGTTTCTTGCTAAAAAAATAAAGGTAATTTAGATATAAAAAAAATATGGTTTTGTAAATGAATGTTTTTTTACTCCTTTTATTTACTAATAAAGGATATGGGTATGTAAGAAATTTTTAGGGCATGTGCAAAAGTTAGTGTGTAATTTTACTCTTTCGAATAATACCCTTTTATATGTGTAACAATTAACTACTTACTAACTTCCTTATTTCTTCTATTATTTTCACTGCCTATATTTTATTTTTTATCTTTGTGTAAACTTTTATGTACAAATTACGTACACCATAGGGTGTGCATTTTCACAATTTTTAAAATAAAGTACTAAGAAATATAAATCTATCATTTCCAATTCTTCAATATATTCTCAACTTTATTTCTTGGGACATAAACAAATATATGCAATAATAATAATAATAATAATAATAAAACTTACCTATTAATAAAGGAAAATTTTACGGTCCGGTAACAAAACTATTATGTTGTACTTTAAATATTTGTACAGTACAATATAATGTTATTTAAAAACTTGTACTGTACAGGTATTTAAAACCAATGGAGTTGCCCTTAACAGCACTGTAGAATTTCCTATTAATAAATATAGGACAAATCTGTCCTGAATAGTCCATAACTTTCTACTAAAACTGAAATGGTCTCTCAACTTAAATTTTAGCCAATTTAGTCTCCCAACTAAATATTTAGATCAATTTGGTCCCTATTTTATTGTGACACCCAAAATACAAGTTTTTTCCAACTACATCACCCACAAACGCATTGGTGGTAACCATTCGGAAAAATACAAGAAACTTATGTTTTGTACGGTGCAGTCAAATAGAGACCAAATTAGCTACAAATATTTAGTTGATGGACTAAATCGATTAAAATTGCAGTTGAAAGACCATTTCAATTTTAATGAAAAAGTTGTAAGACTATTTGAGTGATTTACCCATAAATATATTTACCAAGTATTTTTTTTAAATATTAGGAGAAATCATACAAATAGTCCCTTGAATATTGAGAAAGTATTTTTTTAGTCCCTCAAATATGAAATAATGAGTTTTGGTCCCTCGAAAATATGAAATGTATGTTTTTGGTCTCGGAACACAATTCAAGTGGTGTTTTGTTGTGTTTTGGCCTAAAAAAATACGTGATCATCATATGTCAAGATTTTCAAGGGTTAATTGGAAACAAATTTGATTTTGCCCAAAATCTCCACCGCCATAAGTACCCCCACCCCAATTCCACCGTCACCGGATAAAACAATGCCACCACTTCCACTGACTCCTCCTAATATGGAACATCGATTTCAACCAACCGAATTCACTAATTGAAAAGAAAAAAAGAAAAATCCAAAATCACCAAGGAAAAGTGAAGAAAGTAGAAAACCCAAATGACCAGGCAAAAGCTACTCATCAAAAAACTAGAGAAACTACCACTGGAGTTGATCTAATGGGAGCGAGAAGATAATATAAACCTTGGATCTAGATGGATTATAGGAGCTGGAGGAGAGAGACGTAGTTGGGCTATTCCCGGTGGTAGAGTTTTTATTGTTGTTAGGCTTGGATCTAGGCTGGCCACGGCCCCAATAATGAATCTTTCAAGTTTCTTAGCCAGAACTAGATTGTTCGATAGCAAAGAAAAGCTTGGCGACGAAGGAGTCATCGAATGAGGTAGTTCTCAATCACTCCTCCTTCATACTCAAAATGAATCTTTCTCCTTGTTGGATTAGCTAGCTCCAACAGACTAATGACATAATTAGTCCGGTGGAGGAAGAGAGAGAAAGGAGTTTATGGACTGATGTTGTGGAAAGAGAAGTGGATGGAGGGTGGCAAAGGAGAGAGACACATGAGGAGGAGTGTGGGAAGGGTGGGGTAGAGTTAAGGTATCTGGTGGTGGTGGTGGTGGTGGCGATGGGGGTGGGGATTTGGATCAAAATAAAGTTCATTTCTAATTTTATCTTAAAAATGTAGATATGTGATGATTACATATTTTTTTTAGGCCAAACACCACTGGAATTGTACTCATGGATCACAAACATACGTTTCATATTTTTAAGTGACCAAATCTCATCATTTCATATTTGAGAGACTAAAAAAATATTTTGTAAATATTCAAGGGACTATTTATACGATTTTCAAAAAAAACTGTCTCATAATTGGTTTTGTGACATATCTATTTGTATTTGAATTTAGATAGATTTTCGCCTATAACTTTTGATTTTTTTCCTTCTTTAAATCACCTTTCCCTCTATCTTTTAGTGAGTCAAATTTATTACTAAAAAATTATTAAAAAAAAAAATTTTACTATCTAAATTATATATAATATAAAGAAATTATTTCACCTGTCTGACACTAAACATAAAAGAAGTGTATAAGATAGAATGTACAACAATTTTTCGTACATTACGTGTTGTATGGTCAACATTTTTTCTTATGAGTCTTTATCACATATTATACAATACAATATTTTTCCTCAAATAATGTAAAAAGTTATGACATTTTTTGTATTGGAATCCACATTCTTTTTTTCTTCCAAAAGGCTCAGTTAACTTCGACACATTTTTTTCCCCTAAAATTTTGGGTTGCCAAGTTTTTTATTTTATATATTTTTTAAGATATTGGGTTGCCAAGTAAAAGATCGTAAGCGTTAAATTTCCTTTATTTTTTTGGGGCGTTTCTTAACATTTTTTTGCCGTTGCTTGACACGCCAAAAGTGCAAACATCAATACTTAAACAACTCTTGCAATAAATTACTAGTAATTATCTGCAAAAAAAAGTAAATTAAATCACTAATCTAATCCACTGTAAAAATTTACACAATAGTTTGGATACAATGACTATCCCATTATTCAATAAATTTTAAATATTATTTTTACTTATATCTCATGCATCAACATTCAATGGTTTAAAAAATTGTCGATATAAAAAAAAGATTAATTCAAAATAAAACTTTGAAAAATTTTATAATTTTTTTAAAAAAATTATTTTCTTAAGTTTAAAAATTATATAAGTATTTAAAATATAAAAAAATAATTTTGTAAAAGAAATCGTAGAATTTTAAACGAAAAAAAAGAAAAAGAAATATACGAATAGTACATTACTACTACCAGAATACTCCTCTTCTAACAAAGAGGAGTAGTTAAATACTGAAATAGTTTTGGCCCCGGATATAAGGACCAGACCCGGTATATTCTCTCAAGACTGTTGTCTCGCTCGCCTTCTCCAATCTCCACTCCTCCTCCCTTCTCCCCCTCCCCTCCCCTCCACCCCCGCTCCCCTTCCTGCTCTTCCCGGCTCATTTCCAAGTTTATTACATGCTTCAAATCTTAATCAATCAATAAATAATCATAATTAGTAGACTATTAAACAACACAGGCGCAGACACGCACTCACGCACTCTTTGACCATTGACCAAAAAAAATAAAACTAAAAAAATACTCCTACATCAGAGGTAACGCGAAACGAAAAGCTAACCGCGAAGATTTTGTTAATTTGTCTTCTCCATTCCTTCTCTGATTAGTTAATCCCTCATTATCTTCTGAGGTGAGCTTATTTCCACAATTTTTTTTTATTTCAAAAAAAATAAATAAAAAAGAAGCAATGATTGTTGTTCATTTCTTCCATTTTTACCCTCTTTAGTTGATTTTAGAAAGTAAGCTCATTTCTGATAAATTTCGATTTGTTATGATTTATGCTGCGTATACCTTTTTTTTTCCCCTTTATTTTCTGTGCATTTTTGTTTTATATATTTAGTTAAATGCGATTGAGGTTTTTTATAGTGATTTTAGTGGTTGCTGGAGTTTGAGATCATTTTGATGTTCAGTAATACCTAGTACTTGTTTACGCATTTTGTTACTGGAGGAATTGGATAGGATTAATATACAAACTCATTTCGAAGCTTCTCCAGGGATTGCTTTTGCACGATTAATAAGTATTTTGTTAATAGAAATTGCGAAAACTGGAGAGTTGCTTTGGCTGGTTCGGGTCAACAACAAATGTGAAGTTGTCTTGTTTTTTCGATTTTTTTTAGAGGATGATAATTTAAATTTTATTTCTCTAGGGGCCAATGTGAGGATAAATGGAATTTTAGAAAATTTAAGGGGAAAATGTGAAGGGGGAAAGGAATTAATTAAAGAATTTAGGGGTGCGAATGTTAGACAAATTTAGAAAATTAAAAAGTTTGCTAGTCTAATTTCTATTTTTTTGAAACTGAGGGAGGCCAATTGTCCACTCTCAGCCTAAGGTAGATGCCCGTGTAGAAAACAGTATCATGGTGACTGTTTGGCATGTATGAATTTGGTGAAATATATTTAGGTTTCTTTATGAAATGTTAATATTAAATATACAGAGCACAAAAAGGGGACTAGATCTAAACTTGTTGAGGGAATTGCAACTCAATTTGAGTTGGAATATGGCACGATTTCTTGTTTGTTTTTATCCTACTATTATAAGTGTAATTTTAGGACCATGAAGGTCGTAAAAGATGTGGAGCTTTCTTCTTGAATTCCAGTCAAATACTCCGTAACTGAAAACTATTGCAAAAGATTTAGTTAGAAGACAATTACTTGAGTTCTGTTTCTTTTTTTTTTTGTTTTAATTTCTTGATGCTTATTGTCTTATTGATGCAAACTGCAACATTCTAACTACTGTTCAGCTTTAGAAATTTATTTTTGAACTGACATAACCCTAACATTTGGTCGGTACTAACTGTTGCTGCTTGAAATGTACAAAGAAATGCTACCACGCTAATGATGTTTTGCCATCTAATAATGATCAACTGAAGAAGGGATGATTTTGAAACAAAAATTTCAGATGTAATGCCTTATTCATGTGATTTGAAAACAGCATAAGACATAATTGGATACATGGTTTTGTGCTTCCTACTTTTGCAATTTCATATAATAGTATAATCGTTTGAAGCAATCTTTATCTCTTATTTTTAATGGAAACTGCTGCTGATCTTCCTTATCAACAGGGTGCTGTATTTTGTTAACTTGACTATATGTGAAAGGGAAGCAATCTTTTTTCATAATGGCTTCAAGAGCAATACTACGGAGGAAAAAGTACCTCTTTGATTCCCTTAGTCATCCCAAGTACTTGGTCCACTGTTGTTCAAGCTTTGAGCATGGGAGTTCATCAGCGATTCCTGATTCATGGAATCAGAGCAGGGCAGTGAGACATGCATCTTCCATTTCAGATCAAAGAAGCAAAGTGGAATCAAATCTAACCAAAGATGAGTTGCTTACTATTTTTGCAAGATTTATTTTAGGCATAATTCTTGCAGGATTCAATCTCTTATAAGTAGGAACAGTTGTCTCTTCTTTAGAAGTTAAGTGGGTAACAGAATATGTCCGCCATTCTTCCATGCAGCTGCAGCAGGGCAACCTGATCTGGGTCCTGGTGATGATAAAAATGAAAAACCAACTGTTAAACAAAAGAAGGAAGCTTCACCAGAAGAATGTGACCAGGCAGTTGAGGGTTTGAGCACAGTCAAAGCCAAAGCAAATTGCTTCTTGCTTCAAGATACACAGAAGGATGCCAAACCTATAATAAAGAGAGTTTGGTCGATGCTTTTAGGAATTGATCATGCTCTGAAAGCTGTTGCTTCTATGAGCAGGTTAAAGTTTTGTGGCTCTTAGTTCAACGTCCACCCCCAACCCCCACAGAAAAAATCAAAAGATATATTTCAAAGTATTGTTTAACCCTTTTGTTGTTCAATTTCTTCTCTCTCTTTATCCAGGGAGGACTGGGCAAAGAAGTTTCGGCATTGGAAGGATGAATTCAAGTCTACCTTGCAACAATATTGGCTGGGCACAAAACTACTCTGGGCTGATGTTAGGATAAGCTCGAAGTTGCTGTACAAACTTGCTGGAGTGGGAAGGGTCTTTCTAGAAGAGAGAGACAGCAACTCACTCGGACGACAGCTGATATTTTCAGGCTGGTTCCTTTTGCAGTTTTTATTATAGTCCCATTCATGGAGTTCTTGCTGCCAGTATTCCTCAAATTGTTCCCTAACATGTTGCCATCAACTTTCCAGGACAAGATGAAAGAACAGGTGATTGTTGAAATTGTTGTTGTCGTATTTCTCCAATAATTTTTGCTCTCACTTCACCTGAGTTTTAAGAAATCTATTTTGTAGTCTGTTGGTTTATGTGATCCTTTCTAAACTGTGTCAAGGGCTGGAATATGTATGGGATGCTTTGTGATCATGATCAAACATTGGAACATGGTGGTGGCAATTACAAATATCACATGCTTGCCAATGTTACTTGGATACACACAAAAATTTTGCTAATTTATTCTCCTGAGTATTGGTGTTCATGCATTTAAAGAAATTGAGAAAAGAAAAATATCTCTTATGGATATTGTTGAGTTTCATTCTCCTTTTGCATATTATCAGAATCTAATTCTTATATGTCATTTTTGCAATCAGTGGATTATTTTGTAATTACTGTTGAAAAATGCATGGGCATTCATTATTCCATTAGGTCTGGAAATTTATATGGGCAATCAAGAATGACCTGAGCGAGCTTATGAAAGTTTACACTTTGCCTTTATTTATACACTCAAGTATTTTATCTTAAATTAGAACCTGACTAGATTTTATATAGTTCCAGGTATGGTTTTCTTTGTCTGAAGCTTGTTTTGACCGTGATACAGGCTTACCCAGTAACTTGTAGAACAGATAACATCTATTAAATTGTCTTAATATATAGGACCTTGGTGCTGGTGGGAGTTTATTAATAGGGTTATGTAATTCTCTGTTGTTAGGTTTAATTCTTGAAAGATTAAAAAGATTGAGGAAGATATTTGATGTTCATTGTTGAAAGATTAAAAAGATTGAGGAAGATATTTGATGTTCATTGTTGAAATTTTGTAAAAATACTACTTCACAAAATTTTTATGCTGAATCAACTGTGGTAAAAGAAACTTTTTGAAAGTCTTTAACCCTCATTACATAAATATTTGTTCACCTGTTATGTAAATATTTGTCACATTCACCTAACTTCACTTTCAATAACTTCTTTTGGTTTTATGTGCTCGGCTAGTTTCTTTTTTGATGTCTTTCTTAAATTGGATTGTTCAGCTAGACCATCTCAATGTAATTTCTTAAAAAGTTCTTAGTTTAGTTTGTTTTGCATCTTAATTTTAAAATGAGTTTTAAAATGTATTAAGTTTAAAGATTTTTAGTAATAAGAAAATCATTGGCGCTCTTCTCCAACTTTATACATCCTAAAATAGGCTTACTCGTTGATGCCATTAATTCCTATTATCCAAGAAAATATTTAGAAAGTGAAAATGGCATAGAGCAAAGAATGCATTTTATTTTCCAAGTTTATTAGACAGTTCTTTTATAGTGACTAGAAAAAATCAGTAGTTAATACTTTTGAACTGTTGAAAATTTTAATTTTTTAAGAAAAAAATAAATAATTACCAAATTATAAAAAAGACTGCTAAATCTATAAATTAATCTTTTGAATTTTTTTATGTAAAAAATGGTATATACCTTAAATGTCTATTCAATATCTTATGTTATTTTTTGATTTTGTAATTACTTTCACATTTCTTTTTTGATCTTTTATTCTTTTTATTTTTTCATAATAATTGTCCTATATGCTATTTAGTACAATATTAAAATAAAATTATTTCCTTCTAAAAAAATTAAGCACATTTTCTATTTTATGAGAACAATGTGTCATATGTGAATTCTATAATTGAAAAAAGAAAAATGAGCCATTAATACTGACACATTTAATAGACTAATAGTTTAACTTATTTACAATGATTATTGATGACCAATGAATTAAATTATTAATCATAAAATTCACTAATATAAATTGGTTCTAAAACACAACTCTTTGTGAATAAAATAAATAAATGATTAAATGACATTTTCATAAGAAAAATATTTTTATTTTTCCACAAGATAATTATAGATAATAGGCAAATAAATACATAATTAAGTAATGGACAAGTTTAATTGGGTAAAGTAATAAGGTAACTATGATTAGTTGATAACCAACCAATGAAATTATTAATACAAATTTAATTATTATGTATTGATCTTAAAGCACAATAATTATTTTGTAAGAAAAACAAATACATGATTAATAATATTACTATATATAGGCAAAAAGATTTACAAAACAACAAAAAAGTCTTATTATCTAATTCACAACTGTTAAGCATACTTGAACGAGTCATTAGAGGAAAAGAAAATAATTTAGCGAAATAAAGGTGATGCTAATTATTAGATTAACTAAGATCTTAATAATTCTAGGTCATTTGGACAGTAAAATCATAAAATTCTATACAAAAATTATGCTAAACGCGTTTATAAAAAATTCTTCATATAAGATTTTCCAACCATTATCATCTAAAAAAATTTTGTTATAAGACTTAAAAGAATGCAAAAGCTATCTAGATAAATGTGTGCATTTATTTGAAGTGCAACCAATGTTTAATTGTTATGCGTATGCAAGATATATCACAGACTTTTGGATTAAAATATCTGTGGATTTGGAGTACACTCAGTTTTTAGTTTATTAAGATAACTCTACAAAGAAGTACAATATGAGAACATATTTGCAAGTGACACTCACAACAGTTATTTTATTAAGTGATTCCATATTTTTCATGATAGAGTTAATTCAACTAACTTTTATCTAATTTTGGTGCATTTACAAAGATGCCTCTTAAAGCATTTTGATTATGGTGTCCGTCTATCATGTTTGTACTTTATACCATTGTTTATACGTTAATATTAGGACTAAATGTTCTGTGATTTCAGAAATTACCACTTAGACGTCTACAACTGAAAAATGAAATAAGATGAGTGGCATACTTTATTCTCATAAAATAGAAAATTTGTTTAATTTTAGTAAGAAAAAAATCTATTTACATTATTATCGTAAGTAGCATATGTGTATAAGATTATTAAGAGGGCTAATTACATTTTACCTTTTTAAAATTTATCATTACTAACACTTTTGTCCCTTTATGTTATTAAACATTTAAAATCATTGCTAAGATATTAGTCTGGGCATGTATGGCTTATTAAACATTTGCTCGTTGTTTACTTTATGTAATAAAAATAGATAGTTTTATCCGATTAAACAGTGGGTATTTTTAAATAAATCAATTATAGTTCATCAAGCAAAAGACTCACCTCAATTTCTTTAAATGCATGAACACCAATGAGACATGAAACTATTTAACTAAGGGCATATTAAGTGTGACCAAAAAAAAAAAAGGTGGCGGTGTTCTTAAAAATTAGGTAATTAAATATAATATTAATTATGTTTTCCTATCGGGATTTGTATTTCTTTAAGGGTGGGTATTTTGGGCATCACAAAAAAGTAGAAACAAAAGTGGTTATGTTTTCCTATCGGGATTTGTATTCCTGTTTCACATCTCAGTTAAGGGCGGGTATTTTAGGCATTACAAAAAAGGGGAGAATCAAAAATTGGGAGAAACAAAAAATTGGGAGAAACAACTTGCATATATGATGTAGTATAGATAGATGGATAGATAGATAGATACATAGATAGATAGATTATGGAAGGCCTGAAGTTTCATTTAAAACTTGTTTGTATAGATTACGGGTAAACATTTGCTGTCATAATTATTTTATAATTGTTGGGAATAAGCAAAGAAATGTTTGACGACTAAACATCTAATAGTGAACACATTCAACTATTCAAGGAATAAATATATGCAACAAATATGAGAGTAGCCCCCCACCACACACCAAGATTCAGGTGGTTAGCTAATAAAAAAAATATGCAATAAATATAAGAAACTTCTTGCTTTAGATAATTTTTTAATGGATACTTATTAATCCATCAAGTTGTATTCCAAATTTTATGCACATCTAATTCAATGAACATTTTGATAAAAGCTAGAAACTATAGAGACAAAGATAAAAGAGCAAAAGAAAAATTCTCGCACGAGTAAAATTTCGAATGAAAAATCAACTGGTTCATTACTACAACTTCAAAATTTTAGAACAACTCTAGAAAAAATTACATGGTAAAAAGAAGGAAGAATACTAGTATTCACATCACGATGTTACTAAGTGAAGAATTTTTCATTTGATCTTGTCTTTGTCTTAAGTTTGGTGTCTCTTAAAACACATCAAGATGTGTCAGAATGTTGAAAATTATAATTATAATTATAATTATAATTATATATATATATATAGCCAATTTGCATAAAAAACATTCAACTTTTTTGTTGGGATGCATTGTTTCATCCCTTGCCCTGTCACAGTTTAATTAAGTATGAACTTTTTTTTTTTTTAATTTTCTTTTTCTAATAAAAATTAGTTGAAAGTTGTAGGTTATAGTGCAACTATTTTAAGATTTTTTTTTTGACATGTCTTTTAGAAAAGTCTGTATGTGTACAACTCTAAATTCTTTTGTAACAGCCAGTACTAGATTCTAAGGAAATGTAACAGAACCACATGTGTACTTGCAAATGGAAATCTCACTGAATTGGAAGCCTTGGTTTTAGTTATTTGGTTTAGATATGCCATTCAATCTAATAATTCATGTCTTCAGGCCATTTCAAATGATAGATACTTCAAATTCCACTTCATTAAAAAAAAAAAAAAAAAGGAAATAAGTTAAAGGACAGGTGGACACGCGGAGGCCTCCAATACTGGAGACTTCAGTTTTAGTTATTTACTATAGATTATTTGAAAGACAACATGCTTAAAGATTAATACTTTAATTAATTGCTTATGCAGTGAAACATCTATTTTTCTTCCTCTCTCTTTTATCTCTGAATTTAAGACTTGAATGTGGCTATGGTGGCCTTGAACTTATTTCATTCAAGCTATTATATTTTCACCATCGATTTTAGCACAAAGTGTGTGGGAACTTATTGAAGGATGAAATTCCTGAAGTGTCCTCTCAATCTATGTAAGAAATAATTATGAAGTTCAAGTAGAGTTTATTAGTGGAATCAAAACTATAAATACTTTTTAAAAGGTGACTATGAACATGGGACATTTCAAAATGAAGGTAAGACAAGTTTAATTGGAAATTGATTATAACTTAAGAGCACATTGCCAAAGAGGCAGAAAATCTACTATGGTGCTTAATGTTTTCAGCCTTTTTAAATGCCTGTGTATCTACTGGTGATAAATTGAGCAAAGAAGCACAGAAGGTCTAGACAATAAAGTGCAGTCAAGAGATGCCAGCAATTTTTTGTCGTTTAACGACATTATAATGCTTTATTACATTCCAATGACTTATAATTCTATTTGATTGCTAATATTTCAGGAGGCTCTGAAAAGGAAGTTAAATGCTAGGATTGAATATGCAAAGTTTCTCCAGGAGACTGTAAAAGAAATGGCAAATGAAGTTAAAGACTTACGAAGTGGAGAAACAAAGAAAACAGCTGAAGATCTTGATGAATTTATGGATAAGGTATCAGCTTTATTTTCTTAAGCTTTCTTCATTCATTGGTTTCTTTTGCTTGATAACTTATCTCATCGATTTGAAGGATTCTATACACCTATCCATCATTGATTGTTATTTTTCTCCCTTTCTATTTTGGTTCCTTGAAAATTTACACTTTACCTTACCATTTGTCATTTAGAAGGGGTACCACTGTGTCAAATGATGAAATCTTAGGTTTTGCTAAATTGTTCAATGATGAGCTAACTCTGGATAACATAAGCAGGTTATGCCATTGTTAAAGTAGAATCTTTTAGTTTCTGATAAATGCAGAGTTTCATTTTAGTTTGATGCGAGAATAATTTTTGTGAAATGCAGACCTCGGTTGGTGAACATGTGCAAGTACATGGGTATCAAGCCTTTTGGTACAGATGCATATCTCCGTCACATGCTCCGAATGAGACTAAAAAGTAAGTATATTTTGACTGTTGAAGATTACATCTTAATGGTTTTAGTAGTGACAATTGCTTCGCTGGGGAAAATCTTTCAAATCATGCTGTTCTTTTCATGGACTTTAACAAGTATGTCATCCAACTTAATTGCCAAGGATTATGTATCTCCTACAACATAACAATGGTCTTGTTAGTCTAAGGTTAAGCAGCAGCAGTTTCATCCAAGAACAGACAATTTTCAGTGCCTGTATATTAGTACTGAACATGTTTTCTTTGAGATAACCTAAAACTTCTTTTACAATTATTTCCCAATTGTGAAGGATTCTAGTTCACTTATTAGTTTGCAGGATACAGGACAAGTTAAGTGGCCCCCCTTTTCTGTGGCCACTATGACCTCGTCAATCTAATGGTTAGGTGACTTGAATAGTTGGAAAAGTCTCACAGGTATAAAAGGAATTGCATAAGTTTAACACTAGACAATGCTAATACAAAAAAGAGCTTAACCGCAAAACTCAAGATAGTCCTATAACATGATATCAATCCAATATATATATATATATATATATATATATTATTTGCTCTATGTTGACCAGCATAAGAATAAAACATAATGCAAGTTTCAATTTTTCATGGTTTGCTGGGTTGGTTTTTGGTTTCTAAAACATTCAAAACTATATGGTGGGAATGACAAGTGGCGCCTTTAGCTTAAAAAGGAAAAGCCAGAAAGATTGCAAGGTCTGGCTTACATGCTGTTAATCTGCTGAAAGAACTTTTAAGATTTGGTGAAGTTTGTAATATTAAGTAGTTATAATTGAAGCTCATAATCATTAATATTTGACCCTCAGATAGAGGATTAAGTGTGAATATGTTATTTATTTTGAATTGCTGCAAAGTATTCTGGTTGTCACTTCTGAGTCTTTTAGCTGCCTCATGCAACTCTTCAAGGGGCTTAAAGTATGGTGCTGTATTTCTTAAAAGGTATTTTGTTCGAATACGATGGGGAGTTAACCATGCACAGAATGTTTTTCCCTACTTCAGAACCATCAAACACTCCATTTGCTGAATTTTTAATTTTTTTGGGTTTATTTTCTAGCTTACTTATCAAAAGGATCACATGTCATTTTCCAAATTGTTATATTTCCATTTTCATAGTAAAAGACCATAACTGAATCTTAAAGTATTAAATGTTTAAGAAGTGGACTATATGTCAAGGAAGAGACCTGAGTGGACTAACAACATTGTTAGAATCATCCATACTCTCCCACTTGAAAAACCTTTAGGCGAATATGTCTGTTGGAAACCAATGTTTACCAAAATTGACTTTTTAGTAGAGAGTCAAAGGATCTGGGGCTTTTTGTTGTTATTTTCCTGTACACATGCTTGTGTTTCTTATCCAATGAGTACGGTTCATTATGTTTAGGGCCTTGGTCAAAGTATTGAATAGAGAATTTGGGCAGAGAGACTGCTACTGAGTTTCTGAGTTTCTTGCGTTTGTAAATCTGTGGGTTTTCTTTTTTGAGATTAACAAATTTTGGTTTTGTAAATAATATTTTTCTCCTCCTCCCAATATGCTCTTGAAATTTATAAATCTCCAGGTCATGTTAAAACTCAAAAATAAGAGTATCCTTGTGTATTTGTTTCATTACACCATTCTTATATGCAGATAATCAAGATTTATATAACTGGGTCTTCTGTATTCTTATACAATCTAGATGTGTATAAGAGACAGGCTAAGTTCATGTATTCGTCAGACATATTTTGAAGGCAGGTGAAGAGATTATTCGCTGGTTGTCATCTTTCACATACTAGTTCATGTTGCAGGTTTATTCTCTTAAAATTGTCAATGTGGCTCTCTGTTTAACAACATGTCTGTACTAGTTAGGCCATGACCCAATAAAGAGTCAGAATGTAATGATCATGGAACAGGGCAGTGTTGCCCAGTGATGTTATCTTATTTTATATTTTCATTTAAAAAAAAATAGATCCTCTACAAAACATTGTCAGGAAGTGAAGGTGAGTTTTCTTTGTCATTCTGCAAAAAATGCTCTGATACCTTATTCTCTACGTGAAGTATAGTCAAGTGGAGAAAATAATGCAAGACATCAATACATAAAGAGAGAATGAATACAACATTCTTAGTTAATTAAAATACAAAATTTGACCATCATGAACAGTATTGCATTGTTTTACAGGATCAAGGAAGATGATAAGATGATTAAAGCTGAGAGTGTGGAGTCTCTCTCTGAGGAAGAACTCCGCCAAGCATGTCGAGACCGGGGGATGCTCGGATTGGTTTCAGTAGATGAAATGCGTCAACAGGTCAGTTTTTTCCTCTGGAGATTCTTTGTGTTCTTAGATGCACAACAATTAACGGTTGCTGTTGCAAGATATATATGGCCCCGTATGGATTGCATTATTTGGAGTATTATTTTGGTGCATTATTCGAGGAATTATTTGAGTGATGTGGCAAATAATAAAAAAATATGAATAATTTGAGTAAGTGTTTGGATTGTGAATAGTGCAAATAATTTTTTTATAAATAAGTGTTTGGATAGTGTTTTTTGCACTAAAAGTCGAAGAAAACACATACGCAAAAGTTAAACGAAATTATTAATATCAAACTATATAATTCAGTTCACTTTCTTTTTTTACATCATCAAATCAAGTACTAAAAATCACATATAAACGTAGTTGCCTTCTCATCGTTTGAAATCCGAATCTTAAAAAATAAGATATACTCATCATGTATTTATTTAATATAAAATCAAAAAAATACAATTTAAAAATTATTTAGTATTTTATGCACTAATAGACAAAATACGTACACAAAATTATTATAAAATTATTAATATCAAAATATATAATCCCGTTTACTTTCTTTTTTACACCATCAAATCAAGTATTAAAAATCACATGCAAAGGTAGTTACCTGTTCGTCGTTTGAAATCCAAATCTTGAAAAACGAAATGTCTCTTATGCGTATGCTAAATATGTATTTATTTAATATAAAATAAAAATACAATTTAAAATTTACACTTTTCTATCCATAGTTCGGATTCTCCAACATAGGTTTGAAAATCCGAACCTTATTCGGACTCTCGAACCTAAGTTCGGAAGTCCGAACCTTGTATACTAGTTTAAACTCTCTTTTCCCGCCTATGCTTCGGACTTCTGAACCTTGTATACTATTTTAAACTCTAATTTCCCGCCTATGTATTCGAACTTCCGAACTTAGGTTCGGAAGTCCGAATCTATATTTCCATTTTTTCTTTGCCCCGAAAAAAATTTAGACCAATGAATAGTATAAAAAATTTAATGCTAATATATGCGAATAGTATAATACGCGTATAGAGGAATAGTAAAGTAATTGATTGAATAGTAATGAATAGTGAAAGAAAATTTTGAATTGTGTAAGTAATGAATAGTGAAAGAAATTTTGAATTGTGTAAATAATGAATAGTATTTTTGAAAAAAGTAAAAAAAGTTGACAAAAAAATTTTTGCTGACCAAACAGTTATTTCATAAAAGTATAAATAGTAAAGTAAAAAGTGGTAAAAAATTGATCAAAAAAAAACAATCCGAACGGGGCCTATATCAATGCTGTGTATTGTATTTCCTTTCAAGTATTTACTGTCACCCCCTAGTTGTGAATTGAAGCTTAAAGTGTTCATTCATTCATCTTTCAGATCTCTAACTTTCTATAAAGTGGAAATGTGGTGCAGGGGCTGTGTTTTTCCTTTCACTCTTATCTGCTCCCTCTACCTGCAGATTTTATGAGGGATACAAAATATGATTGTTTATTTTCCCACTTTTTGCCTTTGCTTCCATTGCACCCGCATCGATTTTGAAGGCCTTTTTACCAATAGATGCTCCCAAAGCTGCTTGGTTGGGTCAGAAACACAAGAAAAAGGAAAATTATTTCGAATCATGATCAAAACTCTAGTTTCTAGGAAACTAATAGAAAATATTGATTAGAGGGCTAATTCAAAACACATCCTTAGTTTAGAAGAACATAAAGAAACTTCATTTTCATTAGAGTTTAAAGCTGAATTACAACACATGCTAATCTGAACAGTTTGTAGAAATCTAATCCCTAAATCTAATATGATCAAGTTGTTTTGGCCATCTGATCCTTATTTCCAAAATGCTAATCTAATTGAGGTCCTTATATTTTCTAAGGATAATATGGATATCCTATCATAACAGAAGTTGTCCTGTCTCTTCTTAGATTAGAGAAAACTTGTCGACAGCTTTTTTATTTTTAGTATTCCACAATCAAATATATTTCCAGCCAAGCCTTCCCGTGCCCTCTTTCTTTGCATCTTCTCATGGCAGGTAGTTCAAATTGGATTCCCGGAGGAATTCCTTTGTACAGAAAATTCCTTAACTTTGCGTTTTAAAAAGGAAAATTAAGTCTGAACCTGAATCATGTAACATACAAATGCTCTGCAAGAACATCCTTGCATTTTCACTAAGTTCACTGCTTATGAAAGCTTTCCAGATTTAATGTTCTCGAGGCCCTTCATAATCAACAACACAAGAGCTTCATATTTCAAGCTTATATAGTTCCAACTGATAGCATCACAATTAGGCTCCAAAACATTTCCAAATGATGCTATCCAATTTGAGTTCTTATGGAAATGTATTCATTGGTAAGCTTCCTCTCTCAACTGTTGTAGATTGACTTTTCCATTTCCCTTGAACAGACAATCTGGATTCACAATTACTAAGAACAAAGAAAAATGAACCATGTCAGAATCATTAGGATATATGTTTTGACTGGTGGAGAAGTGAAATCGACTCCATGTTTCTCAAAAATATCAAATTTTGAATCATCAGAAAAAAAAAAAAAAAAAAAAAAATCTCTTCGACTGCCTTCCAATATATGTGTGACGAATGAAACTTATCTCTTGAATCTCCTCTCAAACTTTCATATTTTCTTTGGTTCATGAGTTTATCAAGCCTTTGCAACAAACATTGAATTGTGTTGACTTTCACATTTTATTGGTTCATGAGATTATCAAGCCCTAGGGACAGCCATTGGAGTTGTTTGTGACTTGTTCCAACTTCCCGCTGTCACATCGCTCTAATGGATTGCATTGTCCCAGGTACCAAATGACAGTGGATTGCAGATTCAGCACATACCCTCCTAGTAGGATGGATTGCATATTCAGCACTTACCCTTTGAATAACTTAGTAAAGAAACAATATGTTCATTAGAGTCAAAAGCTATATTACAACCCATGTTATTGCTAATCATTTAAAGAAGTCTAATCCCTAGAACCCTAATCCAATATTGTTATTTGCCCCTCGTTCTTATCTTCAAAATCATAATCTAATTGAGGTCGTTGTCATTTTAAAAGAAAAAAAAAGAAAAAAAACTATCCTATCATAATAGAATTGGTCCTATGGTAATTTCTGACACAACACGAACACGATATGAAATTAATGGGCTATGACACGCTCCAAAATTTATTGGGTCAACCCGTTTATGACACGTAGTAAACGGGTTGGGTTGGGTCATCCCATGCGTTGATACAATAACCCGTTAAGTTGTTCAAGGAACAGATTTTGCTAAAGTGTTATCTCAATTATAATTTAATATAGCAAACTTTAAGATCATGAATAATAGTTTTAATGTAACATTACTAAATCAATCATAATAATTATTTTGAATACTATCTAAAAAATTTCAACTAAATTTGAATGTTCTAAGTTGCTGTAAGAAAAAAGTTAGTATTAATAATTGTTTAATTATTAAAGAATTAAAATTTGAGATTTTAATGAAACGGGTCACAAGTTATTTAATCAAATAAGCTAGTTCATCTCTGGAGAAGTAAACGGATCAGACACGAACACGACATGAAAATAAACGGGTGACACACTCACACTCATACGACAATATAAGAAACAGGTCCCACCTAACAGGACACGATCCATTGGCACCCCTAATTTGTCCCCAATCACATGAGACATTAATTCTCAAGGAAATTTCCCGCGAGCCAGTTGAAAGGCCAAAAGTATTGTCTTGGTTGTCCTAAATCTCTTGGATGCTTCCAGTTTGTCCTGATTGGTATGTGCCATCAAAATACTACTAAAAGAGGACTTACAGACACTACTAGTATGGAAAGAGGTTCCAGCAGGTGGTGGACTGTGGATGTCAATGCCTGATTAGCATGTTAGTCTTTAGTGGTGTTAATTCTAGTGCTCTATCTTGTTGCATGCCTGTGGGGATAGTAAGATATGAGAAGTTATACTTTAAGGCCCCCTAGTGATCAGGATATAGGATCCATTTTGGCTTTTCGAGCCAACTTGAGTTGCACATTAGGCCACAACATGCCTCTGGATTCAACAATTTAGCTTTGGCACTTTTAGAAACCATAAGAAATACCTTATACCATATGCATTTATTTTTGTTAGATGTTTGGGTCTATGAATTTCTGTCCATGCAGGAACTCTTGATTTTATACACAATTGTGATTCAACTGGAAGATCTGCATAGAGGAAGATAATACCATACAAGTTTTATTCTAGAGTTGGCACTTCGATTAATTTTTTTGATAGTTTGGTTGTACACCACCTGCATGGTGCATATATTCCCAAGACAATACTGATCGGTATATTGAATTAATTTGAAGGACTAGACAATGGTTTATTATATTCCTAGCTGCTATTAGTAACACAAGTTGCTATACTACATACAGAGCTCCTAATAAGCTAAAATTTGGAAGTTGTGGAATTAATTATAGCCTGAACTGAAGTGAGACACAAAATCATAATTTCCCCGCTTAGTGTCCCTGAGATGTATGTTACCCCGACTCGTCTTCCACCTCTGGCCGACACGTGTGCGGGTGCGGAACACGTGCTGGATGCGGTCAGACATCGGATGGGTGTGTTGACCATGGATGCTGCTAGACATGGAAGCTTCTTGATGATGAAGAGGAAGAACAGATGGAAGCTTTTGGTGAGATGAAGATGAAGAATGGATGAAGAGGAAGAAGAGATGAGGAGATTAGCTCTTGTGAGATGGAGGAAGAGGATCGAACTCTGTGATTTCTGTTTTGGCCCAGAAGAGGAGTGAAAAAAAGTAAAAAACAATGTTTAAAGACTCTTTAATGGGCAGCAGAGGTGACGTGGCACAATTGAGAATTAGGGCAACAAAGAAATAGCATCACTTGTAGTAAATATTTTGCTGTCTTAAAGCTCTACATCGTCGACACATTTTTATAATCACTTGTTATTTGTTTTTTCCTTTCATAATTGTTAACTAAAGTTACAGTATATATTATTTTGCCCAACACTTAAGAATTTTATCAAATCATCACTAGTATTAATATTTTAGACACACAATCCCAAGAAATAGTACAAATATCTGTGAAATACACAAGATTTTTGAGGAACTACTGGGCAATATGTGTTCCATGTATCAATATGTGACTCTTTAATGTCTCTGAATCCTAATTTATGAATATTGCTGAATCCAGCACCTGGATAAGTACTTGTACCCGCATCTTAGTCCGGGTAACCTAGGTGTCCCTAACCATGCAAATGCATGAATGTGTGTTAGTATTTTTTGTAATTACAAATCCATGGTGTAACTTTAGTTTGTCATTAGGATTGTATGTGCTTTGAATCAATACTAAGGAGATCCGTTCTCTGTCCTATTGATACTTGAGCAATTATACCCTACAATGCAATGGTGTTCTGAAGTACAAATGTCTTGCCTTGGTATTAATTTCTTTGAATTCTACAATATTTCTTTGCTAAGTTTATTTTCTCACTATGATTTCTTTACCTCTGAAAATTGGTTCGAGCTGCTTTTAGAGCTCACGGGATCATGCATAATTCTTCTGAAATGAGGTGGAGGATGAAGAAGATGAATAACAATGAAAACCGATGTGAATCTTAAAAGAAGAAGTTAAACTTCCGGGTTTTGATCGTGTTTCTCTCTAGCAGAGCTTCCACTGTCGCAGTTTTATCTTTATCTATGAATAATGATTTGCTTTCTGTCTTTCGAAATTGTTATCTGCGAGATTAGTGAATATCTAATGAGAAACTTTCTTTTATCATCTGCAGCTACGGGATTGGTTGGACTTATCTCTCAATCATTCTGTTCCATCATCTTTATTAATTCTTTCTAGGTACCTTAGCTTTTACTTCAACAGAAGAGTTTCTCCAGAAACACATCAGCAGTGCCTTAAGTTTCCTGTTACATTTACAATTTTTAAGACCTTGCATGGCCTTTGTTGTGGATGTTCAAAGTGAAGCCAGAGGAAGCTGTTCAAGCAACACTATCCTCTTTGCCAGATGAGCTGGTGGATACTATTCAAGTTACGTCTTTGCCCTCTGAGGATTCTGCTGCAGAAAGGAGGAGAAAACTGGAGTTCCTAGAGCTGCAAGAAGAATTAATCAAGGTTGTTTATTCACACATCTTGGTCTCTCTTGAGAGCTATAGTTGTACCTAACATTATGTAGCTGATGAGAGGAGAAAATAACAGGAAAATTAGGTAGATTAACTAATCTTTACTTGTGTAGTTATCATAAATAGTCATAATATCTTATGTTGAATTTGCAGTGGAAGTTTTGTTAATATAGTGATCAAGCTTAGAAGATTGTTCTTGGCAAACTCCAAGTTTTGTCTAGTGTGTCTGTACGCTAAGAGTTTTTTTTAGTTTCTATGATGTTCTGACCAATGCAACTCAGAGTTACTATGCACAAATCTAGCTTCAGTTCCTCATTTCATCTGAACTGTACTTTTTTTCTCCTTCACTAGTTCGTAATCTCCACCATGCTTTGGTAATTGTTATATTGGTACATGTATAGATGTATTAAATTTGCTCTTCTTCTGCTTCAGACCTTTTAGTTGTTAGGGGTAAATAGTATATACTTCTTCCTACTTCGTGGTTTGCTGACTCGTCTGCTTGACAAGTTCATTTTGGCCTTCATCTTTCTTCCTCTTACACTATAGGCTCTTTAGGACCTTTTTTTAAGGCATTCTTTTATGCCTTTATCTTTTCTACTATTCATTTTAAACTAGCAACTGAACAGGAGGAAGAAGAGAAAGAGGAAAAGGAGCAGGCTAGGATAAAGGAATTAATTGAAAAGCAGAAGGATGTGGCTTTGGAAGAGATGACCATCCCAACAACAAAAGAAGCACAACAGATGAAAGCAAAGATTTTGGATAAACAAGAGCAGCTTTGTGAAATCAGTAAAGCATTGGCTGTTTTAGCATCTGCTTTCTGTAAGGATACAATGTGCTGTTCTTAAATAGATTCTTTGTACAATCAAGATTTTAACCTGCCTTTCTTCTTGTTTTACAGTCTGTGAGCAGGGAACGTGAAGAATTCTTGAGACTTGTCAACAAGGAGGTACTCTAGACTACTACTCTGTACATGTAGTATTAATTGTCCCAAAAATAGAAAAAGAAGAAGAAAAGAGAAAAGGAACGTGTTATTATTTATAATAATGATGGCAATGGTAGCATTGCAGCTGAGATATGATAACCATAAAAGGTATTATGAGAAGGGTGGGTTGTAACATGGTAACCATATTCTGTCAAGCTGTGTGCGACTTCAATCCTCATAAGAAGCCAACTAATATAATTAACTTTTAATTTAGTAACAAAAAATTCAAATCAATCCAGTAAGGTCATTTTTTGGAGTACTATACATTGAAAAGACTAACCATACTTTTATTAGTATGAGTCAGTTTTTTATGCCTAGTTGTCATACAGTTGGTGCCAACATTTTACTCCAATAAGTATGTAGATTACTTTTAGGAGTGGTAGTTGTATGTCTCGAGATGTTTTTTCCTTTTGAATGATTGGGGTGTGATCTTTTGAAAGTAGCTTGTGGTGCTTTTTTTTTTAATGGCAAAGTTAGTTGACAGGCAATTGGTAACCAGCTTCATGGTGTTCATGGTTTTTCCCAATTAGAGTTAGAAATGAAAAAAGAATATTCTGAGATGCATCAGAAATGATAACTCTCCAGCGATATATCCCCCATTACGGACTATTGAAATGATTCTCTGTTCGAAAGTCACCTCATATTTTGTTTTAGTGGTTATTTTGACGTAAAAAGCTGTTTTCCTCTACTGGGTTCCCAAGCAGAATTGTTAGTCTGTTTCTTGGTGATAGTCATCTTTTATTGCTGACATTTTTTGCAGATAGAGTTGTACAATAGCATGGTGGAGAAAGAAGGTATAGATGGTGCAGAAGAAGCAAAGAAGGCATACAGAGCAGCTAGGGAAACAGGATAGCGACCAAGCTGTAGAAAAGGCTTTAGGTGATAAAGTTTCTTCAGCACTCAGAGATAGGGTAAGGATGAATTTTAGATGATTGAAGTGCGAGAGACTTCCAGTATTTGCCTTGATTTCTTTTCTAAAAGTGGCTATATAGCTTTTGGTTGAATTATTTGCTGTGCTCAGATTATCAACATATTTAATGGGCTCACTGTTTTACTTTCAGGTTGATGCTATGCTCCAAAAGCTTGAAAAAGAAATTGATGATGTCGATGCCACAATTGGTGATCGTTGGCGTTTGCTCGATAGGTATGGTTGCAGATGCTATACTTGGTCACCCTAGTTAAATCTCTTGCGGGGATTAAGCTTTGTGCTGGTGCAGAATATACTAGTTGTACAAAATTTTTAGAGCCAAATAATTTACACAAGTGATAGATGGTAGTGATAGTAACCATCTGCAATTTTAAGGTTTCCAAATTGACTCGGCAAATGGCCATTTTACTGATAAAGTATAGTCTGCTTGATTGATCACCTGATGCTTTTATTGGGGTTCTTAGCAGACCTTCTGGTATATGCATCTCATCTTAGGAGTTTACAGATGCTGAACTCTATCATTTGGTCAGGATTTATTTCTATTGTTTAATATCTCTAAAGTTTCATCGGAAGTATTTGAACATGGTTTCTTCTTAGGCTCGTCAATCTATTACATATTTTAAGGTAATATTGCTATCATATGTATTGATATTTGACGGTGTTGGGCAGGGACTATGATGGCAAAGTGACACCTGAGGAAGTAGCATCTGCTGCCATGTACCTCAAGGACACCTTGGGTAAAGTGGGTATTGAAGAACTTATAAATCAACTTTCCAAAGACAAAGGTTAGTTGTAGAGTGTGTTTTGTAATTCTTCTTGTGGGAGATTTTCACTTGTCAACATTATTTAATTTCCCCTCCCACTCTCCTCTCCTCGAACAGAAGAAAAGAAAAAGAAAAGAGAAAAGGACTTCATGCTATAGCATAAACACTAATACTCCAACTCCTTTCCCCCTTACCTAAAAGTAAAAGAAAAACAGACAAAACTAAGGAAAAAAAGGGAGTTATCACATCTTGAGATACCTTTTTAATTTCCCCTGGGGAGTTGAGATACTTCACTTTAAGACACTTATAAATAGAGATGGACTCTAGAATTGAAAATTTCCATGTGAAAATTGATCACATTTCAAACGTTGTTTGTGTTAAAGCAAAGAGCCTTTACTAGACGTCTTTTATTTTGTTGTCTTTTGAACCTTTGACGAGTCTCTTATGTTTTAGTTGGTCAGAATTATGTCAGAATGCAGAACCCTTGATACTAATCAAGTCTGTTTCTCTATCTGCAACAGATGGAAAAATCCTTGTGGACGATATTGTCAAGTTAGGCAGTCAAACTGAAGATGAGGAAACAACCGAAGTAGGAAAAACATAACACTTGCATTTTCGTAGGCGAAATCACGACTGCAACATTTTTCTGGTGGTTGTCATTCAATTGATTATCAAATACGCTTAAAGCCAGAAGCTAGGGAAGTTCTGGAATCTATGCATTGAAGTAAGCATGCGATTGAAGACATTTGTACTGTGGAACACTATCGGAATATGAAGATTAAACTGGTGCGTAGAGTATTGCTGTACTGAATGTGTGACTATGTGGATTTGCAGTTGTGATTCATCTCTTGGAAAAAAAAAAAAAAAATGATTGTCTTAGATATTACTATTCAGAATGCCAAGATATATGATTCTGCTTCTTCCTTGGGTTTGGTTGGAGTAGGTATTGTGTAATGCACACTATAGATATATGCGCACTCTACCTAATTAAGATAAAAAGAATAATATGTTCATATATTTATACAAATATAGTTTTGTGTTCATGAATATGAATTATATTACAAAGTAAAAATATACTAGTAGATAGAGTGGGTCATTGAGTTAATACACAAGTGGTTAGCCTCTAATATGAGCGCTTTTTTTTTTGTTTTTTTTTTTTGGTGTATAAAATCATTTCCCTTATGCCAGAGTTTAAATGATGTAAAAATGAAGAGCAGTTGATTGAAATACTTGATTAATAGAAGTAATGATTAGATATCTAGAGACTTAATCTGATTTGATGGTCGTTTCACACATGCTTCATATCCTAAATTGCATTGAAATTGATGTTTGCCACAGCACTCATTTATTTCTTATCAAACATGAATAATGTAACATGAATAATGTTGTTGTAGAGCTTTTGGACTCTAAATGGCCGTATAAACACTCTGAAAATAATCTCTTTAGATTTTCACAACGAAAATAGAAATTAAATGGAAATAATGTCAAAATGGGGGAAATAAGTGATTAAATTTGACGGTGGCAGGAATTCATTACTTGAATTTTGATGCATCAAGTGGAAGACTGTCTACAGCAAAAATTGGATTACTTAGATCCATTGAGATCTAGTGAACACTATGGGTATTAGTCGGTTTTTTAGTAATTCGATTTAATAATTTTTGTTTTTTTAATTTTCAATATAAGAGAAGAAAATTAAAATTAAATTCGAACCAAATTTTTCTTTAGTTAGTTGATTAATCAATTTTTTTTTAGATTTATTCTATTAATTGAAGTTCACTAGTTAATTAAACATTAAGTATAAAATTATATACAAAACTAATAAAATTAATAAATAAAAACTTAAAACTACTAAAACTAAGATTTAGAAGCTAAAAAGAGACAAAGAAATCGATAATATTAAATGTTGATGTGAATGAAAAATAGATTGAATTACTAAAGCCAAAATACCAACTAATAAAACTAAAAGTTTGTAAGTTATATTATTCGGTTATTAATTTTCAGTTAATTAAATTTGACCTATATAATCAATCTTTTTATTCGATTTATCTGAGCATTAATTATTTAAAAACTAAACTAATCTGATTCGATCTATTTATTCGGTTAAATCAAAATATGAACACCCTTGTGAACACATTTGCTGTGACGTTTTTATATTGGAGTTTCCTATAGCTTTGTTACCTCCATTTATCAGTTATACCAGAACCTTTTAAAAATCTTAATTTAGGATCTATTTTTAATGTCAATTATTTTTAATAAGTGTCCAATATTTTTGTACGAAAATTACTATAAGTAGTCAATTAAATTGCATTAATTGTCATTAAATAATTTATATTGAAAATTTAAAAGATAAGAAAGCGTATTTTTGTAAATGAAAAGGAAAGAAAATTGATCTGAATTCCTACTACTAACACCAATATTGCAGATAACATCCATGAGTTAGTTTAGCGCTGAGGTTTGATTCTCCTTACCATTTCATAGGCTATGAATTATGATTGGGTTCATATCTACGCCCTTGTGTATGATTATAAATCTTTCTTGAATAAACATTATATTTTGAATTTAACAAATTGCGATTCAAGTTTTTCTAAAGAACAAAATACAAATAGGCACTGAACTATTGACAGTAACAAATGAAACCACCCAACTATTGTCTTTGCAAAAATAATCACTGAACTACAAAAATGTTAGATATTTATGATCATTCTGCCCTAATATGAATAATTAAAGGCTAACAGAAAATAATTTTTTGAGGGTTAAAATTACCCGTATGCATTAAAGTAATATTATTTTACTTAAAAAAATTTATTACATATGTCAAAATAGGAGAAAGTAAAAATGTTGGAGTAAAAATCAAATAATTGTAAAATTTGAAATCACCCAACCCTTCCTCTTCCCTGCCACCTCTCACCCTCTACCCCTTTCCCCCACCACCCACTATCTCCAACTACCTCCCATTTCCGCCGCCACCGTAACACTGCCCCTCCCTACCACTCCCAACACCTTACCCTTTCCCCAATCCCTAGATCCACCACTCCTTCCCCCACCCCGTCACCTCCCTCGCCCCCAAATCCCACAACCCTCTTTTTCCTTGTCGCCAGATCCACCATAGCCGCCAGCTTTCCCAACCCTTGCCTTTCCTGCCCACAAATCCCTCATCCCCTTTTTTTCCGTTTGCAAATCCACCATAGCTGCCACCTCCTCGCCTTCTCCGCTACTTCTTTAGTCTCGGATCCCCCATTCTTTTGCCCGTCCCCAGATCCATCAACCCCCGTCCCAAAGTGACCACTCCTCCCTGAAATCCATTACCCCAGCCCCCGTGCAGCCACAATTCCCTTCCCAACAACTTGCACATTTTTCTCTTAATCAATGGAAAAGAAGACCCTACCACCCAAAAAAAAAAAGAGACAAAACTTATAAAATTGTACCCAAACTTTCTGTTTTTTGTTTCAACCCCAATTATTCTTTTTAAAAAATATTTAGGTAGGTCCGATTTTTGACCTTATTTGTAAATTTTATGGTCATGATTAAATTTTAAAAAAAATCTTACTTACATCAGTTAAGCAGCTGACCAGGTGTTTATAAGTAGGCCAAAGACCGAATCTATTTAAATATTCACTATTCTTTTTATGGTCTTTTAACAAATTTACCCTTCAAAAAATCACTGTTAGTTTGGCATCACGGCCCAAATAGACGGAATAATCTTAAATCTTCACATTGAATAGTTATAGTAACTATTTTTGCGAAAAAATAATTTAATGACTTTAATTACAACAAGCCAGTAGTTAATGACTTCATTTGTAATTTGCTCTTTTCTAAATATTTAGTGGTGTTGCTAGTAAAATGTTTTTAGTGAGATCACATATTTGTCCTTTAATTTTTATGTGAAGATGCACGGTGACGCAACCAGTCAAACAAAGAAAGTTCAATTAAGAATGTCAAAGTGGCGGGGTGGAAGTATGTGGGGTGGACGTATGTATCTAAAAGATGGAGGGGTTAACGTGAGAATTACAATGAGTTGAAGGAGGGAAAGCGAAATTAAACAAGATAATGAAAAATAAGAAACCAATAAGGCAAAAACCCAAAACCTACAGTTTAAAAAAAAAAAAATATTGTGCCAACCAATTTTCAGCTGATTCAAAAACCCTTTGATTCCCAAAGGCCCATTTTACATTTGTGTCAATATATCAATAGCTCTCAACTAATTTGCAGAAAAGAAATAAGATTAAAATCTTCCAGAGTAGTTTTTGAAAACTCAGCCTAACTACTTTAGTGATCACTCAATTGAGCTTTTTGTGCGGTATTTTTGGATTATGAACTAATATTAAGGGATTTTAATCTGTAGTAAGTTTCAGAAACAAAACGGTTCCGTTGTATCCACAGGAAAAGATTTCTCCTAGTGTTGGTTTTTCTAGTCTTATGCCAGTTTAGATTTTGCACACCAACTGTTTGTTGAAATTAAATATTTTTCTTCTTTTGACTTCTGAACAAGCATCCCACCATTGGATTTTCATTCCTGTATTTTATTTTTTATAATTTTTTTTAATACTTTTCGGTGTTTCATTTAGTCTGTTAGTTTTTTTTTTTTGAGGTATTTATTGAGGTTTTCGGCTGCGATTGTTAAATTCTCATGGATTTTGTAATCCACATTTTACATTGTAGGTTATGAGTGTAAGGTTGTACTGTATACGTGAACTCGGTATGTAGATAGTAGTAGTGAGTTATTTGACGAAGTTCATCGAAGGACTGATTGGGTTCATGGTGTAGGCTTGGGGAGCAAGGTGAAGATTTTTATTGAAATTTGGCCTGAAAGTAGAATTTTAGGAGAAGCAGATAAAGTAGAGGGCTGCTGTTGCTGACGTTTCTAGTGAAGGGTTTGGTTTAGTTTTCTGAAATCTAACTTTTAGAAAACCATTACAGGATTGGTGAAATTAAGGCCTTGCCAGAATGTTCTGATTAAGAGAAAGGAGGATTTGGAACTCGAAAAGAAGCAACTCTATAAGCTTCAGTGGAATATTTTTATTGTCTATTTGGAAAAGTGATGCATCTTCGCAGGCTTCTTGAAAGCATAACAAACAATCCAGGAAGCGATTGCACCAGAAACAGTGAAATGAACTACAATAAGAGTATTCTATGTCAAGTTATCCTTATTTCTACCAGATCTAATCGTAAGGTTCTCTTATACACATCTTTTTGTGTATAATCTAACAGGGTGCGATTTTCTGGGAATTTTCAAGGTAATAATAACTTCTGCATGTATATACATGCTCTAGGTTTTGCAATGAAAATATTTTTGTTGCTGGTTTTGTTTAATGAAAATATTTTTCTTGCTGTAGAGACATTTAGGCATATGTAGGTGGTTCAGCAAAAATACTACCACCAAAATGCATCATGGCCAAGGTGGCAAACGGGTGCTTTTTCATTCTTCTTTGGCTTTTATTCTGTACTTCCACACAAAAAGCTGATTTATCATGACCACATCAGTAACAGCAACATTGACAATAAAAACACTAGCATCCAAAGTTGGTAATCTCATTGTTGTCGCTTCCATTGCTAAAGCTCTTTCAGAGCCTGGAGGAACAAGAAACCTGGAAAAGAAAATGGAATCTGTTAGCTTGTCTGAGGATCTTGTTCTCCATGTTCTCCGCAGGAACTCTTTGGAAGTATCCCAAAAGTTGGATTTTTTCCACTGGTGCTCTCTTAGGCCCAATTATAAGCACTCTGTGGGCACTTACTCTCTGTTATTTCAAACAGTCTGCTGCTGCCCTCAATACCATGATGAGATTTTCAACCTTCTCAGAGACAGGAATCATGATGGCTTATAAATGATTCGGCAACCTTCAAGCTCATCCTTGATGCTTTCATCCGGTCTGGAAAGTTCGATTCTGCACTGGAAATTTTGGACTACGCGGAGAAAGATTTATGCACGACAACATTTTTAAGCCCTGAACTATATAGCTCTGTCCTCATTGCCCTTGTCCATAAAAACCAGCTGGGTATAGCTTTGTCAATTTTCCTCAAACTCTTAGAGAATTCCAGTACAATTGGACATAGTTGCGGCACTCTCGATGCCATTTCTTGTAATCAGCTACTTGTTGGTCTTCGGAAGGCGGACATGAGGGATCAATTCAAGCAAGTGTTTCATAAACTGAGAGAAATTGGGTCCTTTCCATTTGATAGATGGGGTTATAATATATGCATTCATGTATTTGGGTGTTGGGATGACCTGGCTACTTCTTTAAACAGGATCAAGTCTCTTCAAAGAGATGAAGGAAAGGAGTGGTTCCTTTTATCCTGATCTATGCACATATAACAGCCTGATTCACGTGCTATGTTTGGTTGGAAAGGTCAATGATGCCCTTATTGTTTTGGAGGAACTAAAGAGCTCCTCTGGTCATGAGCCTGATTTGTTCACTTACCGTATCCTCATTCAGGGCTGTTCTAAAGCCTACCGGATAGATGATGCATTGAAGATATTTGCTGAGATGCAGTATAATGGGTTTCGTCCTGACACTGTTCTTTATAACTCCCTCTTGGATGGATTGTTGAAAGCAAGGAAGTTAACGGAAGCGTGCAATTTGTTTGAGAAAATGGTTGATGAAGATGGTGTCAGGGCTTCTTGTTGGACTTACAATATACTCATTGATGGCTTGTTTCGGAATGGAAGGGCTGCAGCTGCGTATAGCTTGTTTCTTGATCTGAAGAAGAAGAGCAATAATTTTCAGGGATGGGATAACTTTTAGCATTGTTACTCTTGCAGTGGCGAGAGAGGGTCAAGTTGAGGAAGCTCTGCAGTTGGTGGAGGAGATGGAAGCTAGATCAATTGTTGTTGATTTGGTTACCGTAACTTCCCTTCTGATTACACTTTATAGGCATGGTATGTGGGATTCAACAGAAAGACTTATGAAGCACATTAGAGATGGAAATCTAGTTTCGAATGTTCTCAAGTGGAAAGCAACTATGGAGGCATCAATAAAAGACCCTCAGAGCAAGAAAATACAGATGTTGCACCTATGTTTCCTTCTACAGGGAACTTTACTGATATTTTGAGTATGTTAAGCTCAGCCAACGGGAAAACTGATTCTGGTCTTGCCACTGGAAATGTTGAGCCACAAGCTGATGACATTGATGAGTGGTCCTCCTCTCCACATATGGATCTCCTCGCCAATCAAGTTAGTCCTACCAGTCTATTCTCTCTGTCTAGAGGAAGAAGGGTTGAGGTCAAAGGAGCAGATTCTTTTGATATCGACATGGTACCATCACTTCCAGTGGCAAGCAATACCTACTTATCCATTTTTTTGTCCAAAGGGAAGTTAAGCTTGGCCTGTAAGTTATTTGAGATTTTCACCAACATGGGTGTGGATCCAGTTAGTTATACTTACAATTCAATAATGAGTTCATTTGTTAAAAAGGGGTACTTTAATGAAGCTTGGGGTGTTCTTCAAGGCATGATGCTTTGCCCTGCAGATATAGCAACCTTTAATGTGATAATTCAAGGCTTGGGAAATATGGGAAGGGCAGATCTTGCCAGTGCTGTTCTGGATAAATTAATGAAGCAGGGTGGTTATCTTGACATTGTTATGTATAACACCTTGATTAATGCCCTTGGGAAGGCTGGGCGTATTGAGGAAGCAATCAAGTTGTTTCATCAGATGCAGACTAGCGGGATAAACCCTGATGTCGTGACATATAATACGCTCATTGAAGTTCATTCTAAGGCTGGGCAACTGAAGGATGCCTACAAGTTTCTAAAGATGATGTTAGATGCAGGATGTGAAACCCCCAACCATGTGACTGACACGACTCTGGACTTCCTGGAGAAGGAGATTGAAAAATTGAGATACCAAAAGGCATCAATGAAACGCACTACGGACGATTTTTCTTAAAGAGAAGCCCGTAGAGGTCCTTACTATAGGTATGTTTCCATCACATTGAGCTTACTGAAGCAGGACTCTGTTTCCATGACAAATCTTTTCTGTTTAGTGATAATCAATTTTCCTTGGGAGATGAATGCACTTGATCAGTGAATATCAGCAGTTAATTTTTTTTTTCCACGGCGTCAATTGCAGTACCAAACTATTTACAGTTGTGATTTTGATACCTCTAAGTTCCTTATTTGTCCCAAGGGAAAAATGTACCTTTTGTTTTTTGCTCAACTGCAGTGGAAAATGGGAGAAGTTTTGAAAATAAAAGGATGCTTATCAAAATTTCATAATCAACTGTTACGAATAATAAGAGAACCATATGTAGCTTTTTTTTTTAAGTGTCTTTGTAGTTGCCTCCTGTTCATGGAGAGCTAAATTGTAACTCTGTTAGCTAACAAAAATTTACCTTGTTGCAGATATAATATTTTTAAGACTAGATACAATTCAAGAAAATTGACAAATGTATCTGTCTGCACAGCCTAAGGGCAATTTGGTCAAGGATCTTTAACTTTGAGCCATGTTTCTTATACACATCTAGTGTGTATAAGAGTCACTCTTGTAAAAGCAATAGGAGTTGTAGCAGCCTTCACTTAGGAACTAATTGGCGGATGAAGGCCATTCTGGATAAGTTGAAAAGATGTGTGCACTGCTATTCATGAAAGAGAGAGGGATCAATCACAAGACCTTTAAAAGCTTGAGGTTTTGGGTATAATCCAACTATTTAAAAAAAAGAAAAGACATCAAAATTCTTTATTTTATATCTATCTCATGTGATGAAGAAATTGTTCTTAGCAATCTGCCAAAATAGATAATGATAGCCCAAATGGTATCAATGAGTTTACAATCTAAGATAATTAATAGCATCTCAACTCTGTAATTTTTCTTAATCGAAGGTTGCAGTTTCTGACTATTAATACGTTTCCTGGTGAATTTGCCAGATGATTTACCTATTTGAATACTAATAAATGCTCTCAACTGTCAAGCCCTCAAACTACTGATGAGCAACGTAAGATAGAATGGCAAAGTTCAGCGTTGTTGCACTGGTCATCTGGAAGTACTCTTGGCTCTCGCTGAGGAGAAGGTATTGGATACATGTTAAGCATACCTAATTGGCCATTTTAAATCTGTACGGTACAATTAAGCAGGGATCTCATTTTACTGCTTAATCCTGTGACATCCAACAAAAGTAGGGTGCTATATTATCTACCTCACGTGTAACCAATGTTTTTTTTTTCTGGCAGAGGCCTCAACCTACAGAACCATCATAACCACCAGGTCCACCACCACAGTAGCGGTCTAAATCCAAGGCAGATCACAGTCCAGAGATGCCACCAGATATACAACAAGAGCTACAGCACCTTGCGCCACTGTCAGCGATACGCATCACGGCTGAGCTCCTTTGATCTAGTTATTTACCAATAATAGGGGTAACAATAGCAGCACCTCCGGCAATGCTGCCCCTCCAGAACTTGGACGAGCAATGCCAATATGAAGCAATACTACATGATTAGGCAGCAGCAGCAGCAGCAGCAGCAACAACAAGAATGAGGAAGCTGGCAATGCGTGCAGTCGCAGAAAGCTTGTTACTGTCCCCAAATGTTTAACAACTACCCGGGTGTGCCGTGTCCGAGCTGAATTCTTCTAGATTTCACATGCATCATCAATAAGGTTACAAATTTTCTGGCTTTCTGGCTAGAGATGGAGTTCTAGAAGCAGATGATTGTGTTTTTTGACAGTACATATTAATCTGTTTTCTGGGACTTCGTTCGTGGAGTCTCCTCAATTTGATCTAGTAGAACACGAAGGTCCTGAAGTTGGTCACCAAGCAAACAAGAACCCCTTCATAAATTGAGAAACTTTAAATGGTTCCAGATTGCAACACTGGTTATTTGGCAAATTTTCTAGCTTTAACAAATCCAAACTTCTGTACTTATACACATCTAGATGTGTATAAGAGACAGTCTCTTATGCAATCTAGATGTACTAAATGATTATCAGTGCAAGGTGATTTAAATATAAAAAAGTCTCTTCGACAAGATTGATGCATCATAAGCTGCTGGGAGATCGACTGTGGTTGGAGGAGGTCACCGGCCAGTGGTTTTGACTTATGGTTGTCTTCCTCAGGCAGTTGGGGTGGTGTTGAGTTATTTTGGAAATTAATTAGTGGAAATAGCTCAGTCCGAGTAACCAATAGGTTGCCATATCGTCAGTAACATTGAAAACTACTGCGTTTGTGACCGCACTGGTAAACAAAATTGAAGAAAAGAAACAATAGGTTTGCAGGTAGGTGGCACGATTAACTAGTGAAACCACACACGGGTAACTCGGCTGATTACTCATAAAGTCGTAAAGACACCAAGTGGTTCTCATGGTACATCAACACTTCCCAAAATTGCAAGGATCAAAGACTGCTGCTAGCAACTCATCTAGATGTTCCCCAAGAGACAAGAATCCGTTGTGCAATTTGTATGAGCCAGATGTGGCTGTGCTCTAGAACTGTTGGTTATCAAAATTGGTCCTCCCTCTGAAGTCAAGGAATTCCCTCTCAAATTTTGTAGAAATCAAGATTTCAGAATAGTGTGAGTTGGACAGAAAGCGATGAAGCGAAAAACGTGTATTATGTAATTGTTTTAACATACAGAATGGATTCAACCGCTGCTGCATTTTGAGTCGCCAACTTCAGATTCTGTGATCAGCTCCTTAGTCTCAATTGCTTATACTTTCCAATGTCAAAGGAACCATCAGATACAGTTCCAGTAGTGGGGATGTCAACGGAGGAGGTAATTAATCGTTGTATTGCTGCTGCATACTGAAGGCATAATAGTTTCAGCCTCTCGACCCTTCTGCTTTAAGAGATTAAGACAACTTTACTAGTCACAGACCAAAACCAGAAAATTCAAGTCAAAGAAGAACCATTAGAAGAACTTATATACTGCCAAAAAGGTGCAACACAAAAAAAGGAAGAAATGATATCTTTTGCAAGAAAAAACATCAGAGCAAACCTTGGGAAGATTTTATTGAAGTAAAGATTCCCTATAACAGACAAGGAAAAATTCATGATATTGGATAACCTGCAAAGATGATTTTTTGATGAGACAACAAACTGAATTGCTTATTTAAGATCGTGTTGTGGAGGTTGAGCAACTCGACAATTAGAGTCCGATGGGAGATTTCACTCTTCCTACCTCATCAATGGTCTTAGCACTTTGAAGCCTATTATGAATCACATGCCAAATTGGCTCCAAAACCTGAAAATAAAGATAATCGAGTAATACGTTTGGGATCAAACTCTCTATTTCAGAGATAATGGCGATGTTGAAGAAAGATTATGCAACTTTTTTTTTTCCCTTTAAAAACATAGTTCAAGTTACAGTTGCATGCAGCTTCTGCCCATACGTGATACGGTGCAAAGCAAAAGGCGCCTGTGAGTTAATTAGTATCCAGAAATCACAAGAACATGTAGGGACGAGACAGATAAAGGGTATACAAATTGATGATACAAAAATAATACGCCCAATAAAAATATTACACGTGGCTCCGAACCCGAGACGCTCAAGGGTATTTTAGTAATTTTACCCTTGTAGTCCAAATACGCTTAAATGGTTCAAGTTGTAGGTGTTCGACCCACGGATCGGTTCAACTTATCAATCATAGGTATAAATATCAAAATGATAGGTCAGATTGGGAGTTCACTTTTTCTTTAATTTTCATAAGCTCAAATTTTTCTCTGAAATTTATTCTCTATTTGAAGTACTAACTTGAGTGTCAGAATCAACCCCAGAGGATAAAGTCCCGCCCTTTTCTTAGTCAGGTGATCCAGACATAAAGACTGCGCTTAGTGCTCAACTAATCTTGGACTGCTTTGCATTTGGTAAAGTGCCTAACCTAGTGCGATTTTTTGCATCAATATTTGGCGCCGTTTGTGGGAAACATTGAACTAAAAGTCATTATTAAGACATGGTACCTAATACGCGTGATATGGATCCGAATAGCCCAAATATGTGTTAAGATGAGGAGATGAAAGATAGAGTAAGCATGGATTCACTCTTCAAATCAATTTTAGTGAAAATCTTTGAACCATGAAGCTCATCTAACTTGTCATCTAATCTAGGAATGGGGTGGCGATACTTTACCGTAAGGCGATTTACCGCACGACAATCCACACACATTCGCCACGAACCATCCTGCTTGGGTACCAACAAAATTGGTACGGAACATGGACTAACACTCTCACATATGCGTCCTTGTGCCAAAAGCTCATCAACTTGCCTTTGAATCTCCCTTGTTTCCTCTGGACTAGCACGATATGTTGGTCTATTTGGGATCACTGCTCCTGGAACAAAGTCAATTTGGTGCTCAATCCCACGAATTGGTGGCAATCCTGGCGGAGTCTCTATCGGGAAACATATCCTCAAATTCCTGCAAGAGAGACTTAAAAGCACTTGGAAGAGAAGGATCAAGGTCAGAGTTAGCAAAATAAGCTTCTTTAAACATCAACAAAATAATAGGCATAGTATTTTTACAAGCACTCACGACCTCTCTAGGTTTAGCATACAAACTCAATTGTTTATTCTTATCCGCCCCTTTAGCTGAATTTTCTCCTTTTTCTCTAAGCTGATTGTCAATCACTTTACCTTTTAGCTTACCTTCAGTCTTCAACTTAACATGCTCCTCAAGTGATTTGCGAAGTTGTAATTGCTCTTGATAGACTTGTTGTGGTAGTAAAGGCTTGAGCACAATTTTGTGACTATCCTTTTCAAACCTGTACTTATTCTCAAATCCATCGTGAGTTGTTTTACGGTCATATTGCCAAGGTCTACCAAACAAAATATGGCTAGCTTGCATAGGCGCAACATCACATAAGATTTGTCATGTGTATATTTGCCTAAGGTTAAAGAAATAACAAGAACTTGTTTGTTAACTTTTAGTTCTCCACTTTCATTTAACCATTGCAATCTATATGGTCTAGGATGCTTAAAAGTTGGCAAATCCAATTTTTCGACCATTAATTGACTAGCTACATTTACACACTTCTACTATAATAATTTGTTACCACTACTGTAATGTTGTAATTACACATGGACAGTTGTTAAGAGTTCACATTATATGTGTATAAGAGACAGCAAACAAGACTTTCTCAATTTACACATCAAAAATAATCCGCAGGTAAAAAGGCCGTGGATACTAATTTGATGGGCATTTTACTGCGGAAATATACATGCGGATATTTTGCACTGGTAATTCCGCATCAAAATTTCGTCATAAAACATGTTTACAAGGATTTTTGATGGGGATTTTGTTGCGGAAATTATCCCTGTGTAAATTTCCGCAGCAAAATCCCTAGCAAATATCCCCATGTATAAGAGACAGGTATTGTATTTGAATTTGTTTCGTATTATATTTCTTTCAATGCGAATTTTTGTTAGATTGTTTGGTTTTTCTTCCCCCTGTACCATCATGCCACATTCCAGCAATTTCATCACAAAAAACAATTCGCATTGATCATCATGTCACATTCGAGCAATTTCATCTCAAAAAACAATTCGCATTGAAAGAAATATAATACGAAACAAATTCAAATACAATACATATATAACATTTAGTTATCTAAGTAAACAATCAAATACAGTCTAATCATCCGAGCAAGAAACCATTTGCATCATCCTTGATGGAGCGATTAGGCATTCTTCCTAGATCCTCTCGCCACCAGGATCTAGGAAGAATGCCTAATCGCTCCATCAAAGTATGCAACTGGTTTCTTGTTTCAGATAGTTGGGCTTGTAGTGAAGCTTGCTCTTTCTTCATTTCTTCCTTTTCCAATCTCTCCCTTTCCAGTTGGGCTTGTAGTTCGGCACTAAGAAATGGAGTGGACTGTGCTCCTAATCCTCTCATCAACATCCTCAGGTAGGTCGTATGGGTGTGAAGGTCTGGACGAATAACCCTTCATGGTCCTACCTAAAGAACCAAGCCCAAAAACTCTGCCAAAAATTTTTCCTACCCAGATATATATAAATATATATATATTTTTAATAGACATATATATACTATATTATATATCTTAATAAAAATTAATACAGTACTCTTTTAACAGAATATGTTTCAACCTTTTGTCATTTTTCTTCTCAAAGTTCTCCGCAAAAGTCATATAACAAAGATCAACTTTATGGAAACAAGAATATTAAAGGACAAATCATAAAAGATTGTGAACTTGGTGTTCATCTTGGACCGAGGATGAACCCAATCTCCCTCCTTCTTCTTATGGGTACTCTTATACAAATCAGAGATGGCGGGTTTTCACCCCTCTCAGCCTTCTGTAATTAAAAGAAATAAATATTTTCAAGTCATCAATAACTAAGGCATGTTCCACCTGTAATATAATGAAGTATTAAAAGTACAAGAAATTAATTAGTATTACCATTTTCATTGAAATGCACTCTGTGTGGTATAGAACCGCCTGTGTGCAGTGATGCACTTGCATTGGAATCCCGGTTCTTCTTATTTTGGTCGGATTTTTGTTTGAACTCTTGGGACTGCCAATATTTATTCAGGTCTGCCCCTGCACTATCCCCTATCCAAGATGGTTTTCTACCATCTTTTCGGACTTTTTGTAGCATCTGTGCCAGCCTACCTGCCCCTCTCTTCTCGAAATTCTCTCTCACTAAGCATTGTTTCCCAGGTGTCTTATGATAAATATTGATGCAAAGTGTGTGAACATTGGTATATAACAATATGAAACATATAATCTAGTAGTCAATTAATACGTTGAACCAATATAGACCATAATACCTGAAATTCCTCTAATCACATGTCTCTTGTGGCCGTAGAAAACTTCTTTCACGAGGGTTTGCCTTCTTCAAACTTGATCTTTATGCATGCAGCGATGCCAGCTCAATTGCTGGTTTGTGAGGCCAAAACCTAGTTTAAAACCATTTCCTCAGAAATGAACATTCACCATATTTGGGACATGAATTGTTTAATAGGAGATTTCAGGTATTTTGGTCTATATCTGTCTCTTATACACATCTAGATGTGTATAAGAGACAGGATTTTTAAATCCACCAAACCCTCCAAAAATTCTTCCACATATCCCCGCGATTTGGAAGAAGCCTATTGTACATCCACCTTCGATGCTCCGGAACTTCCATTTTGCCTAACCAAACTAATGACTTACTTAGTCTCCTATTAAACAATTAATTTCCAGACAAATATAAGAATATAATTTCATGAAAATTTTCCACTTGCTTATTATAGTAAAAATTTAGTATATGATAGTAAGTTGACTAGTCCAACAACACAAATATATGTATGTGTTCATGTTTTTCTTTATTTAATTACATATAAATACCCTAAATGATACTCTTTCATATTTATTTGACAATTTTTAATTAATTATAAGCCTAACCACCTTTACATTGTTTGGGAGGCATAACTAGAACTTTTAAGTAGTAGGGTAATATTATTAGCAAAAATTAATCCAATTAATAACATTACGATGTTTGGCTTAAATGAATAAATCAATTCATTTATTTAAAGTGTCAAAATAATTGATGTGTCAACAAATTTGCCAAATAAAGGATCAAATATCTAAACCTAATAGTTGGTGAATGAGTCCCGTTTTATTACAAAGTTGCAGAAAGTAGTATCCGTATACAATCTAGAGACAAATAACAGAGGTAATTATAATTGACAAATAAAAAAAAAATGACTAGATACCAAATGTTGTTCCCTTCACTTTTACTACCCATGTTTTAAAATAATTATCATTTTTACAATATATCCTATATTAAATTATTTGTTGTTATCAAAAATTAAAAAACATAAATAAAAAAGACAGATTAAAAGTTTAGATGCATTTGCATAAAAATTAATTAATCAACTTTTTAATCACCTTTTCCCTAGTTATCTCATAATTAAAAATATACTAAGTATCATTCCAATACATACATTTATATAACATTTCATTTAGAAACATTATTCATGGTTTAGTATTTTGCATATAATATGCATTATGAACTTGTTCAACCCAAATTGTATAATCCTAGTAAAAAACTTGAATATCTCATGAAATGGAATTGGTTTAAGAAATAATGTAGTGTTTGTATATCTATTAAAGGAGCGAATTATGTCGTTAGGAAAAATTAGTGTAAAAGTGTAATTTGGTCACTTTTTAACCTATATTTTAGTAAAATTGAATGAATTTATTTGTTTTTTTTAATCCGTATCCACCAACTCAAAGTAGGAGTTATTTCGTAAACACAAAACGAAAAATTACTTACTTAAACGAAAGACAAATAAACTATAATAATAGTTAAACGGAAGATTTTTTAAAGGTTGAAAATTATTCTATTTAAATATTCTGTAATGACAAAAGGTTGAAACATATTCTGTTAAAATAGTTATTATTTATTAAAATATTATTTAAAAGAGTACTGTAATAATGTTTATTAAGATATATATATATATATATATATATATTAAAAAAATATATAAAATAATTATAAAATATTATTTAAAAAATAATAAGAAAAATTAATCATCCAACTTTTTTTTGAGATGAAATTGCTCGAATGTGACATGATGATCAATGCGAATTGTTTTTTGTGATGAAATTGCTGGAATGTGGCATGATGATAGGCTATATCCCTACCGGAGAGTCGAGATCAACAATATATTTAGACTCAGAATTTAATTAGATGAACTATAGAAGTCTCTTTTGTTATTATTTTAATTTTCATATAATAAAGTTGGTTGTTATATTAAGGTTGACGATATATTTATGATAATGTTAATTAAAGTGCGAAGCTTGTAGGAACACGGAAATCCCTAAACAAACAAGTTTAGTATAGGTGTTAAATATTGTCATTATATGGAAATAAATTGAAAATAACATAGCAAAAATCCTCGACAAATTATGGCATAACAAACAGTTGAAAAAAAATGTAAATAACATAACAAAAATCTATACGATAACAAACAAAATAAAAAAAATAAAAATAAAACTGCAAAAATTATAGCAAAAATCCTACAGAAATTAGGGATAAAAAAAATCAAAATAACATAGCAAAAATCTATACGATAACAAACAAAATATTTTTGCTAAAAATAAAACTGCAAAAATTATAGCAAAAATCCTACACAATTTATTGACAACAAATAGCTGCAAAAAAAATAAAAAAACTGAAAATAACAAAATAAACCACTCACAAAAATTATGGATAACAAGAATTAAAAAAAATAGATAAAAGAACAAAAATTGAAATGGTATAATCAATTTTGTCTCTTATACACATCTAGATGTGTATAAGAGACAGCTGGGGAGATAAAATATGGACAAATTGAATCCAAGATGAATACCAAGTTCACGCAGAACTTCAAGAGGAAGGAGGGAGCAATTTGTCTTCCCACCAGAAAGTCCTGAGGAAGAAGGGATGAAATTTAGGCTTGGATGTCCCAAGAGGTGTTGGAAGACAGGTGGAGGGTGAATAAGTGACAGGTGGTGCAGGAAATGGAGAGGAAAAGTGATTTTTCCCCGATTAGATCTGTCCAAAATGTGCTGGGTTTCTGCACTGTAAATTTAAAATTTCCTGCGAAATTTTCCGCAGGAATTTCCACAGCAAAATTGTTGCGGAAAATTTATTCCGCAGCAAATGTGTTGCGGACATTTAATTCCGCAGCACACTTGCTGCGGAATTCACATGTGCTGCGGAATTAATTTCCGCAGCACATTTGCTGTGGAATTAAATGTCCTCAGGAATTAATTTCTGCAGTATTACGCAGCAATTTGCTGCGGAATTTATTTCCGCAGCATATGTGCTGCGGATTTATTTTTCCGCAGCAATTTTGCTGCAGAAATATATTCCGCAGCAAATTTGCTATTGTCCTTAATTTTTCCTTCGATTTTTGTTGCGTAATTTTTGTAAATAATACGTTCCCGCTTAATATGGAGGGAATGTTATCTGCGGATTTTGATGCGGATTTTTTAATCCGTAGCAAAATTTTAATCCCAAACCTAGAAAACTAAAATTTGCAGTAAAATCCGTATATAATTCCTGTTGCAAGGCCCATTTAGCCCAAAAATGGCCTTTCAATGTGTATAAGAGACAAAGTTAGACTTATCACCTTGCTTTGTTGCACTAGGCCAATTCGGCTTCCAATTAGAGCTTGAACTAGATGTTACCTTTTGTTTACCTCGTTTGAGTTGTCTTTCTACCTTGATAGCCATATGAACCATTTCCTCGAGATCCACATAGTGGTATAACTCGACTACATCGGCAATTTCCTTGTTAAGTCCACTCAGGAGCCGTGCCATTGTAGCCTTCCTATCTTTTTCAATGTTAGCTCTAATCATGGCAATCTCTATCTCTTTATGGTACTCTTCCACGGACTTAGTACCCTGCCTTAAGCTTTGTAGCTTTTGATACAATTCCCTGTAATAGTGAGATGGAACAAATCTTTTGCGCAAAATAGATTTCATGTCAGCCCAATTATAAATAGTACGTTCTCTATTTCTACGCCTACTTATTAATAATTGATCCCACCAAGTCAATGCATAATCAATAAAAAAGAGACGGCTGCTAACTTTACCTTTTTCTCATCAGAATAGTTGTAACAATCAAAATAAAATCTACCTTTCGCTCCCATTCGATATATGCGTCAGGATCGGCTTTACCTTGGAACGGAGGTAAGGATAGCTTAATTGTCCCAATATCATTATCTCGAGTCCGATTCTCCCCCCGACCATGTTGCACATTCCTGTCATTATAAACCTCATCGTCAATATTTTCTTGATCAGACTCATACTCATCCTTCTTGACGACGTGGAGGGGTATTAGCTCTACGAGCTTGACGTCTAACACCCTATTAGGCCTCCCTCTTTGTTGGTCATTCATGCGAGCCTCTATTTGATCTATGCGATCCCTAACATTTTACGATGCAGGAAATACTCGATCAAATTGTTGTTGTATGGCCTCCATTGTTATGGGATTAGTTCTATCGACTAGTTTCTTCCTGTGACATAATGAAAACACTCACAAAGAAAAAGAAAGTGATTAGGGTTAATAAGATTAAAAGAAAATGGTACTTATTCCTCACCACTCAACTTACTGTAGGGAGTATATGCACTCAAATTGTATCACTTAATCCCTCGTGTATATCCTCAATTGAATGGCTTTTTATCACTCAAATGATCTTGCCACACTGCCTTTTTCCTCTATTTAGTTTGTTCTCAAAGGCTTTGGAAGACTACGAGGACCAAAGTGAGCTCCAATTATGTCTTAACCACTTAATTGGTTGGACGTCAAAGAGAACAAACAATCACGGGCCAACGACAAATAAGAGACAACAAACTTTCGGATTTAAGCTTCAAAGAAGAAAAGACAACAAAATATCCGAGACTACGTGAAGCAACAAAACGTATAGAAAGCAAATAAGAATTTGGTAGGCAATTTACCAAATAAAAAGGAACTAACCACACAAGAACAAACAAGTAGCACTTAAGAATAACAAAGAAATTAAAAGAACCAACAAAAATTAAGTGCTTTTGAATAGAAATACAAATTTCGAAAGTTTTCAAAAATAGAAAGTTTGGACTAAATGTAGAAATTGGAAAGTTTCCAAAAATGAATTTAGTAAGTTTCCAAAATTGGAATTTGGAAAGTTTCTCGTTAATGAATTTGGTAAGTTTCCAAATTTGGAATTTTGGAAAGTTTCCAAAGATGAATTTGGTATAATTTCCAAATTTGAAAGTTGGAAAGTTTCCAAACTCAACTAGGAAATCAAAACCTTCTTGGATTAGGACAACAAATTTTTCTTCTTTTGAATTGCCGATTTTTCTCCTTCTCATTTTTTTTTTTAATTGGCCAACAACACTTTTTTTTTTCAATTCGGCTAAGATAAGACTTTTTTTTTTTTTGTTATAGCAGCAACAACAAAGAGAACAATAACAAAGAAGCAACAATATGGCTGGAAATTTTTTTCGGATGAACAGTGCCGATGAACAGTAGCGGTGAACAGTACGATTTTTTTTTTGGCAGAAACTAAGATATGATTTTCTTTGAAAGAAAATCTGGAAAAATTAAAGAGAAAAATAAACAGAACTGACCAAAATTGGACCAGCTCTGATACTAATCTGATGCGAACCCCGTGCACAATCGACTTGATGCCACGAAACCCAACAATTCAAGATGGCACCAAAACCCCAAGGATCGACTCCAAAGTTGGTCACAAGAATTTGGATAGCAAACACACAAAAAAGAACAATAAAGAACACACAAGAATCAAGCAAGAATTCAACCCGTTGTCTACAACGAGACAAGAACCAAACTCTTAACAAGATTTAAAGCAAGAATTGACCCGTTGCCTATATGAATAAGGCAAGAGCCAAATCTATAAGTCGGTTAGAACAATCCCCATTGCTCAAGCGATGATCCCAACAAAGTCTTAATCCAAAGACTAAAAGAAAGAATTTTTTCCTCACGAAAAAGATGAATATTATTGATAAAAATCTGCTGTAAATTCGTCCATATGATGAGGCCTATTTACAGGCTTATAGAAATCCTAAAAACTAGCTTAAAAACTCCTAAAAAAGTAGTGCTAGGGTTCAACCATAATCAAGTGGCCCCAAGATTTGGGCTAAATGGGCCTTATTAAGGCTAATTAATGAGCCTAAAACTAAGAATTAAATCAACAACTAAACCCAACTTAAAACCAACTTAAAATCAGCCCAATTTACACAACACTTTAAATTATTATTGGGCTATACATAATAAAGACCAAACTAAAATAAACTTGAAAGGAAATCCGCCTTCTTGCACTCAAAGGATCTCCACTTGTGCTTCACTTTGAAGAATTGGACTTCATGTATTATTGAATTGAGAATAGTCCAACCAACTTGATCGAAATACCACGAATGTACTCGAATTTTGGCAAGAGTGAATCCATGCTTACTCTATCTTTCATCTCCTCATCTTGACACATATTTGGGCTATTTGGATCCATATCAATGCGTAACACTCACAGGAGCAATGCTGGCAAGGGAAAAGAAATTTCAACTCAACATCACTTCGACCGATCCCACAAGGAAATGGATTGGCAGGAAAGGCAGGAGTGGGATTCACTCGGTCCCTGAGTTGTGGACAAGGACGCTCAAGTTGAGGCAATAAAATGCTTAGTTGAAGGAAATGCTCATTAGGCAGCAATTTGAATCAACATCTCTCTCAAGGCGGACAACACCCTTACTATTTATGTGGCAATCCTTGGATTGTTCACTCCCAACTTCATGCTAGGAGAAAGAGAAACTCAAGGAGAAAGGAACAAAGAGGATCAGAGGACCAGGGAACTAACTCCTGCTGGGTCCGCCCAACAGGAGCTCCCTCTTCAGTCTATCAGGCAAGAGTGAACTGACCGAACTGCCCAACCAAACTCTAGAGGAGCAGCCTCATCAAGGCCGAGCAGTACTCGGGAAAAGAGTCCAGGTAAAGCAGCATCTGTAGCTCATGAGAAAAAAAGACACCAAGAGAGGGATCGTACCGTGTTGATAGTCCCAGAAAGAGAGAAGGACTTGAAGAAGAGGTTGGAAGAGTTGCAAGCCAGAGTGGACAGAATGGATGAAAGAGAAGGAAGGAGTACAAGATATAAGGATTCACTTTCCTTCACCTATGATATCATGCAGGAGCCATTTCCTAGAAGGTGACAGACATCTCATTTTGACTCTTATTACGGGAGTACTGATCCATGGAAGCATCTAGATGCGTACCACTCCAAAATGTGTCTCTAAGGGGCGTCTGATGCCATCCTCTGCTGAGGGTTGGAACCCTCAAGGGCGCTGCCTTAAACTAGTTTAGAGGGTATAAGATGGGCGACATCAAAACTTTTGATCAACTGGTAGACTTGTTTTTAAACAAATTTGGGAATCAAAAGAGAATACCAAAGACGAGAACACACTTGCTTACAATTATGCAAAAACACGATGAATCGCTCTTAGATTATGTGGATAAGTTTAAAAAAGAGAGTGTTGGATTCCAAGGAGTCACAGAATATATGCAAATCATGGCCTGCCAGATTAGGGTGAGGCCAAAAAAATTTTCTTTTGACCTCAACTTCAAACCTCCCACTACTCTCAGTAATCTTTTTCGTAGTGTCTCTAAGAAAGTCTGTGAGTTGAGAAGTTTGTCCAAGCAGATGAAGGAGAGAAGAAAAAGAGAGAGACTAGAACAAGTGAAGCTGTCTCTTAAGAAAAGGAAGGCTAATGGTATGACTAATACAGCAGGGCCTTCAAAAAATAGTAATGTGAGGGACCGGCTATCCATAGCCGTGCTCCATAGGAAGAGTCCCGAACCTCCTAAGGCCTATATTTCACTTAATACCACGCCTTCATGAATTCTAACAGTGATTGGGAAAGAGCCATATATGAAGCGGCCAGGGGCAATGAGAAGCGACCTGAAACGTGCAACAAAAACAAGTGGTGCTACTTCCACAAAGATCACGACCATGATACTAATGATTGTATCTCTTTAAAAAATGTAATTAAAGACTTGATCCGAAAAGGATATTTGAGATAGTTCATCCAAAGAATAGATAGAGGAAGGTCACCCCAGCGACAGACCAAGAGCCCAGATAGGAGAGATCAAGGTCCGCCTCGGGGAGATAGAGTAGCCAGGGTAGAGATGAATCAAGAAAGAACAGTGATAAACACCATTTCTGGTGGAGCAGCAAGTGGTGACTCCGTATCATCTCACAAGGCTTATGCTCACCGGGTAAACTTAGTCCAATCATATTTAAAATGTCCTAATTTATGTCAAGACATTATCTTCACAGTAAATGAGGCACACAAAATAGTCCATCCTCATACTAATCTGTTAGTCATAATTTTACCAGTAGCAAATTATGACGTGAAGAAGACACTTATTGACAATGGCAGTTCTACTGATATACTATTCCATTTGGCATTCAAGGAGATGAAGTTGGAGGAAAAAGATCTTAAGCCTGTAACCACGCATTTGGTAGGCTTCTCTGGAGAAACGATCATTCAACTTGGATACATCACCCTTCCTGTGATGTTTGGTGCAGCTCTGCGGAATGCCCAGGTAGTGGTAGATTTTGTTGTGACTAAGGCATCATTTCCTTATAATGTCATCATTAGCTGGCCAACCATAGGGGCACTTGGTGCAGGTAAACCATCTTCCCATCATATAAAGATGAAATTCTCCACGGAGAATGGAGTAGGGAAAATTAAAGGAGATTTGGGCTGCAGCTTATACACATCTAGATTGCCTTATTGAAGAGAAAGGGAAAGGAAGTTACCCCTACTTGCAACATCAATACCCTAGAGGAGATAAATGAGTACCTGTATAAAGGAAAACTGGCCGATGAGTTAGAAGATGTCATCTTAGATGAATGTGACCCAAATAAAGTGGTAAATATTTGAAAGTCTCTCCCGGGAAAATTAAAGGAAAAAATCATCTCTTTACTTAGGGAATTTAAAGACCTCTTTGCTTGGAGTCTATTAGACATGCCAAGAATTGACCTTGAGGTGGCCATGCATTCTCTAAATGTGGATCCAAAGTACAAGCTAATAATTCAAAAAAAAAGGAATTTTGGTAGGGAGAGGGGCCACGCAGTAGAGGTAGAAGTAAAGAAATTGTTGGATGCCAAGGCCATAGAAAGAATCCAATACCTAGAGTGGCTACAGGAAGTAGTCATAGTGCTCAAGCCTGGTGCAAAATGGAGATGTGTTAATTTCGCTAACCTACATAAGGCTTGTCCAAAGGATTGTTATCCTACTCCCTACATTGACCAAGTAGTAGACTCAACCTCCGAGTTCAAGATCTTGTCTTTCTTAGATGCCTATAAGGGATATTATCAAATTTGGTTGAATCCTAAATATTGGGCAAAGACAGCTTTTGTCATTGACTCTGGCACTTATTGCTTCAGGGTGATGCCCTTTGGGTTAAAGAACGGTAGGGCGACTTGTCAACGGATGGTTAACCAGATGTTTGCCAATCAATTGGAATTTAACATGGAAGCTTACATTGATGACATACTCGTCAAGAGTAAAAGAAAAGTTGATCATGTAGAGGACCTCCAGGAAACCTTCATCACTATGAGAAAGTTCAATACGAGATTTAACCCTGAGAAATGTGCCTTTGGAGTAGCAGGGGGCAAGTTCTTAGGATTCATGGTGACTTAACAGAGAACTAATTGAGGCAAACGCTGCTAAAATAAAAGCTATTCAAGACATGAAACCTCCTAAAGGAGTAAAGGACGTGTAAAGATTAACTGGCCACCTTGCAGCCTTAAGTCGATTCTTGTCCAAATTCGGGGATTGAAATTTACTATTTTTTAAGGCTTTGAGGAGTGCTAAGAACTTTCAGTAGACAGAAGAATGCCAAAGAACCTTTGTGGAAGTGAAGGTTTACTTAGCATCACCTCTTCTCCTTACTAAGCCTGAGTCGGAAGAAATGCTGTACTTAAACTTGGCTTGCTCTGTCGCGGCAGTGAGTACAGTCCTTATCAAAGAGGAAAACAAAATTCAGAAACTAATGCATTATGTCATCTTATACACTGATGTGACCCAGAGACCTGATATCCCACTATTGAAAGGTTGGCTTTGGCTCTGGTGATGGCAGCAAGAAAACTTAGGCCGTATTTCTTAAGAAATCCTATAGTGGCACTGACTAACCATCAACTTAAGACTGTTCTCATGAAGTTCGAAAGTTTCAGGGAATTAAGTGAGTATGACATCCACTTCTAGTCAAGGACATCAATCAAGTGTCAAGTCTTAGCAGATTTCATCATTGAAGGAATAGAGAAAGAAAAACAACAAGAAAAGACTACCTCCCTAGAGGAGCAAGTTAGGGAATCCCCTTAGTGGATTATGCATGTAGACGGGGCAAGCAATACTGAAGGTTGTGGTATAGGTATAATTTTTAGCTTTCCGGAGGGACTCAAGACAAGCTATGCCCTAAGATTTGAGTTTCATGCAAGCAATAATCAAGCAGAATATGAGGCTTTCGTCTCTGGACTTAGACTAGCCAAAGAGTTAGGAGTGAAGAATTTAGTAGTGAACATGGACTCCAACTTGCTAGTGCAGCAAATTAAAGGAGAGTTTGAGGCTAGAGAATCATCACTACAATTCTACTTGACTAAAGTGAAGAGTTTGATCTCATACTTTGATAAATTTTATATAACTCACGTAATTAGGAAAGAAAATAGGGAAGCACAGATGCCCTATCCAAAATAGCCAACTCAGTGCACTCCAATGTCTTAAAAGAAGTTTTTGTTGAAGTGTTGGAAGAAAAAAGTATTGAACAGACCGAAGTCATGAACATTGACACAACTCCAAATTGGATGACCCCAATCATTCAACATCTTAAGAAAGGCAAATTGCCGGAAGATAAGGAAGAAGCCCAAAGAGTTGGGAGAAGATCAGCAAAATACTTGAATATTGGGGATTCTCTGTACTGAAGATCTTATTCAATGCCTTAGATTGGTGCCTAAATCTGAATGAGGCCAAGTATGTCTTGGCTAAAGTACATGAGGGAGTTTGCGGACACCACGTAGGCGGCAGAGCAATTACACAGAAAGTGCAAATGCAGGGCTACTACTGGCCAAAGATACTAGAGGATGCCATGGACTATGTGTGAAAGTGTGAAAAATGTCAACTCCATTCCAACCAACCCTGAGTCCCAACTAAGCAGCGTACCCCTATCCTTACCCCTTGACCTTTTGGATGCCCAGTAGGGTATTGACATCTTGAGACATTTTCCACTAGCTTTAGCTAAGAAAAAATTTGTGTTGGTCATAGTTGATTATTTCACCAAGTGGGTTGAAACAGAAGCCTTAGCAACAATCACTTCTCAGCAAATCATTAACTTTTTTTTGGAAGAATGTGGTATACCGCTTTGGCATCCTCAAGTCACTTATATCAGACAATGGACTGCAATTCCAGGTAGAAACTTTCAAAAAGTTTTGTAGAGGTTTAGGAATAGTGCAGTGCTTCGTGTCATTAAGTCATCCCAAAAGTAATGGCTTGGCAGAAATCACCAACCGCTTGATCTTAGAAGGGATCAAGAAAAAGTTAGACAGTGCTAAAGAAAATTGGGTAGAGAAACTCCCCAATGCACTTTGGTTATATCACACCATATACAAGAATGCAACTGGAGAGACCTTTTTCAATCTTATCTATGGTATTGAGGTGCTTATTCCAATAAAAGTTGGAATGCCGGAGTTCCAAAGTCTACAACTTTAACTCAGGAGGTGTTTGTTAATGCTGAATATTGAATTCTGAATTCTGAAGTCTGAAGGAGTTGTGTTCCCATAAAAGAAAGCAAAAAGAGAAGAAAGTTAGAAAGGTAGAGGTGGGAAGAAATGTTTAATCTATTATTCAAAAATCCCTACCCGAAAAGCGTAAGGACCCAGGTATGTTCTCTGTTCCTTGCAAGATAGGCAATATGTACTTGGAAAAGGCCATGCTGGATTTAGGTGCATCTATTAACGTAATGCCATATTCTATGTATGATGCATTGAAAATTGGACTATTGAATAAAACTGGTATAGTAATTCAGTTGGCTAATAGATCTTTAGCCTATTCTAAGGGAATCGTAGAGGATATTTTAGTTTAAGTGGGAAGTGTAGTTTTTCCTGCTGACTTTTATGTGTTAGAAATGGAACAAGGTGATTCCAATGCTCCTATTTTGTTAGGAAGACCATTTCTAGCTACTTCCCAGACAAAGATAGATGTTATCTTAAAGGCACTCTTAGTATGGAATTTGGAGATAAAAGTGTTAATTTTAGCATTTATGATGATGTTGAACCAACTGACCATACTAAACTTGTTTCTGTAATCGATATGTGTAAGCCTCTAATACAGGAAATGCATGAGCATATGGATAATCAGGAGGTGGACACTAACCGTGAGGAACATCTCAAGGAAAAGAACAAAGACTTGTTGCAACAAACAAGTAATGAAAGTCCTAACACTTTTTCACTTTCTAACGAGAAATTGAAGTTATCTGTTGTGCAGGGAGCAATTCTGGATTACAATCACCTTCCTGGCCACCTTAAATACGTATATTTGAAGGATAAGGAGAGGGTGATAATCTCAAGTCAACTTAGCAAGTCGCAAGAAGAGCAACTTGTTCGAGTCCTACAAGAGCAAAGAAGAATGAATCCATCATTTTTTAGAATAGTAAAGCGGAAGATTCTTGGACTCCTCGACATGGGAGTAACTTGATTGATTGGTAAACGAACATCAAGTGTCGAGCCAACGACAGTAAACAAAGGCGCTGCATGAGAGACAACCCATGTCCATATCAATTTTATTCTGTTATTTAATTTTTGCAACTTTATTTATTTTTACTTATTTACATTTTAAGGATCAGATTTTTAGTTTTGTTGTTAATTGTGAAATCAATTGCATTAAGAGGCTTAAATCATAAAAGAGATCTTTGATGGGTTTATGTCGTATGAGGGTCTTAAAAAAAAAAAAAAAGGCGATTTCTATTCTGCCTCGAGCGCACATGCGCTCTCCAAGCTCTGTGCATGTGCTCGGAGTAGATAAACCATCAGAGTCTCTGCTTCACGTGCACATGCGCGCTGAGGAAGCTGCGCAAGTGCGCGTGAGGAGATAAAAGAGAAGAACCGTTCCTTATTCCCTCATTCTTCACATTCCTTTTCTAATTCAACTTCCTCTCAAAACCCCAAAATCCCCCACTTTTAGATCTTTAAAAACCACCCCAATTCCATCAATTTTACACCCAAATTTCTCTTCTTTTTTCAAGAACAATCAAATCAAGGTATGAATTTCTCTTTCTTTCTACAAATTTTTTTTATGGGTTTCAATTAATTTTCTAGAATATCTAGAGTATTTTTATGCTTTGAATTGATGAAATTTCATAGGGATTGATTTTAAAACATAAATTTGGTGTGAATTTTGTTGGGATTTTGATTGAGGATGATTGCATGTTCATAATATGCCCATAAATTTCCTCTTTCTTTATGCATGCCATGTGTTCGATAATATGCCCCAATGAATAAAAATGTTCAAACACAAGGCAGTGATGCATGAATTTAATCCCTGGGCCACTGATTATGCCATGTGAATTTTATCTAATTTGTTTTTATGCATAGGAATGTTCATGCATTATATATAAGTCTTAGTTTTAGGCAATATTTTGTTTGAATTTTCATGTGTAATATAAGACTTATGATTTGGGGGAATGGCCTTTATGTAAGTGTGTTGTTTGTTTGTTTGGGAGTTATGATGCTTGTAGACTTATGTTTTATAGGAATGGGAAGAGCAGCCAAGAAAACAGCCACAAGCAAGGGTACTGGAGAATCTTCATCATCCGGGGCTACACAATCAAGGGTTGGTGGCGGTTTACGTTTCTTAACGGCGGCTGCCAAACAAAAGTATGATGATGACATCTCTAAGCGGGTTGTAATAAAGTAAATGGGCATTCAAGTTCCGTTGGCAGGAGTGCCAGAAATAAAGTTAACTATTCGCAATCATGGATGCGAGCTTCTCACTTCAACTCCCATCGATGCCGTCCTTCCGGTGGTGCGTGAGTTCTATTCTAACTTTGATCATTATAGCTCCACCAGGGTCTATGTACGGGGGAAGGAAGTGGATATCTCTGCCACCGAAATCAATAGAATTTTGAAGGTCAATCGTGTTCGCAATCATGAATGGCCTAACACCCGTAATGCCAATGTAGAGCTTCAACAAATCTTCAATGTTTTGTGTGACGGGGATGTGGATTGGACCTTTACGGCGGATCTGGCAAGGCGGCTAGGCATTTCCACACAAATAAACTTAAGCCAGCATGGTTTATTTGGTTTAAATTCATTTGTGGCCACCTTCTACCGGTAAATCATCTACCCATGTCATTATAGAACGGGCTAAATTGCTAATACCATATTGCATTGCTATTGGGAAAGCCATTGATGCGGGTCAACTCATATATCAACAAATTTGCTACTCCGCTACTAGTCGGCAACCGGGATTGTGGTTTCCCCATCTGATTATGACACTATGCTTGGAAAGTGGGGTGCCAATTGAGCCTTTTGAAGAAAAATTGAGGCCAGGCCAGATGATTGCAATGGAAGGTCTACAGGCTCCAGTTAAACGTACTAGAGCCCAAGCTTCTATATCACAAGTGGAGGAAGACGATGATTCGGATGACGAGCCAGTACCTGCTCCTCCACAGTCTTAGGAGGAACTTCTACATCAGCTCTTGGCTGGACAACTGCGGATGAGCCACCATTTTGATTCATTTATGCACTATCAAAGTTTACGTGGCAACAGACAATGGAGGCTCGTCAGATGGCCAGAGAGCGGGGCGAGGACCCTTCAACATTTCCACCCTTTCTACCTTTTCTGTAGTATTTGGGGCCCCATGCTCCTTGAGTTCTTATGCCCTATCTGTTGGGCCGTTTTCGTTGCTAGTTATTGAATTGATTTCCTAGACAGTTTGCTTAGTTATTTTATTCGGCATTTATTTTTGTTGGTCAGGTTTTATTTTAGTTAGTTAACTTACTTTTCGTAAGGTTTCTTTTCATTATTCTGGTTCTGTATTCCCTTAAGGGAGTAAGTCTCTTCATTATTGTAGGATTATTTTCTACCACATTCTTGTTTTTCTTATTATCTCAAGGGAATTATTTATTTGTTTTGTTTTGTTTAGTGTTATCCAGCTTTCTTTTGCGACAAGGGGTTATTTATAGCGGATACTGCTCCAACGTGAATTAAATCCAGATAAGCTTTTCTTATTCCTATTTTATGCTTTTATTTTTGCATTATAAGAGGACAATGCTTCTTTTTAAGTGTGGGGTGGGAGTTATTTGGATTGTTTTAAGTGTTTGGTGTATTTTACTCGATTTTACTGCAATATATTTTAACTTTTTCTTTAATCTGAGATATTTTTAAAATTTTTGAAAATTTTGTGAATTAATTGACCATTTTTTGACAATTTTCAAGAATTTTTGCTTAATGTATTTTCTCCATTTTTCTACATGATTATCATTAATTGAACCTTGCATGAATGAAAAGTCATGTTAATATTTTCTGTTCATGATTTTCGAAGACTTTTGAGCACTAAGCCATACTTTAATTTTTGATTTGGGATATTTAGAGAAATTTATGCAGACTCAATTATGTTGCATCTCAAAAACTTGCTTTATTACAGTTTCGAAGCTAATTCTTAGACGACTTGATTTAGTTTTAAAATTAGGGTAGTGGTTTTTTGTTTGATGAGCCTTACTAGCCAACTATTTTAACAATTTATTCTATGTACCTCATTTGAGCCTTATTTTTGTGAAAAGAAATATCATTCACCTTTTTTCAGATAAACTCATTTGCCTACCCTTATTGAGCTTAATATTTCTATTATTTTATCCTAAATTTTCCCTTTAAGAGCTTTATGGTACACATTATTTGTTAAGGGGATATAAGGGTGAAAGTTTGTGAGAAGTGAATGATGTACATTTTTGTTACGAAATGGGGTATTGGAAAAAATTGTTGAAAAAAAAATGATTACGGAAGTTCTAAATATGCAGGTAGTGCCCATCACTGGTACTTGCATATTCTTGATATTTATTGGTAGTACCCATCACTGGTACCTGTATACGCAGGTAGTGCCTATCATTGGTACCTGTTTGTTTATATGTTGCGGGTAGTGCCTACCACTGGTACCCGTACTATGAGGGGACATAAAAAAAATGATGATGTGATGTATATATGTCTGAGGGAGGTTGGCATGTTTGGTTGTTTCGAAATTTTTTCGGGGTATTTGTTACTCAAGTGTGGGGTTGTGGATGTTTGTTTGCATATTCTGCATGTGAAGAGAAGTTTTATTTTAATGTACGACCGTCATTACTATAAAGTTCTTGTTCTTATTTGCTAAATCCTTTCCCTTCTTTGGCTAACAAATACCATAACCTATATTTTGAACTAAAAGTCCTATCTAAATTTAGATTGGGGTGTAAGCAGAGTGAGCTATGGGGTGTTTAGAAAAATGTTGAGGGTCTTCATGATTTAATCTAGATATTTTCAAATCTAACTTTTTGAATGGCTATACACACATACACACGAATTTCATGTTTTGGTTTTTATTAGCATTTGAGCTCTTAGGTTCTTTGACTACTCTGATTGTTGGATTGATTATTGATTATTTATGTGGATATTTGAAGGAATATGTTGAGTAGAATTTTGTTGAGCTTAAATTTTTAATTTTATATTTGATCGAGGACAATCAAAGGCTAAGTGTGGGGTAATTTGATAAGTTCATAATTGTACTATATTTTATGTGTCAATTACCACAATTTTTATGTTGGGCTGTTCTAAGCAAGATTTGAGTTATTATTGAGCTTAATTTGGTTATTCTCAGTTTTTGTAGGGTTACAGTGGAAAAGAGTTGAAAAGGATGCAAAACGATGAAAGAAAATGCTAAGAACGGAACATGCACGAATACGAAGTCATTCCAGACTCTGTTTTGTATTTCAAGCATAACTTTTGATACCAAGGTCCAATTTAGTTTATTTAAGAAGAATTGGAAAGATAAGACATAGATCTATAACTTTGATGTTTTGAGTTTTCCCAAATAATGCAAGAATCAAGGTGAAAATTGAAGCCGAAGGTGGAGCACAATTGAGGAAGTCAGCGCACATGCGCTGGAACTGGGCTGCGCATTTGCGCTGAGTCCAGAAACTTAAATTCCAGAAGCAGCTAGCGCGTACATGCGTGCTAGGATCTTTGTGCATGTGCACACAGATAGAACCGGCTGGAACTTATTGCCTTGCACGGACATGCGCGCAAAGGAGCCTGCGCATGTGCGCGGAGGCCAATTGTAGCAGAAACGTGTTTTTGAGTCTTTGAGGGATTTCTTCGGCCGGTTGGACTCTTTTTCACCCGATTTCACGTTCTTATCTGTAGGCATTATTTGTAACCCCAAATACTCATTATAAATACCCCAAGTTGAGTGAGAAAAAAGGGGATCGACACTTTTATTTTCTTTTGGCTAGGGTTTTAGCAGTAGAAATTCCTCTTTATTCTTTCATGGCACTTTGTGCCTAAACCCTTTTCTTGGTTGAGGGACTTGAAGCTATGGTCAATTCTACAAAGTTATGAGACTTCTTGTGCTTGAATTTATTCAATTTATCTCAAGTATTGATTCTTTTTCTGCGATAAATTTTATAATTGTTCTTTTTAGCTTATTATTGATGCTGAATATTAAGTTATTAGAATTAATCTACTGCTAGATTGTTTTAACTATGTGTGCTAATTCTATCTATTAAGCACACTAAGTTTGATAATTACTGGATTTGTGTTATTGAATTTAGGAAAATTAATCATCTAATCTCTGGCATAATTGCGTGTGTTTATGTTTAATTAGTCTAATTGTTCTTGTTGATCTTAATGCTTCTATTAATTGATCTTTGGCGCGTGCCTGGGTTTAAATTAATAGTTAGGGTTCATTGGATCGCGTGTTGAAAATTAACCAACTTTAGAAAGAAATAAGAATCAACTTTGAATTGGTATTCATTCGGGGTTAATTCTTCAATTAGTGCTTGACATAGAATTGAATTATTTTGTGTGTCCATGATCGACTAGTAAAATTGCCATGGTGGATATGACATCTTACCAAGATTGTTCTTAATCATATTCTCTCCAATTATTTTATTGTTTTGGTTTTATTTTAAAGGAATTCAAAACCCCTTTTTTCCAATTTAGCACAAAAATAATCCCAGTTCTCTGTGGGACGAACTCGACTCACCACTACTACACTAGAGTTGTTAATTTTGGGTGCTTACGATGGCATTGCAACTCGACAGCATTATTTTTCGCACACCACTGAAGGTAAATGCAGACTAAAAGGAAGACTAGGCAGTTCTAAACCCAATACACCACGAACAAGTAGGAAAACAAATGCATACTACCATAACACCACGAACAAGTAGGAAAAGAAATGCATACTACCATAAATGAATGAAAAGCATGATATAGGTGGAGTTGGTACATAAAGAGGCTCCAACTCAAAGCTTAGCCAAGCACAGCAATGACCATTATTGGAGAAAAGCAAGGTAAAAGAATAATGCATAATAAGGTTTTGGAACTCCTACAAAAGGAAAGCCCTGAGCTCTAAAGTTTTCAAAATAAATAAATTTAACTAGCTAAATACTAAGCTAAGCACAGAGGAGTACTGAAGTGTCTGCCTGAGCTCTTTCCCTTTCCTCAACCACTTATGAAGTTACATCTTTTGTGTTAACTCTGTCGGATGCAGCTTCATTCTCAGTCGCAGTCCTGTTGCACTAGAAGGAATAGGGGTAGGAGGAAGAATACCTTGGATTAAATCACCTAGGTCCAAAAAGTCAGGATACGCCTTCTTTACATAAGACAAGGCTTGGTCATATCCTTGGTCGAAAAACTTTATGCTACGCTCCTCTACAAGAGCACTAAACTCATTGCTGGCATGATACTCTTCTAAGTGTTTATCTAAGCTATCCTGGTTGTTCTTCTTCATAGAATAAGCTCCTCTTTGTGAGATTCCTTAATTTTTTTCATCTCAACCCTTAGCCTAGCATTCTCTTCAGCCACCATTTTAGTTTCCTTTGAAGATGCTTGGAAGGCCTCGAAATGTTTATCCTTAGCTTTCACCATCTCATTGCGCTCGTGTTCCAATCCAAAAATGCGGGCTAAGTGTTGCTCTTGAACCTGATGCAAATGATAGTGGAGTTTACCGATATAAGGGAAAAGTGAAAAGAACAATATTAGTTTTAAGTGTAAGTTAAAAGACTTCAGAAAATTTTACAAGGAATAAAGAAGTGCCTTACTTGAGCAACGCGCTTGTACATCTTATTTGCATTAGCAATGCGAGTAGAGACAACCCAAAGGCTTCCCAACTCTTTTCTATTGCTCCTTAGGCAAAGCTAAGGCCTCCACCAAGGGATGACTCACATCTTGTAAAATGGAGTCGTTATACATCTCCTATTGGGGAGCATAAACCTTACGAACGGAAGAAGAATTTTCTGGTCGAGTAGTGACTTGGACTTGCAATAGACGAGTAATAGGTACTGTAGGAGCTGGGGTAACTTCTGTAGGAACCTCAACTAGAGATCGTGGTGGCAAGGTAGGGCCAGAGGGTATCTTCATCTTCTTTCTGCCTGTGGGTTGTGGGAGAGCAGCTTGAGATGACCTCTTGGAACCCTCTGTTCCAGTAGTTGAACCCTCGATTTTCTTGAATGAACTGGTGCTTAGCTTTCCTCTTCTTTAGAGCACGATCACAAATGGCGGCATCCATAGCATCCATTACAAAGGCAAACGAATAAATAAATACTAAGACAAAATATCTATCAAAATTATACTCAAGGAAAAAAGCATATACAGAATAAATAAATACAGAGTAAAAATGTGCATGCATACCAACCTAAGGGGATGGTAGGATCAAAAGGAGCAGGATTCAATCTTGCAAACACTAAAACTTACTCATCCATAACTACTCGCCACGGGATTTTCTCTGCTCCTTGAAGTTTCTTTAGCCCATTATACTCATGCATACTATACATAATTGGATTGTTAACACTAGTTATGTCCACTTGAAAGTTCCAAGTAGGGAACTTCCATTAGTAAGAAATACTTGCACTGTCATTCACTTGTTTCGGCTTCACTTCCTCAAGTAGACTCATCTTTTTATTAAAAGAGAAGTGTACCCCACTCCAATGGATGTTATTCGGAAATACTTCTTAAATATTGCAATTGAAAGATTGATTCGTTCAGTTCAAAAGTAATGATATAGGCATTCATACGACTAAAAGACCTGCGGTAAATCTGACCAAGTTCCTGCTTGTAACTTTACCAAGATATCTTGTATGAAAGGATGAAAGAGAAATCGTAATCCTGCCTCAAGCTCTACTAAATAAACTGGGGTACAATCTTCAATCTCCTTGCAAGGCCTGTGGTTTCTTCTTGGATACATAGTATCCCAATCTAGAATGTAGAATTTTTCTCTAACCAAGGGCATTCATTTTCCAATCAACTATGTATCTGGAACTAGCATTCGACATGCTACAAACTCCAAAGTCAATGGTGAAGATGTTTTCTTGTTGCTCTGTTTCTTTCAAGGTATTGGAGATGTCCCTTAGTCTCATGCTCTAGCCTCCTCAGTCTCCCTCTCAACCTCTCCCTTTGTCTCCTCCTCTGACTCCTCATCTGTCTCGGTTTCCGACCTATTCTCCTACTTATCCTCACTCTCATTTCCTGTCTCATGGACTACCTTCAATTGGCCTATCTTTAATTGGTAAGGCTGAGGATGTAAGAGGGACATCCCTATCAAAAAATAGAGGAGCTCGACAAGTGAAACTGGAGTTTAGAAGTAGAAGCCCTAGATGGTGATGGTCTACCAGGGTGCATCACTCTTCCAAAGGATTTCCAGAGCGGCCGGGGGAGGGGGGGGTAGCCCTTTCTATGAGGTGTTCTATTTGAGTTGGTAGTGGAAGACTCACCCGAAGGTTCATGGAGGTCAACTGGTAAATTACTGTTTAAAGGGCCCCCACCTAGTAGACTTCTCGTATAATATCTTGGGAAAAAATTATGTCTTTTTTGACTAAGTTATTCCCCTTTTTACTTGCTCCACCTATGCCTACTTCAGGTACCCCCTTTTCACTTACTCGATGTATCCCCTCTCTACTTATTCCACCTACTCCTACTCCATATATCCCCTATCCACTTATTCCACCTAACCCTACTTCGCTTATCCCACCCATGCCTACTCCATGTCTCCCTCTCCACTTACCCCATGTTTACCATCACTACCTCTACCTTCCTCACGGAACATACCTTCACCCACATTTTTACTCATCTTATCAATCGCAATATTTACCACCACGTTATCCCTTAAATTTTTCCTACAGAAACTGACTCCACCACGCCATGTGATTTCACAAAAGGATGGTTGGTAGTAAAGAAAAAGTCCCTGCTGATAGATTTGTTTGCCTCATTTGCAGAAATCTCTCATAGATTGTTAGAGAAGTCAGTGATACTTTCGTCCATCGAAACTGTTGTTTGCCTTGTTACTAATAGTTATTAAAGCTGAATTGAATTTGTTATAAAAAGGGAGTTCGGCAGATGCTCTAAGGTGGGTACGAACTTCGCAATTAGCAATTATGATGGCTTATTCATGTCCTTTAAACCCAAGGATGCAAGATGGCTATTGTATTCATCAAATCCATTTTAGTGGGTTAACAAACAGTGGCGGCTCAAATTAAAGCATGTTCTGTGTTTGGAGTATTTCTTAAAAAAAAAGAATAAAGGGAGACGAAGGGACTTACTGGCAACAAAGGAAGCGGCGAGGACTTTTAATTTGAGTTGAAGACTTAAGATCCGTGTAGATATTGCGCACAAGTTATTTGTGTATTCCTCAACTCTAGCTAAGATTTAAACCATTTTAAATATTCTCACGTTAAACATTGGAAAATTAAAATTTTTCCTGGATAAATAATTTTCAAGGTCTCTAGATTGGACTGGTTAATATTAGGGTTCTGGCTAGGATGCGAATACAACACAAATACATGTGGATCTCAACTTGAAAATTCTGATTTGAGATTGGGGCAAATGATGATACAAAAATAATACGCCTACTAAAAATATTACACGTGGCTCTGAGCCTAGGACACTCAAGGGTATTTTAGTAATTTTACCTTTGCAGTCGAAATACGCTTAAATGGGTCAAGTTTTAGGTGTTCAACCCAAGGATCGATTCGAACCATCAACCACAAGTATAAATATCAAAACGACAGGTCAGATTGGGAGTTCACTTTTTCTTTAATTTTTGTAAGCTCAAATTTCTCTCTGAAATTTATTCTCTAGTCGAATTACTGACTTGAGCGTCGGAGCCTATCCCGGGAGATAAAACCCTGCCCTTTTCTTTTTAGGTGATCCAGACGTGGTGTACTACACGTATTGTTCAATCTAAGCTTGGACTACTTTGCGCTTGGTGAAGTGCCTAGCCTAATTTTTTGCATCAACACAAATAAAACAAGAAAATTGTGGGAGGTACCTATGGTTTAAATTAGGACGGTAAAAGAACTTGAATTGTGCAAGGAGATGCACTGTCCTAAAGAAACTATTTCAGGTGTGATGAAATGTTAAACAAGATTAAACAAGCCTTAAGAGTGAAATAGAGGGAGCTAGAATAACAAAATTAAACCAGTAATTAGGAATAGAGGAAGAGAGGGAGTATGGGTAATCATTTTTTTGGGTTGATTATAAAGCAACAAGGAGCGTTGTATTTATAGGCCAATTTGTGTAACGTTGAAGGACGATCAGAATTTTTTGTAGAACGTTAAGGATTTTTTGTAGAGCATTAAAATGTGGGGAAGACGAAGTAAGAGTCTGACTTGATTAAAATTTTATCCAAAAAAGGTAAATAGTGAGAAAACCAAGTAAAACTCTAGTATGGTAATTTAGTAAAATGTCAATATCGGTTTAGTGAGGCCAAATAGAAAAAGAGTAAAATTAAACTGGGCCGTTTCTAACCTACATGCAGGGAGGGGCAAATCCACCAGTTTGCCCTTGGATTGGCCAACTCGGCCCTCTTCACATGCGCATGAGTCCACCACTAGTTCTCTTGTCATCACAATCCCATTAAGTTGTCAACCAATATAAAGTGATGTAAAATTCCATAGTTTTTCCAATGTGTGATAGAAAACCTTTTGAAATGCTCAATATATGCCAACAATTCCCCATATATTTCAAAAGATTTTGAATAAAAAGTGTAAAGATTTGTTGGATCTGTATGGGTGCAAATACAATCAGTTCAGTGTCTTTTGGACTATGAACCAAAGTTATATTGACAAAACATGGCTTACAATGTTATTGATGAAATATAACATTTTTATGAATCAACAATTCTTCTTGTACATCAGAGATTTCATCAATCACATTGTAGACCCACAATTTTCGTTGTTCAATATGTTTTTGCGCATATAGATCATGCGCGTAGCCTTGTTGTTCATGAGAGCTCTAAAGATTTGACCAAACTCTTATAAAAATGGCCCAACTTTACTCTCATATAGGTGAATTCATCAAGTGTATATTCTACTTTAAATACACCATGTCTAAGTAATATGAATTCATTAAAAGTTTTAACTCATCATCACAAATTATAGCAGTCAAAGAACTCAGCTTAGAGGGAAAAAAAAGCACTCATCTTAGGAAGGACTGAATTTGAACTGCTTTAGTGTCAATATTGATTTATTATTGCCTATGTGAACCTATTTCATGGGATCTCTAATTGCATAGGTTGGGTTACCATCTTTATTGACATCTTGTTGGCCTAAATCTCATTTCTTTCAAGGTTTGAAAACCAATTTTCTTCCCTCAGGTTTAGTTGGAGGATTGACCAAATTCACTTCTAACTTCACATAGTCAATGGAAATTATTCCATCTATAAGCAGAACATCATTGTCTCAGTTTCATGTGTCAACTTCCATAATTATAAGATTTATTCTTGGCAATAGTAATTGCTGCTTGACAATCACAATGTATGGATACAGGAGGAAACAAATCCTTAGTTAAACGAATATTGGCTAAGAAGTATCTTAACTAGTTAGCCTCAGAACCAGCCAACTCTAGAGTTACGAACTCTGATTTAATAGTCGATCTAGCAATGATCGTTTGTTTGGCTGATTTTCATGCTATTGCACCACCACCAAGGGTGAACACAACCATTTGTGGATTTTGTCTCTTTTGAATCTGTGATCCAATTTAACTTTCTAAACATTGAAAAATCCACTATACAGGATACCATAATTCATGGTACCTCTCAAGTATTTCATTAGTCTAACTAATGCAGACCAATGCTCTAAATTGGGATTATGAGTATATCTACTTAGTCTACACACAACATAAGTTACATCAAGTCTTGCAAAATTAATTAAATACATCAGACTCCCAATAATCTGAGCATATAGAGAATCCATTAGACTAAACAACTAGGTCACTACGATTCTTTTTTAATTAAGTGTTAACATTATAAGGAGTGCTCATAGGTGTCACATCAAAATTTTCAAACTTCTTAAGATGTTCCTGTAACAACACAATACCATCTCTTCTCCTTATGACTTTAACACCCAATATCATATTTGCTTTACCCAAATCTTTCATATCAATGTTAGAAGACAAAAATGTTTAATATTTTGTACAATATCTATACTCGTACCAAATATAAGCTTGTTATCAACATATAATCATTTTATTACATAATCACTATTTGTAACTTTAGTATTAACACATTTATCTACTTCAATAGAAAAAAAACCAACTCTCCTTGAGATTTGATCAAATTTCTCATGACACTATTTAGGAGTTTGTTTAAGGCCATAAAGAGATTTAATTTACAAACTTTATTTTCTTGTTCAGAAACAACACATCCCTTAGGTTGAACCGTATAACTCTCTTCTTCCAAGCATTTAAAAATGTTGTTAGCCATTGACATCTATTTGATAAACAAAAAGTTTTTCAAATGGAAGTTACGGCAAATAAAATCCGAATAGAAGAAATTCTAGTTACTGGAGCAAACGTGTCAAAATAATCAATATTTTATTTTTGAAAAAATCCTTTTGCTACTAATCGAACTTTATATTTATCTATAAACCCATCAGGATTAAGTTTTCTTTTGATTCATTTACAACTAATAGGTTTTTCACCAAGTGGAAAATCAACCAAAATCCAAGTTTTATTTTTCATAATAGAATCAATTTCAATCATTATTGCTTCTTTCCACAATTTTGCATTAGAAGAAGAGATAGCATCAAAATAAGTAAAGGATCATTATCAGTAGTAAAAGTTTGAAAGTCAATTCCATAAGAAAATTCTTTTCTAGGCCTTTTACTTTTTCTCAATTCCTCATCAGAGGTTACTTTTCTTTTTATTTCAACATAGGCATGAAAAATTTTATTAGACTGTGGAAAAATATGTTCAAAGAATTCAACATCTTCTTTATCTTAATTATTGTATTGCAGTCAAGCACATCGCTTTTTAAAACAAGAAACCTATATGTAGCACTATGTTCAACATATCCAAAAGCATACAATCAGAAGTTCTGGAACCTATTTTTCTCTTCTTTGGTCCAGAAAATAATGGCCCCATATAGATTGCATTATTTGGAGTATTATTTTGGTGCATTATTCGAGGATTTATTTGAGTGATGTGGCAAATAATAAAAAAATATGAATAATTTGAGTAAGTGTTTGGATTGTGAATAGTGCAAATAATTTTTTTATAAATAAGTGTTTGGATAGTTTTTTTGCACTAAAAGACAAAAAACGTACGCGAAAGTCGAACGAAATTACTAATATCAAAATATATAATTCCGTTCACTTTCTTTTTCACACCATCAAATCAAGTATTAAAAACCACACATAAACGTAGTTGCCTTTTTGTTGTTCGAAATCCGAATCTTAAAAAATAAGATATACTCATATATGTATGCTAACATGTATTTATTTAATCTAATATCATAAAATCAAAAAAATATAATTTAAAAATTATTTAGTATTTTATGCACTAAAAGACAAAATACGTACACAAAATTATTATAAAATTATTAATATCAAAATACATAATCCCGTTTACTTTTTTTTTTTATACTATTAAATCAAGTATTAAAAATCACATGCAAAGGTAGTTACCTGTTCGTCGTTTGAAATCCAAATCTTGAAAAATGAAATGTGTCCGTATGCATATGCTAAACATGTATTTATTTAATATAAAATAAAAATACAATTTAAAATTTACACTTTTTTGTCCATAGTTCGGATTCTCCAACATAGGTTTAAAAATCCGAACCTTATATATCATTTCAAACTCTATTTTCCAGCCCTAAATTCGGAAGTCCAAACCTTGTATACTATTTTAAACTCTCTTTTCCCGCCTGTACTTCAAATTTCTGAACCTAGGTTCGGAAGTTCGAACTTACATTTCCATTTTTTCTTTGCCCGAAAAAAATTCAGACCAATGAATAGTAATTTCTTGGATAGTATAAAAAATTTAATGCTAATATATGTGAATACACATCTAATACGCGTATAGAGGAATAGTAAAATAATTGATTGAATAGTAATGAATAATGATAGAAAATTTTGAATTGTGTAAGTAATGAATAGTGAAAGAAAATTTTGAATTGTGTAAATAATGAATAGTATTTTTGAAAAAAAGTAAAAAATGTTGACCAAAAACATTTTTGCTGACCAAACAGTTATTTCATAAAAGTATAAATAGTAAATTAAAAAGTGATAAAAAATTGAAAAAAAAAAAACAATCCAAATGGGGCCAATACTTTAACAAGACACACCCACACTTCTAAATATTTCAAATTTGGTTTATAACCTTTGCATAATTCATAAGGTGCTCTGGCAATTCTTTTATGTGAAATCCTATTTTGTAAGTGATATGCAAATAAGATAGTCTCACTCCACAAATTATCAGGTGCATGAGAAATAACCAACATAGAGTTCCTCATTCCTTTTAGTGTTCTATTTTTACTTTCAACTACTCCATTAGACTCAGGTGAACAAGGAGGTGTTATTTCATGAATTATTCCTTCATTTTCACAAAAATCATTCAAAGATAAATATTCTCCTCATCTATTTGGTCGAATTCTTCTATTTTTCTATTAAGTTAATTTTCTACCTTAGTTTTATAGGAAATAAAGGCACTAAAATCATCATCTTTACTTCTAAGTAAATACAACCTAGTAAATCTAGAAAAAATCATAAATAAAAGTCACATAATATTTTTTACCAGCTCTAGTAATAGTTTGTTTTAAATCACCTAACTTAGTGTGAATTAAAGACAACAATTCGGTTTCTCTATTTATAGAAAAACAAGTCTATTTGGTAATATTAGCTTCTGCATATATTTCACTTTTATCAATCCTAGTTGAATCTAAGCTAGATATTAAGCCTAGAGATTGCATTTTCTTTATATATGTAGCATTAACATGTCCTAGTCTAGCATGCTATAAAGAAATTGAATCAATGATATAAGCAAAAGAAGATGCATCTCATTGATGATATTTGAAATGTTCAATACAAAGAGTCCTTGGTTACAATAGCCCTTTCCCACAAACATATTGTTTTTGGTCATTACTATCTTATCAGATTCAAATGAGTAATGACACTTTCACTCCAACTTTTATTCGCAAGGCTACATAAACCAGATTCTCCCTAATAGTTGGAACATGTAGTACATTCTTGAGGTCTAAAGTTTTTCCTGAAGTAAGTTTCAAGACCTCTTTGTCCTTACCCAAGACCTTGGTAGTTGTTGAGTCTCTAAGGTAGACCACTTCTTCATCATCCCCTATAAGAGTATAAGAGTTAAATGCTTCTCGATTATTAAAATGTGTTGAGTAGCTCCATAGTCTATCACCCATTCTTTTACATTGGCTGCAATGTTCACTTTAAAAATAACTGCAACAATTGTTTCATCTCCGTCAGCTAGGTTATTCTTTGGAGGATTAGTCTTTGCTTTGTCATTTCTCACTCATTTCTCCTCCATTAGGGAGCATGAGGACCTGATTTTCCACAAACAAAATAGGAACCTTTCTTTTGCTTAAAGATTGGATTATTAGGCTTGTAATTTTGGGACTTATTGTCGTACCTCTTGTTATTGCTTTGTACCAGATTTGTTTTGAGAGCCATCTCCTTGGTTTTGGCGGACTCTTTTTTGTTGGTGTCTTCAATTGGAATGTGTGTCACTAGCTTCTCATGGTAAAAGTTTTCTACTTATTCTTCAAATTGTTTTTATAGTCACTCCATGAGTCTGGAAACTTCTCAATCAACACCTTAGCAGCAAACTTTTCTAGTAGCGAAATCCCTTCAACTTTTAAATCTTTGAGCAATTTCTAGTATTCGTTGATCTGAACCTTTATTTCCTTTTCATTAGTCATCTGCTTCCATTGATAAAATTTGCCTACCATAAACCTTTGCTTGGTAGCATCTTCAATAGTAAACTTCTTAATTAATGCCTCTCAAATAATTTCTACTTCTTTATATGACTGCAGTACACGTCAAACAGCTCAATAGAAATAGTCTATAAAATACTATGGTGACATATCTTATCGGCATATTGCCATGCTTCCTATGTCTTGACATCATCATCTAGATTAGGCTATGGATGAAGTAGTGCATGTGCAATTCCATGGACATCGAGCATGAAAAAAACATGTTCTTGCCATCTTTGCAAAAAATTTTAAAATTTTCATTTTTGAAAATTTTAATTTTGGATATATCAGGAAAAGGCTTGGCAAATTAAAGGATGATAGGAGTAGCTGCTGAAACAAGTGTAGCAGCAGACTGGGAAGATTGAGCAACATTAGTGTTGGAGGCCATAGTTTCTTTATATTGTAGTTTAAATTAGGATGGTAAAAAAACTAGAGTCATGCAAGGAGATGCACTGTCCTAAATGAACTATTTTTGGTGTCCTCTGTGGAGTAGAGGGAGCAGGAACAACAAAATTAACACCTAGCAATTAAGTATAGAGGAAGAGAAGGAGTATGGGTATTGATTTATTTGAGATAATTCTAAAGCAGGAAGGATAAATGTACCCATAGACCAATTTTCAATCTCGTTAGAATTTTCTATAGTTTATTGAAGACCAACTAAAACTATACTATGGTAATTTAGTAAAACTTCAATACTATTAGTGAGACCAAATAGTTCAAAAGTATACACATTCGTTTGTCTCTTATACAGTAGAGATGTGTATAACAGCAAAATTAAACCAATAGGAGTAGAGGAAGAAAGAAAGTATGGGTATTTTTTTTTTTACTGATTTTGAAGTAAGAAGAAGGGCTATATTTATAGGCCAATTTTCAAAACATTTAGAATTTTTTGTAGAACATTGAAGACTAAAGTAACACTCTAGTATGGTAATTTAGTAAAACTTCAAAACTAGTTAACTGAGGCCAAACAAAAAAAGAGTAAAACAATACTGGTTTGTTTCTAACCCACGCTAGGAGGGCAAATCCACTGGTTTGCACTTGGATGGCCCAAGTTGGCTGCCTCCACATGTGCGACATTTAAGGTAGCTTACCACTAGTTCTCTTGTTGCCACAAGCCCACTAAGGTGTCAACCAATATAAAGTGATGTAAAGTTCAATAGTTTTTCCAATGTAGGTGACAAGCTTATAATTGTCTTATGTTTTATGTGTCAATTACCGCATTTTTATGTATTATAAGCAAGATTTGAGTTAATATTCAGTTTAATTTGGTTATTCTTAGTTTTTATAGGCTTGCAGCGAAAAAAGATTGAAAATGATGAAAAAAGATGAAGAAAATTTGCAACGATGAAATGTGCATGAGTATGGAGCAAATTTGGATGCTATTTTGTGTTTTGAGCACTACTTTCTTGTTCGAGCTCCGATTGATTTGATGTAAGATGTGTTGGAAATTTAAGAGAAAGAGCTATGACTTTTGTATTTTGCACTTTTCCAAATTCTATGAGAATCAGGGTCAAAATTGAAGTCGAAGATGGTACACAGCTATTGGAAGTCGTGCACAAGTGCAACCCAAGAGCTGGGCAAATGCACGCGATTTCCAGTGAGCAAAGTTCTGAGTTATGGTTGCACGTACATGTGGAGGTTCGAGGCATGCATGTGCGTGCGTAGTAGTAGGGTTGCGAGATTTTTTTTTGGACCGATTTCTTCGTCTGGTTGGACTCTTTTTTAGCCATTTTCACATTCTTATCCTTAGGCAGGGAGTATAACCCTAGTATTCCCTATAAATACCCCTTGTAGAGTAAAGACAAAAAAATGACATTTCTTCTTTGTTTTTCATTGTGAGTTTTTTTAGCAAAAATTCTTGTGCATTTCCCATGGCACTTAGTGCCTAAAACCTTTTCTTGGTTGTTCTATTTAATTGCTATGACTATAGAGTAGTGACTTATTGGGATTATTCTATAGCTAGATTGCTTTGTTCAATTCAATCTGTGAGGCAGCTAGATTTAATAATTGCTCAATTAGAGTTATTAAATTAGTAGGAAAAATAATCAACTAATTGACAAAACCATGTGTGTCTATGTTATATTAGCCTAATTATTCTCAGCATGCTAGTTTTTAATGCTTTTATTAATTAATTTTTGGCACGTGTCAGATTAATTTGATAGTTAGTGTTAATTGAATCACATGTTGAAAATTAACCAACTTAGGAAAAGATATAAGAATCAACTTTGAATTGGAATTCTAGTTAATTCTTTAATTAGTGCTTGATAAAAAAATTGAATTATTCTTGGTGTCAATGATCGACTAATATAATTTCTATGGTGGATATGACGGAACCCAAGACCTTATTGAATTTCCTTCAATTTTAATTCATGCATTAATTGTTAGTGTTAAAATTATTCAAAACCCCTCTTTTATCTTGAGCACAAATAATAGACTCCATTCTCTGTGGGATGAGTCAGACTCTCCATTGCTATTTTAGTATAGAGAATTCGATTAGTTTTGGGTGCCTGCGACAGCACTAACGAAAATTTTAGCATCGTTGTCGAGGAATGGTTTGATTTATTTTTGTGCTATTAATTTCTGTTTTTATTTTCTTTTATTGTGTAGGCCTAGTATTCCTTTCATTAATTGTTTATGCCAGTGATACAATCTGCTGGATAAGTTGAATTCCAATTTGATCCGAAAATACAAAGAACACTTTGCAAATTAGGGAAGGAGTTAAGAGATAGACAAAACTAGGAGAAAATTACAACTTTTTGACTTCCTTTTTGCCAAGAATTGAGAAGAATAGGGTGAAACTAGCATGGCGCAAAGAACTCTATGGGAATTGGTGGTGCCAACCTTAGATCAACATTATCTTTGTATTACTTATCTGGAATTAGATGTAAATGTGACTTTTCAATTATAATCCTGGGTGGAGAGATCATCCAAATCTCAGATACGGGAATCCAGCACAGCAATTCCCTCAATAAAATTGATAGAATTTCTAACTGTACAAGCCTCTATTTGCTCAAAGACAATAATCTAATATACCTGCTCAATCTAGTGAGTCTTTAAAGGAAATGATGAATGCTTTGACTGCTAACACTATGCAGTTTAAACAAGACACCAAGGAGGCAGTCTATAGTAATTACAAAACCAAATGGGACAAATGGAAACAGTAATTAGCCGATTGGAAGTATAGAATTATGGTAAGTTGCCATCTCAAACAATTGCAAATCCTAAGGAAAATGCTAGTGTAATTGTGTTAAGAAGTGGCAAGAGGTTGAGGTGCCGAGAAAAATAGTTCTTGAACGTGTTAAGGTTGATGAGAAGGAGACTGAAGTGGAGAAAGAAGTCGGTCCAGGCAGTAAAGATGAAGGAAAAGGTAAGTCAACTTTGTAGCCAGAATATAAACCTGAGCCACCATTTCCCGAAGTATTTAAGGAATTTGTGACAGAGAATCATAATAGAGAGTTGTATGAAACTTTTCGCAAATGCGAGGTAAACATTTCGTTGTTAGATGCTATTAAACATATATCTCGGTATCCTAAGTTTTTGAAGGAGTTATGTACACATAAAAAGAAGCAAAGACAAAAGAAAGGTAAGAAGATTACTTTAGGCAAAAATGTTTCAGCGATTCAATGCTTACACAGAATCTTCCGGTGAAATGCAAGGATCTAGGTATGTGTTCAACTCCTTGTAAAATAAACAATACTGGAATTAAAGAGGCCATGCTAGACTTAAAGCGTCTAGAAATTCATGCCTTACTCAATTTATACCTCCGTACACATGGTCTTGTACTTGAAACTAGTGTTGTTTTTCAATTGCCTAATAGGTCAGTATCCTATCCAAAAGGCATGGTTGAAGATATTTTAGTTCAAGTCAATAATTTTTTCTAGAGATTTTTATGCTCTTGACATGGAAAAAAATTGAGTTTTCTCCTATTCTATTAGGTAGACCCTTTTGAAAATATCTAAAACTAAGATAGATGTAGATATTGGTATTGTTGGTTCATTAGTACAGGAGGTTTTTTAAGAAGAGTCAAGGATGAATTGGATGAGCAATTAGAGAGCGATGTTGAAGAGCCACAAATCTCTTATACACATCTTATGCTACATTACCGATTTCTAACTATAAATCCTTACCTTCCTATTGTGCAGGGCTGAGCCAGATTGAAACCTCTTCTAACTCATCTCAAGTATCTATTTTTAGGAAGCGGAAATACTTTGCTAGTAATAATTTCCAACAATTTAACTAATGAGAAAGAAGAGAGATTGTCGAAGGTTTTGAGGGAGCAAAAGATGGCGATTGGATGGACCGTCGCAGACAAAAAAAAGGATTAGTTGATCCATATGCATGCATCGTATATTGATTGAAAATAGAGCCAAGCCTACTCGACAACTGTAGAGAAGGCTGAACCTAATGCTGATGGAAGTGGTTAAACAAGAGATACTTAAACTTCTAGAAGTAGGGATAATTTACCCTATTTCCGATAGTGAATGGGTTAGCCCAATGCAAGTGGTCCCTAAAAAGATGGGAATAACAATGGTGCAAAATCAAGAGAATGAGATGGTGCCCACTAGTATTCAAAATGGGTGGAGAGTTTGCATAGATTATAGAAAACTTAATTCTCTTACTTGCAAAGATCATTTTAAATTCTCATCTTTACCTTTTGTTGATCAAATGCTTGAAAGGTTAGCTGGTCATGCTTATTATTGTTTTCTTGATGGCTATTTAGGTTATTTTTGAATCACTATTGCTCCCGAGGATCAAGAAAAGACAACATTCATGTGTCCGTTTGGAACGCTTGCTTATCGTTGTTTGCCATATGGGTTGTGTAATGCCTCTGCCACATTGCAAAGATGTATGATTGGCATATTTTTTGATTTTAAGACATATTATTGAGGTATTTATGGATGATTTTACTGTCTATGGTAATTCTTTTCATTAGTGTTTGCATAACCTTACATTGGTATTACAAAGGTGCATAGAAACAACCTTTGTTTTAAATTCAGAAAAATGTCACTTCATGGTTCAAAAAGGTATAGTTTTAGGTATGGACCTTGTGATATCGTCTAGGGGGATTGAGGTTGATAAAGTAAAATTTGATATAATTCAATCATTACCTTACCTCACCAAGGTGAGGGAAGTTCGTGCTTTTCTTGGTCAAAGGTTGAAGGTTTCTATCGAATATTTGTCAAGGACTTCTCCAAGATATCGATACCTCTATGCAGTTTATTACAAAAGGATGTGGAATTTGAGTTCAATGACGATTGTAAGTTGGCATTCGACAAGTTAAAAAATCTTCTCATCTCAACTCCAATCATTCAACCACCTAATTGGAGCTTACCGTTTGAGGTAATGTGCGACGCAAGTGATTTTACAGTGGGCAAAGTTTTGGGACAAAAAGTTGGAAGAGCATCTCATGCAATTTATTATGCCTCCATGACTTTGAACAACACGTAGAAAAATTACTCCACCACTGAAAAAGAACTTTTGGCTATTGTTTTTGCTTTAGAAAAGTTTTGTTCTTATCTACTTGGTACAAAGGTAATTGTTTATTCTGATCATGCAGGCCTACGTTACCTGATGAGAAAAGAAAGAGTCAAGACCAAGATTGATAAGATGGATACTCCTCTTGAGTGAATTTGACTTGGAGATTAGGGATAAAATTGGAATGTTGAGAACAAAGTAGCAGACCACTTAAGTCGATTACCATATGTGGAGAATGCATTGGATATACATCAAAGATTTCCTGATGAACAATTATTTCAGCAATCTTAGACATTACCATGGTATGGAAATATTTTGAATTTCTTAGCTAATAACAAATTACCCTATGATTTGTTTAGGGCGGAAAAAAAGAAAATCAAAAGTGATGCCAAATATTATGAATGGGCTGAGCCTTATTTGTGAAAGCATTGTGCTGACCAAATAATAAGAAGGTTTGTAAATGATAGTGAAATCAAATCGATCCTAGTATTTTGCTATTCTTATGCTTATGGACAGCATTTTGGAGCCAAAAGAACAGCAATGAAGGTATTGGAGTGTGGTTTTTTTTGGCCCAACATATTTTGAGATTATTATCTATTTTGTCAGTCATGCGATAATTGTCATAGGATAGGTAATATCTCCCAAAAGAATGAAATGTCTCAAAACTCGATCCAATTTTGTGAATTATTTGGTGTCTCCTTGGAGCATTGACTTCATGGCGCCTTTTCCTATTTCATTTGGCTATTCTTATATATTACTGCCTATAGATTATGTTTCGAAATGGGTGGAAGCAAAAGTCACTCGCATTTATGATTCAAAAGTTGTTGCAAGTTTTCTTAGAAATAATATCTTTTCTAGATTTGAGATTCCAAGGGCTCTAATAACTGATCGAGGCATTTACTTTTGTAGCCAAACAATTGAAGCCTGCTGAAGAAATATCATGTAACCCACAGGATATCAATCACATACCATCCACAGACCAGTGAACAAGCCGAGGTGTCCAACAGAGAGTTTAAGTTTATTCTACAAAAAACGGTAAACTCTAGTCATAAAGATTGGAGTTTACGGATAAATGATACATTGTGGGCTTATCGCACTGCTTACAAGACACCTATCCGGATGTCACTATATCGGTTGGTATGTGGGAAACCTTGTCACCTCCGAGTAGAGTTGGAACACAAGGCATATTGGGCTATTAAGAGCCTTGTATATGGGATTGGATGGAAGTGGTGAAAAAGGAAGCTGCAAATGCAAGAATTGGAGGAAATTTAGCATATGAGAACGGATGTCTATATAAGGCAAAGACAAAAGCTCTTCATGATAAAATGATACAAGGAAGGCTTTTTCACTGGCTGTCTCTCATACACATCTAGATGTGTATTGGAGACATTTATATCCCGTAAATTGCTTGATTTGAATTGAATAAGACCATTTGTTATAACTACTATTTTTCCTCATGGTGCAGTTGAAATTCAAAGCTTACAAACATCCAAGGTATTCAAGGTTAACAGGCATCGTCTTAAGCCCTATTATGAAGGAGTTACATTGGAAAACATGATAGAGATAAAATTGGAACAACTGAAATATAATTGAGAAGAAAAAGCATCAAGTCGAGCCAACGACAATAAACAAAGGCACTACATGGGAGGCAGGCCATGTCCTTTTATATTTGATTCAATTTATTTGTTTTTGAAGTTTTTATTATGCTATTTTGTTTTTTAAAGTTTTTATAGTGTTATTGTGTTCGTGTCGAAAATCATCATAATTTACAAATTAGATAAACAAAATTATCATTTGAAGTTCTCGTTTATTGTTTGGTGATTTAGGAATGAAAATTTTGCCCTTGAAAGTGTAATTTTACACTCATGTACACCATTTGGTACACATGTGGGCAAAGCACTAGTAGCTAAAATCCTCATCCAGCATTCCATATACATACGTGCTATAAACCTCATGCATATGTAGATGTGTACCAAGGTAAACGAGCTTACTGTCTTCGTTTACATGCACGCTTGGCAGGCTGCACATGTGTGCACGGCACTTTAAAAGGGTAAAACCCTTGGTTGCCAAGCATTTAAACGAACACCTCTTCTTTCTTTCTACATCCCCTTCTCTCTAACTCCCTTCAGTCCCTAATATTCCCTACCATCAAATTAACATGAAATCACTTATAATTCATCCCATTAACATCAAAATCCCTTTTTTTTTTTTTCAAGGGAATGGAACTCCATCAAGGTACAAATTTCATTAACTTTTCTTCTACTTTTCCTTTTGGGTTTCAAATTGAATGGTAAGAAAGTTTTGAATTTTCATGATTTTAATTGTCATAATTTTTTATGGATTGGATTTTAAACATGTAGTTTGAGTGATTTTTACATGAATTGTTGATTGGGAAGTGATTGCATGTTCTTTATACATAGAAAAATTCATTCTTTACTTATGCATGCCAAGAATTTGATGAATTGTATCAATGAAAAAAAATCTTAAAAGACAAGGCATTAGTGCATGAATTCAATTCCTAGAATGTTAATTATGTCCTATGAATCATCTATATTCAATTTTAGTGCATAAGAATGTTCTAGGAATGTGCATATACCTTTGTTTTGGCACTATTTTATGGAAATTCAATCTTGTGTATTACTAAGGTTTGTTATTCGAGGGTTGTGAATTTGTATAAGTGTGGGGTGCTAGAGTCTCTATTTGGTTGCTGTGATTTTCACATCTAATACTCTTGTAGGTATGGCAAGAATGGGAAAGAAACTAACTATAGGCAAAAGTGCTAGAGCTTCTTTGTCGTCCTAAAGAAAACGTGAAAGCATGCCCGAGGTGATTGTAGGGGTGCAATTTGTCAATGTTGCAGCCTAGAATAAGTATGAGAAGGATATGTCAATTAAAGAGAAGGGCATTCAATTGACCTTTGCCCAGGGTCCCAGAGATCAAAACGACTATATGTACCCGTGGTTGGAATCACTTCATCTTGACTCCCAAAGATGTAGTACTACCAGTAGTGCATGAATTTTTACGCTAATTTGAGCCATTACAGTGACATTAAAGTGTACGTCTGGGAGAAGGAGGTGAATATTTCTTCCAATGAGATTAACAAGATTCTAAAGGAGAGCCGAGTGTGTAATGATGAATATCCAACACATTAATGACACTAATATGGAGTTGAATGAGATCACAAGCACTCTTTGTAATGGTGACGTTGAATGGTCTACTGCTGGAACACTTGTACAACACGACACTTGAATGCTAATACGATAAAGCCGGCCTGGTTCATATGGTTTAAGTTCATATGTCCTCGCCTCCTTCCAGTTAGCCATGTCACCCATGTCACTCTGGAGTGGGCCAAACTCTTGTATTGCATTGCTACCGGCAAATCTATCAATGTGGGCCACCTCATCTGTCAGTAGATTTGCTATTCTATGGTCAACAAATAGTCGGGCATATGGTTTCCCTACCTAATCATGACTTTATGTATTGAGAGCAGAGTGGCAATTGATCCAGCAAAAGAGAAGTTGAAGCCAGGAAAGCCGATTGCTATAGAGGGAGTAAGGGCCTCGATTAGGCGCACTCGTTCCCATGCATCTACTTCACAGGAGGGGTAGGATACCAACTTCGAGATGGAGTCGAGGCACACTTAAGAGGAAATTTGGGAACAATTCCTAGTGAAGCAGCAATGCATGCAGCAATGATTTGACATATACATCCAATATCAGCATGCCTGGCAGCAGACTATGGAGGCTCGCCGAGCTGGCAAAAGAGCGAGGGGAGGACTCATCGACATTCCTGCCGTTCTCTTTATTTCCATCCAATCCCACCCGATGCCCCTTTAGCCAATGATGCTTGATGCCCTATGCTTAAGGACATTTTATTAGTTTTCTTGTTTTTAAGTTGATTTCCAGACATTTGGCTCTTTTTCCTTTTATCGATTAATATTCATAGTTGTGATTGTTGTTGTTTTGTGATGTGTATAAGAGAAGGGATTTAAGTTTTTTCCTAACTATTGTAGGATTTAATTCTACAATTTTCTTATTTTTCTTAATTTCTCAAGGGGGTTTCATGTTTTGTTTTTGTCTAGTGTAACACTGAGGTTCAATTCACATCAAGGGTTATTGCGGGATATACTGCTCCAAATGTGTATCATATCCAAAGAAACTTTTCTTTTTAACACTTTATTCTTTTATTTTCACATTGAGGACCATGCTTATTTTTTTAAGTGTGGGGTGGGGAGTTATCTGGATTTGCAAGTTGTTTAGGTGTATTTTGCTCATTTTTGTTGCAGTATTTTAACTTTTCTTTTGATTTAAGGGCTTTCTAGGGTTTTGAAAATTTTTGTAGGAATTAGTTAAAAATTCTATTGAATTTTTGAAAATTTTTGCTTAGCATGTTTCTGATTTTCTGCATAATAACTCTTGAGTTGAACCATGCATGAGTGAGTAGTTGGTGTTAATATTTTCTATGCATGATTTTTAAGAATTTTTGAGCACTTAGCCATGAATTAATTATGTTTGGATACTTAGGAATAATTATGTAAATTCAATTATATGGCATCCTTGAAATTTTCTTTATTACATTTTCAAGGAAAAATTTTTAGACAACCTGATTTGGTTTAAAGATAAGGGTAGAGCCTGCTTTGGTTGTCTAAGCCTTTCTAGCCAACCCTTTAAAAAAAAAAAAAAATTTAGTACGCTGTTTGAGCCTTAATTTGTTATGAATGGAGAGAAACACCATTCACCCTCTTTCAAGGGTTTTATTTTCTCACTTTTACAATCTTCCATCCTTATTCACTACCTTCTACCCTTATATCTGTCTCTTATACACATCTAAATGAAGACAGTAAACTTATTATTATTATTATTTTCAACTTTTTCCAGTGTGTATGCCCTCTTGCCCTATACTTGCAGGTAGTGCCCATCTCTGATACCTACATTTATATGTTTGCGGGTTATGCCTACCGCTTGCACCTATATTTGAAATCGAACATGAATTAAATATGAAAAATTTGGGTATGATAAAATGAAAAAAGAAAAAAATTCATGAATGAATGTTCGGAGAAATATTGGCATGTTTGGCCAAGTCGAAGAAGGGGGGCTTCTTTACTTATTGTTTGCTTAGAATTTTTCATGGGTGCTTGTTATTCAAGTATAGGTTTGTGGATGGATGATGTTTCATGTATGACAAAAGAGAAGATTTATTTTAATAGTGCACAACATTATCTACTTGGTACAAAGGTAGAAAAATTACTCCACCACTGAAAAAGAACTTTTGGCTATTGTTTTTGCTTTAGAAAAGTTTTGTTCTTATCTACTTGGTACAAAGGTAATTGTTTATTCTGATCATGCAGGCCTACGTTACCTGATGAGAAAAGAAAGAGTCAAGACCAAGATTGATAAGATGGATACTCCTCTTGAGTGAATTTGACTTGGAGATTAGGGATAAAATTGGAATGGAGAACAAAGTAGCAGACCACTTAAGTCGATTACCATATGTGGAGAATGCATTGGATATACAAGAAAGATTTCCTGATGAACAATTATTTCAGCAAGGGTGACATTACCATGGTATGGAAATATTTTGAATTTCTTAGTTAATAACAAATTACCCTATGATTTGTTTAGGGCGGAAAAAAAGAAAATCAAAAGTGATGCCAAATATTATGAATGGGCTGAGCCTTATTTGTGAAAGCTATTGTGCTGACCAAATAATAAGAAGGTTTGTAAATGATAGTGAAATCAAATCGATCCTAGTATTTTGCTATTCTTATGCTTATGGACAGCATTTTGGAGCCAAAAGAACAGAATGAAGGTATTGGAGTGTGGTTTTTTTGGCCCAACATATTTTGAGATTATTATCTATTTTGTCATCATGTTGATAATTGTCATAGGATAGGTAATATCTCCCAAAAGAATGAAATGTCTCAAAACTCGATCCAATTTTGTGAATTATTTGGTGTTTGGAGCATTGACTTCATGGCGCCTTTTCCTATTTCATTTGGCTATTCTTATATATTACTGCCTATAGATTATGTTTCGAAATGGGTGGAAGCAAAAGTCACTCGCATTTATGATTCAAAAGTTGTTGCAAGTTTTCTTAGAAATAATATCTTTTCTAGATTTGAGATTCCAAGGGCTCTAATAACTGATCGAGGCATTTACTTTTGTAGCCAAACAATTGAAGCCTGCTGAAGAAACAATATCATGTAACCCACAGGATATCAATCACAACCATCCACAGACCAGTGAACAAGCCGAGGTGTCCAACAGAGAGTTTAAGTTTATTCTACAAAAAACGGTAAACTCTAGTCATAAAGATTGGAGTTTACGGATAAATGATACATTGTGGGCTTATCGCACTGCTTACAAGACACCTATCCGGATGTCACTATATCGGTTGGTATGTGGGAAACCTTGTCACCTCCGAGTAGAGTTGGAACACAAGGCATATTGGGCTATTAAGAGCCTTTATATGGGATTGGATGGAAGTGGTGAAAAAGGAAGCTGCAAATGCAAGAATTGGAGGAAATTTAGCATATGAGAACGGATGTCTATATAAGGCAAAGACAAAAGCTCTTCATGATAAAATGATACAAGGAAGGATTTTAAAGTTGGTCAAAAAGTCCTCATTCACCAGACACATATTTGGCTATTTCCTAGTAAATTGCGATTTCGTTGGATTGGACCATTTGTTATAACTACTATGTCTTTTCCTCATGGTGCAGTTGAAATTCAAAGCTTACAAACATCCAAGGTATTCAAGGTTAACAGGCATCGTCTTAAGCCCTATTATGAAGGAGTTACATTGGAAAACATGATAGAGATAAAATTGGAACAACTGAAATATAATTGAGAAGAAAAAGCATCAAGTCGAGCCAACGACAATAAACAAAGGCACTACATGGGAGGCAGGCCATGTCCTTTTATATTTGATTCAATTTATTTGTTTTTGAAGTTTTTATTATGCTATTTTGTTTTTTACCTGAGTAGAAGAAAAGTTCTTCGACCTGTCTCTTATACACATCTAGGTGTAAAGAAATTGAATGGTAAGAAACCTTTTGAATTTTCATGATTTTAATTGTCATAATTTTTTATGGATTGGATTTTAAACATGTAGTTTGAGTGATTTTTACATGAATTGTTGATTGGGAAGTGATTGCATGTTCTTTATACATAGAAAAATTCATTCTTTACTTATGCATGCCAAGAATTTGATGAAAGATTGTATCAATGAAAAAAAATCTTAAAAGACAAGGCATTAGTGCATGAATTCAATTCCTAGAATGTTAATTATGTCCTATGAATCATCTATATTCAATTTTAGTGCATAAGAATGTTCTAGGAATGTGCATATACCTTTGTTTTGGCACTATTTTATGGAAATTCATCTTGTGTATTCTAAGGTTTGTTATTCGAGGGTTGTGAATTTGTATAAGTGTGGGGTGCTAGAGTCTCTATTTGGTTGCTGTGATTTTCACATCTAACTCTTGTAGGTATGGCAAGAATGGGAAAGAAACTAACTATAGGCAAAAGTGCTAGAGCTTCTTTGTCGTCCTAAAGAAAACGTGAAAGCATGCCCGAGGTGATTGTAGGGGTGCAATTTGTCAATGTTGCAGCCTAGAATAAGTATGAGAAGGATATGTCAATTAAAGAGAAGGGCATTCAATTACCTTTGCCCAGGGTCCCAGAGATCAAAACGACTATATGTACCCGTGGTTGGAATCATTCACTTCATCTTGACTCCCAAAGATGTAGTACTACCAGTAGTGCATGAATTTTTACGCTAATTTGAGCCATTACAGTGACATTAAAGTGTACGTCTGGGAGAAGGAGGTGAATATTTCTTCCAATGAGATTAACAAGATTCTAAAGGAGAGCCGAGTGTGTAATGATGAATATCCAACCATTAATGACACTAATATGGAGTTGAATGAGATCACAAGCACTCTTTGTAATGGTGACGTTGAATGGTCTACTGCTGGAACACTTGCACGACACTTGAATGCTAATACGATAAAGCCGGCCTGGTTCATATGGTTTAAGTTCATATGTCCTCGCCTCCTTCCAGTTAGCCATGTCACCCATGTCACTCTGGAGTGGGCCAAACTCTTGTATTGCATTGCTACCGGCAAATCTATCAATGTGGGCCACCTCATCTGTCAGTAGATTTGCTATTCTATGGTCAACAAATAGTCGGGCATATGGTTTCCCTACCTAATCATGACTTTATGTTCCACCATTGAGAGCAGAGTGGCAATTGATCCAGCAAAAGAGAAGTTGAAGCCAGGAAAGCCGATTGCTATAGAGGGAGTAAGGGCCTCGATTAGGCGCACTCGTTCCCATGCATCTACTTCACAGGAGGGGTAGGATACCAACTTCGAGATGGAGTCGAGGCACACTTAAGAGGAAATTTGGGAACAATTCCTAGTGAAGCAGCAATGCATGCAGCAATGATTTGACATATACATCCAATATCAGCATGCCTGGCAGCAGACTATGGAGGCTCGCCAGCTGGCAAAAGAGCGAGGGGAGGACTCATCGACATTCCTGCCGTTCTCTTTATTTTTGTAGGATTTGGCACCCGATGCCCCTTTAGCCAATGATGCTTGATGCCCTATGCTTAGGGACATTTTAATAGTTTTCTTGTTTTTAAGTTGATTTCCAGACATTTGTGCTATTTTTCTTTTTAATTCGTTTAATATTCATAGTTGTGATTTTGTTGTTTTGTGATGCATACCCTTAAGGATGACAAAAATGGATTTAAGTTTTTTCCTAACTATTGTAGGATTTAATTCTACAATTTTCTTATTTTTCTTAATTTCTCAAGGGGGTTTCATGTTTTGTTTTTGTCTAGTGTAACACTGAGGTTCAATTCACATCAAGGGTTATTGCGGGATATACTGCTCCAAATGTGTATCATATCCAAAGAAACTTTTCTTTTTAACACTTTATTCTTTTATTTTCACATTGAGGACCATGCTTATTTTTTTAAGTGTGGGGTGGGGAGTTATCTGGATTTGCAAGTTGTTTGGTGTATTTTGCTCATTTTTGTTGCAGTATTTTAACTTTTCTTTTGATTTAAGGGCTTTCTAGGGTTTTGAAAATTTTGTATTTAATTAGTTAAAAATTATGATGATTTTCGAAAATTTTTGCTTAGCACCAAATCTGATTTTCTGCATAATAACTCTTGAGTTGATACCAAGATGTGAGTGAGTAGTTGGTGTTAATATTTTCTATCGATGATTTTTAAGAATTTTTGAGCACTTAACCCGCCATGAATTAATTATGTTTGGATACTTAGGAATAATTATGTAAATTCAATTATGTGGCATCCTTGAAATTTTCTTTATTACATTTTCAAGGAAAAATTTTTAAACAACCTGATTTGGTTTAAAGATAAGGGTAGAGCCTGCTTTGGTTGTCTAAGCCTTTCTAGCCAACCCTTTAAAAAAAAAAAAAAAATTTAGTACGCTGTTTGAGCCTTAATTTGTTATGAATGGAGAGAAACACCATTCACCCTCTTTCATTTAAACTTATTTTACCTAGTCTAAGAATCTTAATTTTCTATCTAAATTATCCCTTAAAGAGTTTTACTGCACACATTATTTATTATGGGGATATAAGGGTAGAAGGTAGTGAATAAGGATGGAAGATTGTAAAAGTGAGTGATGTATATTTATAGGGCAAGAGGGGGTACTGGAAAAAGTTGAAAATAATAATAATAATAAGTTTCTGATAAATATTGGTAGTGCCTATCATTGGTACCTGTATTTGCTACTCAAAGTGCCCAACTCTGATATCTACATTTATAAGACTTTGCGGGTTATAACTACCGCTGGCACCTATATTTGAAATCGAACATGAATTAAATATGAAAAATTTGGGTATGATAAAATGAAAAAAGAAAAAAATTCATGAATGAATGTTCGGAGAAATATTGGCATGTTTGGCCAAGTCGAAGACAGGGGTATATGCCTGTCTCTTATACACATCTAGATGTGTATAAGAGACAGTCTTATGCCTACTCTTTTATGCTATCGCAAGATGTGAAAATTATAAATTAAATTTCTTTTAATAGCAAACATTATCTTAAAGCTTTCTTTCTTATTCTGATATCGTTTACAATCTTTGATTAGCCAATAACCTAACCTAATGTTATAAGTTAAAAAGTCTTACCTAATTTAAATTGAGTCAGTTGTCTAGATTAGTAGAGAGGTGTAAGAAGAGTGAGCTATGGGATGTTCAGAAAAATTTTAAAGGTTTACATGATTTAATTCAAGTGTTTTGTCTAAGCTCAAATTTGAATTCTTGAATGGCTATACACATACACAGGAATCTCATGTTGTGGTTTTTATTAGCATTTGAACTCTTAAGTTCTTAGACTACTCCAAATGGTGGTTGGATTTTAGTTATTTGTATGGATAATTGTTGAAATGTATTGGGTAGAATTTTGATATGCTTAATTGTTTTAATTTTATGTTTCTTTGAGAATGATTAAAAGCTAAGTGTGGGGTAAATTGATAAGCTCATAGTTGTCCTGTGTTTTATGTGTCAATTACTACATATTTATGTATCGTAACCAAGATTTGAGTTAATATGGAGTTTAATATAGTTATTCTTAGTTTTTACATGGTTTAAGCAAAAAAAAATTGAAAAGTTTCCAAATTTGACAAGACTGACTAAAATCATCATATATTGAGTTATATAAGTCCAAAAATCATGTTCTTGGTACTGTTAGAAACTTAACTTAATATAGTAAAATTCTTATGAAAGAAAATATATCAAACTAACAATGTGTTTAAGTCCATAAAAATGATCACAAATTTAGATTATCATCACGATCATCTCTATGAATTTTCATATTTGATACTATGAACGAAAATAGTCATAACTTGGTATGATCTTTATAGAAATAGAAACTAGAGTCAACAAACTAAAACTTTTATGGGACCATATTTTCATATAACACCTTTAAATGTTCCAAAATTAGTACAGAACATCACAACTATCAATGCAGAATTCCAAATTTGATAGTGTTTATCAAAATTATCATAACTTGAAATCTATAATTCACATCACTATGATCTTTACAGGGTTTAATTTTAGTTATTCTTAGTTTTACAGGGTTTATGTATCGTAAGCAACATTTGAGTTAATATTGAGTTTAGTTTAGTTATTCTTAGTTTTTACAGGGTTTAAGTGAAAAAAAAAATTGAAAAGGATGAAAAAGATGAAAAGTTGCAAGGATGAAATGTGCACGAATATGGAGCGAATTTGGATGTTGTTTCGTATTTTGAACACAACTATTTCTTGTCTAAGCTCTGATTGATTTGATTCAAGATACGTTAGAAAGTTAAGAGAAAGAGCTATGACTTTCGTGTTTTACATTTTTTCAAATTTTGTGAGCATCAAGGTCAAAATTATTGGACCAAGAGATACCCAAGTGCGCGATTTCCAGTGAGCAAAGTCTAAGTTAGGGTTGCATGCACATGCGTTATACACAAGGCGTGCATGTGTATAAGAGACAGTAGCGTTGCAAGATTTTTATTTTTTGGTAGATTTCTTTATACGGTTGGACTCTTTTTTAGCTGTTTTCACGTTCTTATCCTTTGGCAAGGGTTATAACACTAGTATTTCCTATAAATACCCCTTGTAGGTTGAATAGAAAAAATGACACTTCTTCTTTGTTTTTCATTGTGAGTTTTTTAGCAAAAATTCTTGTGCATCATCTTGAGTTTTTTAGCAGAAATTCTTGTGCATTCTTTCATGACATTTAGTGCATAAAAACTTTTCTCGATTGAAGGAATTGAAGTTAAACCATGGTTAATTCTTGTATGTCGTGAGACTTCTGTACTTGAATTTATTTTATTTTTTGTGTCCAAGTATTGACATTTTTCTTAATTAATTTTATGATTCTTCTACAAATTGCTATGACAACAGAGTAGTGAATTATTGGGAATAATCTAAAGTTAGATTGTTTTAGATTGCTTTGTTCAATTCAATCTGTGAGGCAACTAGGTTTAATAATTGCTCGATTAACATTATTAAATATAGGAAAAATAATGAATTAGTTGTCATAACCGCGTGTGTTTATGTTATATTAGCCTAATTGTTCTTGTTGGATTTTAATACTTTTATTAATTAATCTTTGGCACGTGTCTGAATTAATTTGATAGTTAGATTTAATTGGATCACGTATTGAAAATTAACCAACTTAAGAAAAGATATGAGAATCAATTTTGATTTGGAATTCGAGTTAATTCATCAATTACTGCTTTATATAAAAACTAAATTATCCTTGATATCGATGATTGACTAATAGAATTTCTATAGTGGGTGTGACTCAAGAAAAATCTAAATTGAAATTGAATTTTTTTAGTTTTAATTCTTGCATTATTTTTAATATTAAAATTATTTAAAACCCTCCTTTTTATCTTGAGCACAAACAATAGACTATGTTCTTTGTGAAATGAGTCAAACTCTCTACTGTTATATTAGTATAGAGAATTCGATTAGTTTTGAATGCTTGCGATAGCACTGACCAGTAGGACAGAAAACCTTTTAAAATATTCAATATATACTAACATACCTACCTCGAATGTCAAGTAGTGTACAAGGCTATTAACATGCTACTACACAACAAAGATGATAGCTTGTTGCGATCTCCTGCATGTCAAATTGTCAAGTTTGCACGCGCCCTACAAAATGAGAGTTTTTGACTAGTTTAGAAGTAAGGGGCAAGAGGGAGTGGTGGCAAAGAAACAAATAACGAGCGACAGAAGCCCCATACAGCCATTCTTGATGAGCTTGCCATGCGGCAACAAAGTTGCCTATTAACACGCTTGCAACGAAATAGAAAGCAGAAAATTAGTTGATATTTCGTCGAGGCTTTGCTTGAGATAACAAGGGATAATAGCCATTGAACCTGTAATTGGTAGATGACATAGCAATTTAATCAAATCAAATACATACCTTCAAACACACTCATACACATATTCATAAGCAGAAATAGGGGATAAGAACATCTTATTTGCTTAGTAGATAGGGTACTATCATTAATATCTTTTAAACGGCAGAACCTGAAACTAAAATATTTTCTTCTGTACACACATTAGACAGTAGAGTACTCAGTTCCTAAGATAATTTTAAGTTAAAAGGGATTCCGGGGTATTTAGTGTGAGAAAATTAAAGCAGAACTATAGCTACTAAGAACTCAGGACAATAAAAGAATAGAAAAGAAAGGAAAGAAAAATGTGGAAACATGTATCCATCAAAAGCGATACCAGCATACAAGAAAACAATGACATGAACCAAAATTTGACGTCCCAGAAGCAACTTTACACACAAATTTATTGCATAAAATATTTAAAAAAATTTCATCCCTAGTGAAATAGGGTGTGGGTTTGCACACAGGCCCAAATAGGATTTGCATTTATATGCAAGTACATAAATGCACTGCTAATACTTAATCAAGGGATTTTCCTTCAACACAATATGAACATTTGCTTATTCTTTTTTTTTTTTTTTTTGTTAAAAAACATTTGCTTATTCAGCATCAATAATTTGGAAACATGAATTTCCTGGTACAGCGAAGAGTGTTTGATTTCGAAAACTTGATGAAAAAATGAAGACCTAAAAATAAGACTCTTCATATTGCCTTGTAGACGACCTCAATACCCAGCTACCTAACACACCCGAGACACCATACTATTTAACAGGCATAAGATGGCCTAACTCAATGACATGACAGAAAATTGTTAGAAACCATGTATTTGTTTTACTTCATAATTTAACTTTAAAAAACTAAAAAAATTCCCGGATTTTTATCTTATTATACTCGAACATCAGAAATCTAGTTAACCAGTAGCTCTAAAAGGCAAATTCAGAAAGTCATTTGGACATAAAGAAGTAAAAACAGGGGAGGACAACATACTAAACAGATACCTTGTAACTCAAAGAAAATGTTTCCAGCCCAGTAATGCTCACTTGTTCTTCTGACTCATTACTATCAGAGACAGTGTGGCTAATCTCAAGATCTTTGAGGGTGTTCAACCTTTTCAACAATGTAGTTTTTTCATGCAAGAATTATGGTGACACTTTTAAAGTAGACAATGCACAAGATGGATTGGTGCTCACAGAAGAAAGTATTCAAAGAAATATTGATGTGTCTTATCTTTCACATCTAAAACAAGAAATATTTACTGACCGTATGTTAGGTCCTCGGTGCAAGGTCCAAGAGGGACTAATTTGCATGGGGAAAGGATAGATGCACAAATTTAGTTCTCAGGTTCAATTTGATGATTAACATCAGAAGAAATCTAAGCTGGCATCCTTCTTGAAAATAAATTAGCTTTAAATAATAAACAAACAAGGGCCTGCAGTTTCTCAGCAGATATGTAATCTGGCTATTTGTTAGCTCTTATCGACCTATTTGTCTATCTATACTGTATGATTTAGATTTTCTTTATAAAATTACTCTTATTATAAAATTTAATAAGTTGTTATGTTCCCTAAATTAAATGCCTTTTTTATAATTATTTAAGTTATTTATGTAAATACTCCTCACAGAGTAAAAGAGGGAATAAAATTTACTTTTAAGACTTCATATTAGAAAATAAATTTAATGGAAGTAAATTAGACTATTAGGAAATGAGTTTTAGAAATTAAAGGAGAGTAGGGAATAATTTTATTAGGATAGATTTTAGAAATCAATCAATAATAAAAAATTAAAATTTACTTGAAAAATAAATTTACATATTTTATTTATACTTTTGGACCTTTAACAAGAAAAAATTCTAAAAGATACATAGGAAATAAAACTAAATTTTTTAGACTTATATTTAGAATTAAGTTAAATAATTGAAGCAAATTTCCTCATAGAGTAGAATTTTGAGATATATTTAGAAATAAAAGATGAATATTAAATAAAGTTATTAAAAAAATTAATTGAATATATACTATAATAAATGAAGAAGTTTGATAACTAATTTTTTATTTTCTTTTCCAAGTTACCCTCACTATAAAATTTAATAACTTTGTTATGTTCCAAACTTGAATGCCTTTTTTTTTTATAATATTTTAGACTATCTATGTAAATACTCCTTAAAGAGTAAAAGAAAAAATATATCCTACTTTTAAAACTTCATATAAGTAATAAATTTAATTGAAATAAATTTCTTTATATAATAGAATATTAGGAATGAGTTTTAGAAATTAAAGAAAAGTACGAAATATTTTTTTGGGATGGGTTTTAGAAACCAAACAATAAAAATAAAATTTACTTAAAAAATAAATCTATATATTTCACCCATACTTTTAAACCCTTAAAGAGAAAAAGAATCCTACAAAGGAATACATGAAATAATGCAAACTACAAGGTACATATGAAATAAAAACTAACTTTTTTGAAACTTCATTTAGAATTAAATTTGATTGAAGTAAATTTTCTCATAGAGTAGAATTTTGTATGGATTTAAAAATTAAAGATGAATATTAGATAAAGTTATAAAAATAAAAATAAAAAAACTTTAAAATTTCTCATTAAATAGAGTTATGTATATAATTATTATCAACATATATAGGTTGTGCATACATTAATAGACCAACAACATTATATGCAATTAAAGAAACTAATAGTTTATTAACAACTATTAAAAGCTTCCTTTTACTAATAGTTTATATTTGAGGCAGGTTTTTTTTTTAGATTTTTTAAAGAAAAGAAAAATTCATTTGACAAGCAAAGGAAAAGAAGGAAAACAAAGTTATATATATATATATATATACACATATACACACACACACTCATATACATATATAATTTCAAAGAGTTAAAACCACTTTGGTTATTCAAACTAAGCAAAAATTTCAATATGCGGTCTTTTTAATTGAAAAAATCTCCATTTTGCCCTCCAAATTGAAAAAATATTTCAATATAGTCATCCAAAATCAAAGAATCTCAATTTGGTCCTCAAAACTAAAATAAATATCCCAATGTGGTCATCCAAAATTGAACGATTATAAATTTGACCCTGCAAACTGAAAATATGTTCTTATTCGCCCTTCAAACTGTGTTCCAAGACAAAAAAATACCATTAACATTTTAAAAGTGCATGATTTTAAAATATGGTTTCAATCTTAATGATTACTTTACTGTTAAAATAAGATCTTTGTACAGAATAGAAAGTTGCATGTGGTATAAGATTTTTTATAGGATGAATTTTAAAAATTATACAAGTATGTAAATAATTTTTTTTTTTAGAATTAGGAATTAAATTAATATTATTAGAAACTATCTTTAAATAAAAAAGTAGGACTTATCACGTATAAAAACTTTTTAACTCTTTTGAGAGAATAATTCCAATTTTTTTTTCTATTTTTGATACAAAAAAGAAAAAAAAAATAAACGAAGCATAAAATTTCTTAAAAGGCTCAAGGTCATCTAAACTTGAATTAACAAAGACATTAGCTTTCGTAAATATTGTCATAATGTTCACCTTCCTTCTGGTAATGCCATTTATTTTGTCTTTAATATTGTTGACTAGACTTTATAATGATGAAAAAGATGCATTGTCCATAATATGAAAAGAATTTGACTTCTGTGTGATGTACTGAAAAACAAGTATAATGTAGAACCCATCTTTTCAATTATTGTTAAACTGATTAGAAGAGTAAGAAAGGGGATGAAAAATGTGATCCCCACCTATTTTATTTTTCTTGAAAGAACATAATCATTATCTTGCAATTCTTACTTTATTTTTATAAGCATTTAATAATCACACATATTTAATCTAAATTTCGCATTCCAAGTAATAAAAAATTAGTTCCTAAATTATATTACCAATAATTCTTAATAGAATTGTTCTCTTACAAAAAAAACTATTGTCTTTGAATCAGTACAAATATCTAATGTTGAATATTAGTAACCATATAAATTACATACTAAAAAATAGGGATATCAAATCAGTTATTAATAGATTAAGTATACTTTATCTAATAAAACCTAAATACTAAATGTTTATTGTTACTTTTAACTTATTATTATACAAGTTGATAGCTACTTCAAGTATATGTTGTTGATCTTATTCTATCAAATAAAATTTATAATATTGAATATTTACATTTTAATTTATTACTACATAGATTGATAGTTTTAACATAATGAATTAATCACTAAATTTCATACTATTTAGTATTTGCACACGAATGGTTCCTTTAACAAGTTGATTCTAAGAGAGATATAGGGATTCAACAATAATCAAATATATCTTAATGCACTTGATAAATCCAAAGTTGTTAAGATAGAATTTGAATAATTAAAGAGAATAAAGAGTTCCAATAAATTCTATTAATTGTCAACATTTTTCAAGACTACACTACCCTTTTTTATTATTAAACTATAGAATGAATATAACAATAAACTTTAATATATCCTATCATACATTGTACTCCAATTTGATGATATTTTAAACTTTCCTATTTGTGAAGTTAAATACTAGAGTTCATTGTAGAATGTTTCAATAATGCTTAATCGAAGAAATAAATTTCTATTTTAAAAATTACAGGATATATGTGTTATTTACAAAACACAATTATTTAGTTTTTATGAAATTATTTTAATTATTAAACTAAACAAATCTCTTATATTATTAACAAAGTATAACTAAAGAAAATGCATAAAAGTTATCTATGAGCAAATATTTCTCTAAACTCATACGAATTAGAAAAAATTCTTTGGTTTAGTTAAACGTTGAAATAGAAATTATATAAGTGAAAAATTAAGTGAATTAAAAAAATCAAACAGTTAGTATTTCTAAACATACTTTATTTTTTAATTCATATCAATGAAAATCAAACAATTAGTATCTCTAAATGTACAAAGTACGTGCTTCCATACTAGTATCCATCTAGACTAAAATGAACCAAGAAATCACCCTAAAGTAGCAAGAACCAATAAAAATCTAATCACTAACAGATTAGCTAAGATAATCCTCGATGAAGATACCAATATGAACAAAATTTCCAGAAGACAATTTGCACACAAATATTAGTTCAATGAAATGAAAACAAAATGCAACGAGAATCTTAAGATGTCAAACAAACTAGAAATAGTACTATAATTTGTAGATACTCAACTGGAGTCTCGTATTTATGTTTCCATACAAGACTGATGTCTCTTGAAACATATCCCAAGACAAATTCCTGAATTTTAGGTCTCGAGATATCTCTCTCCACTTGTTAGTAAACCCATACCTGATCAAGAAGAAGATAGCGCTTGATATGAGATTAACTCTGTCATCAAATAATACTCCAAAAAAAAAAAAAGTAACTGCACTAGAAGGGAAATTAATTGCCATCATTGACAACCTAGATTCTGAAATTACACCCAAGAAAAACTTCTTGACAGGGAAAAGACAAAACTTGTCTAATATCATACCTTTTCTTTAATGAGATTTAGTAGCTCAGCACTAGCATAATCATAAGTTGCCTTAATGCACTCAAGATAATGATGATTTGAGCCCACACTTGTCAGTTTTGAATTTTCAGCTGCTGGGACCTATGAAAAGAAGCTTAAGCCATGTGATTCAGAAAAAGCGAGGGTGTAAAATATCCTGATATAGCATGCACCAAAAACCATTGAACCAAGAAGGAGTGGGATTCATTTTTAGAAATCTAGATGCTCATGTTAATCTGGAAAATCTAGAGAGAATAACTCCATCTACCCGAAAACTGTGCTCACATTCCCTCATGACGTTCAAATATTTTCCAGTGGTTAAGATCGTTTCAGCAGCAGTTGCTAGGAAACTAGGAATGTCATCCTTAATGCTATAGCGTTGTTGCCACTACATAGCGTCATAACCTTGAGTAAGACTCTCCTGTAAGAGCAGTAATATCAGAATAAAGGAAGAAATCTTGGGCTATATATGAGGACAACAGGAAAGGGAAACCTAAGATATTTATTTTCCAAACGCAGTCATACCTTTTGAAGTGACTTATTCTCATAAATGAAAAATTCACCATAGGGATCATCAATCAGTCCTTCATGTACCCATCTGAAATTCAGTCAGTTGACTTTAGTTCCACCATTGGCGATAATGTAATTCAAGACACCAACAGAGCAAAGTCTAAACAGACTTTCAACTTATGCGTTTTTAGACAAAATTTTATGGTAGGGCAACAATTCCACAAAAACTTTAGGAAGCATAATTCAATGAAATTCTAAACAATATCTAGTTGTATGTTGCAACCATGTAGATAATACTGATCCTACTTTGTGTTTACTTACAAAGCAGGTGGGGCTAACTGGCTGGTCTTTTATGCCACGTCACTGTTTGGATTCTTTGGAAAAGAAGTTTTGGTTGAAAGATGTCATATAGCTTCCTGGGTACTTACTCACCTACTGCAAAAAAAAAAAAAAAAAACCTCAGAACAGTCAATATGAACAAAGAGCCAGAGGACATGGAATGTCTCTTATAGTCATCTAGGTCGTTGATTAATAGAATTTCCACAAGTCATATATTGCCAACAGAATTGAGATTTTCTGTTCTTCAGAAAATTGAAAACTCTTGGTTTTGAATCTGTAAATATGTTGGCCAACGAATATTAGAAAATGAAATCGCCTGAGAAACTCATTCAAATTCTTTTTGAGTACCTTTCCAGTAATTCCAAGGTATTGCGGTATTTGCACAATGTGTCGTCTTTTCCAGCAAAGACGTGTCTACATTTACCAGCCATGGCTTTGGCCTGGAATTGAAAGGATCAGAAAAGATAATATCAAACTACCAGGTGATATGACTTGCTGAATTTAAGATTCCAAGTAAACAGAGAGCTAAACGTCTTTAGAAAACTTTTGTTTGTTGTGGTTTCCTACCTGACTCTACAAAAGGTTCAAAACTGCAGAACCTGCGAAGTTATTGGCAGAAACCTTCTTTGTCACTGTGGATAAAGCTTTCATCGATCCCATCATTGGCTGAATAATAGATTCTACCAAGAATCAAATGCTATATAAAAAAAAAAATGCTATAATAAAAGCTAAGTTTATAAGGAAATAAGTTAGTATAATATGAACAAGTTAAACCTGGCAGTAAAACCATAGTCCTTGTACACAAAGTCTACCTAATCTAAATTGGTGTTCAAGCTGGGCCACCATGGCTTGGTAACCCTGTAGAAGGTTCGAGGATGTTCATTGAAACTACATACACTGTATAAGTCAGACACTAGTCCATATCACAAGCAAAAAACAGACAATGTAGTCAATTTATTAATGCTTATTTATATCTCGTCTGTAATGCATAAATAGGGGGATCATTAATAAACAGTTGACCTTTTGAGAGGGAAAACTTTATGCGAAATATAGAAGGAAAGAAACTAAGGTTTTTTTTTTTTATGTTTTTTTTTTGTTGATGCACAAGGATTTACAGTGTACAAAAATTTATGTGGGAAGGCAGAATCAAGTGGAAGGTAGGAAATAAGTATACACACTTTCAGAGGACATATTTAATCAAAGACTTACAGCAGCAAATGCATGGTTAACTAGGCCATTCTTGGATAGCGACCTCGACTCAACAAACTGATTAATTAACAAATAGCTCTTCACACAAAGGAAAGATCCTTTTCACAGATTCCTGCAATATTATAAAACGAAGGATGGTTAGTTTAACATCACTTTATATACATATCACCACTCCAAGGCTGCAGTAGAAATTCAACAACACGAAATCGGACCTTAATATAAATAATTTTTTTAAATACTTCATGAGTTGCAATTGCAGAACCATGAATGAATAAATTGCTCTTGCTACTAACTGGTTAGAGCTAGCAAAAATCACATCATTCTAACCTGAAAGTTCAAATCCATTGATGCATCAACTTGAAAAGCTACAGTAACTTCCTTCCCTTGCACTATTTTTATAGAAATGTACTGCCCTTCAATTCCAACCATGAAAGCAGACCGGATACCGTCAATAACAATCAATTCCTGCACATGAAAGAGCCGGTAAAGTCAGTCTGCATCTGTTTCCAAAGAAATCTCCTCTGCTCATAGCCATGGAGAAATTTCTGACAACGCGCTATTTGTAGAAATCATTTTGTACTTGTGCTGGTTTTGAAGGGGCATTCTTCAAAGCGTTGTTTGTATCTTGAAATGCGAACTAAACTTAACTCGTATTTCGTAAATGCGAGTTAAGTTAAAATTTTGAATTTTTTTTTTTTAAAAATTGCTTGGTTCATATTTTGGGAATACAAACTAAGCTTTAGTTCGTATTTCTCGAATACGGATGTTGGAATTATTTTTTTAGAAAAAAAATTGCTTTCTTCGTATTATAGGAATACAAACTCAAGCTTAGTTCGTATTCCCGAAATACGAACTAAGCTTGGGTTTAAAAATCCTTCTTCCTTCCTCGTCAGTGCAATCGCGTAAGAAGCTAAATAAAAACCCGTTTCCCCTCCCAAACTCCCTCCGCCATAAAATTCTTCCCCACCACTAGCAAACCTCATCCATTTTCCACCATCATCTCCGCCTTCCACAACACAAGTCAACCACCATCATCTCCGCCTCACAACTACCATTGTCCACCATTTTCAGTTTTTTTTTTTTTTTTTCAATTTTAGTTTTTTCCATTTTGTTACTTTGTACTTAACATTTCAATGTTAGTTTTTTTTTAGCTTAACATTGCAATGTTAGTTTTTAAAGGCATTTTCAGTTTTTTATTTTTTATTTTTAAATTCATTTAACATTTATAAATGTTAAATTTTGAAACTATTTTCGATTTTTTTTTAATTGTGATTTTGTGGTTTAATTTACCTAAAAAAGTAGTTTATTGGTTTAAAAGATTTTCGAGTTGGTTATAAAGGATTTTAGCTAGTTTGGTTAGAATTTAGCTACAGGAACTTGGATATCACTACGTTAGCTAGTTCCAGGTTGGTTATATTAACAGACTGTCTATGTATGTTATAGATGTTGTTATGCAGTGAAAACTATCCCAATTTTGCTGTCTTATTTAGTTTTTTATATTAGTACGATAGCGAAACGTGAACTCGCATTTGAAAAGTATGAGTTAAGTAAAAAATTTGAATTCATTTGAGGAGGACAAAATCTAAGATGATAATATTTAAAAAGCTAAAAGAATTCATAAATGCTATCCAATTCCTTAGTTTGCTTCATTGGGTTTGTTTAACCTTGTAGATTAAGAAAATGAACATTAACTCTTCAATGTAAGTTTCTTTAACCTCCCAAATATTGTTTAAAAGTTTTGAAATACTCAATAATGGGATCTAAATATGTTCATGTATATAGGCACATGACGTTTGACAAACCCCATCATATTGCCATATTTTGGGGAGGGAAAATAATTGACGAAGGCGGGACTATTTGTTACCGTTTGGCGAGGAGCTATAAGATATTTCGAATCCGTCATAGGATTAGATTTAATGAGTTGGTTGACAATATCTATGAGTTCATAGAGGTTGAGTTAAAGGCCGGTGCAAGTTGAATATTGTGTTCAGACTTCCATGCGATCGCTTTACTACTGCATCAGAGGATGATGAAAGCATGGAGAACATTTTTGATATGTTTGAAAGAGATCCTATGTTCATTGCGGAGGTGTACATTGAGAAGGAAGAAATTCCCCAATTCCCTGAACCCAACAATAACATTGGGATGTATGTGACGGGGTCAATGACATCTTTGATGTAATCGTAAATGGACAATGTGCAACTCCAATCCTACGCACTGAGTCTTTCTGGTTATCAAAGGGCACTTGATTATTACAAACTTACAGCTTCTTTTCCAATATCACACTCAATGTCTTCTGATCATACTATTGGCGCGGCAAGTGGCGAAGGGGCTTGCATAGATGAAGGACCAAGTACCTACCATACGGAAGAAGCCGAGGAGGACACGGGATATGTGCATGGGCTCGATTCTATTCCAGAATTAGATCACGATATGCCAGATATTTTGGAGGGTAATCTTGATTGTGATGATAATGACCCATCATGGTATCAGCCGGAAGAAGATTATGAGTCAGAGTTAGAGTCAGAGGATATATCGGAGCTTGACTCTAATGATGATATTCAACACAATTTCGATGATTGCCAGATTGAAAATGATGTTCCTGCGTATCAACCTAGAGAATTGGCATTCTTCAATGATATTGGAAACATGGATCAATATGACCCTATGGATCGTAGTGATGATAAGGGGATGTTTTACTAGAAAGAGAAAAAGAATACTATTCGGTTGAATATGTGCTTTGTTAGCAAGGGCAATTGATTAAAGCTGTCAGGCTGTGGTCCATCGCACAAAATAGGGAATTTAAAGTCATGGAAAGTAGGAAGAGAACATGGTATGCCAAATGTAAATCTTAGTCGTCCAACAACCTAACTTCCTCCGGGTGTGACTGGTGCATTCGTGTCTTCATGATGAAACACTTGATGTTTGGAAGGTCACAAAGTGGGTGGATGATCACTTGTGCCTTGGGGACATCAACAAGGCTAATCCGGAAATAACAACCAAAGTCTAACATCAGCGGTTGTTGCAAGTCACATTGTGTACTTAGTTGAAAATGATCCTGATCACAAGGTAAAACAAATCCATGTGCATATCAAGGATAGTTGAAGGTTGATGTTACATACAAGAAGGCTTGGTATGCACGGAGGAAAGAAATTAAATTGGCTTATGGAAGTTAGGCGACTAATTTTGCACAATTACCACAATTTGTTGAAGTACTAATTTGATCTAATCCATAGACTGTGGTACAGTGGCTGCATTATCCCGAGAGTAGCGATAATGAGAAGATATTCAAATACATATTCTGGGCGTTTAGGCCTGTGATTGATTCATTTCATCCGTGTAGGCCCATTGTATCCGTTGATGGCATACATCTAAGAGAGAAATACCGAGGAAAATTACTTGTTGTTGTTACTAGAGATGCAAACACTAATATAATACCGGTTGCATATGCACTTGTTGATGAAGAAACAATTGAAAACTGGGGTTGGTTCAGCATGGAGTAGTTCAGACATCACATTTAGGCATCATGGCATAATTCATGCAGTGACCGAATCCCTTTTGTGGTGTGAACTTTGGGCCTATCATAGATTCTGTCTCCGCTATGTTCGAAGCAATGTGATGACCAAGTTCAAGAAGATGCGCATGAAGAAGTTATGTTGGTCTCTTGGTGTTAATATACAGATGAACAAGTGGAATAAGCACAAAGAAAAATTACAGTGCGAGTGCTTAGAGGCATGGGCTTACCTTAATGACATTGGCCTTGAACGGTGGTGTCTTGCGTATGATAGCAACCACAGGTAGGGAATGGCAACTACAAATATATCTAAGAGTTGGAATAATGTCTTGCGAGGGGCTAGACAATTGCTGATCAAGGCTTTAATTGATTGCTCATTCCATCGAACAGTGAAATTGTTTGTTGACAACATTGCAAAAGCTGAATATTACCGCACGTCTCTTATGCCAATACATTAGAAAAGGTTGAAGGAATTTGACCAAAAGACAGCCAGGCCAAGGCCATAAGGTGATGACCTTTGATCATTCTACAGGCATATACAGAATCAAGACATACAACCGTGTAACTGGACTTTGTGGTAATATACAATTTGTGAAGTATTTAGACAAAACATGCTCCTGTAGTAAATGACAAATGTATAGATTTCCTTACTCGCATAAGATGGCAGTTTGCAGGTTTAAGGGTGATGAATCTATACGCATTGTCAACAATCACTGTACTACTGTCAGATATCATCAACAGTTCATGACTAGAAATTTTGATCCAATACTGGACCCGGATAAATGGCCAAATACATATTGGGAGTTACATGGAGAAAATAGTTTGTTCATCGCCCGACGTGCAGGCCGAGTGCATGCAAGTCGCATTCAAAATGACATGGATGTCAGAGACCCCGGTGAGCCAAGAAGGCGTAGCATATGTCATCAGCTAGGGCACAACTGCAAAAAAATATCCCTCCCATTTTTGGTTTTACTACATTGTATTTTTAGCAAAATTGGCTTTTATATTGTATTGTTAAAATGTGTTATTTGTGTAATTTGACCCTGGTCGGGCATATGTTTGATTAAGTAGGTTTGATACATTTGCAATATTTTCACATTACATTAATTAACGCATTTATTTTCAAAGTCATTGTAATCGCACATAATTTTAGAATATTTGCTCACTTATTCTCTTTATATATCAGTTGCTAGTGATGGATGGTCAACCACGTGGCGGTGTTCATCCCGGACCATATATTCATGATATTATACCCCCACATCACAGCATAGAGCACGGGCGTTATTTGATGGTCATATTGATTCTGATTGTGATGGGGCATTTTGACATTATAGACCTATTTCTGAGCGTGTTATGGGTTATATTACTGTAGCTGGATTTGCTGGTGTTACGTTGTCTGGATATGTTCAGGTCGATCATACCTTAGTCACTAGTTTTGTGAAGTGGTGACGACTCGAGACTCATACATTTCACTTGCTGGTAGAAGAGGCAACAATCACACTACAACTGATATTGAGGTCTTGTGGGGTCTGTGCATTGATGGATCACCAAATTCAGAAGGGACATTTCTTATAAGCAGTATGAATGGGTAGGCTTCTGCCAGCAGTTGTTGGGTATTATGCCTAGTAGGACAGATACAAAGGGAGGCCGCCTAAAGGTTTCCTACTTATCTGCTGCATTAAATCAATACTTCCCAGATGATGCACCAGATGAGATGTGTAGATAGCATGCACGGATGTATATATTTTTGTTACTTGGTGGACTTCTCTTTCCTGACCATTCAGGTAACATGGTGCCGTTACGCTTTATGATGTTCCTTAGAGGCTTGGAGACAGTTGGACATCTTAGTTGGGGATCTGGAATATGAGCTTTTTTGTATTGTGGATTGTGTGATACTACTTCACCCACTACAAAGGGATCTGTGGTGCTTCCCTTTTGATACAGGTATTATTTATACTCTACATAAAATGTTAATTCTATTTTTATTATTTTATATAAATACTAATAACTATACGACAGTTACCTGGGATTCAGAGCGCATACCGACTATGCGGCCTGATAGATTGGATCCGTCGCAGGAGTTTCACAAAGCATATGCCTCTAGGTAAATATTTTGGCAAATGGTAGTATAATTTAATTTATCGTAGAATATTTATTTCTTTAATATTAAAATTTTCGTGAACACATTGTTCAATAGGTGGGATGTGAACTTTGATTTGCATAGAACAGTAAGACATGTCTTACCTGCGTTTCAAAATCAGTTACATGGCCTCTAACCCAAAAAGGTATTGCTTAATTTGATTTTCATCAGATTACATATATTCTGATGTTACTAATATGAATATTAATCAAATTTTCTATTTTGTAGTTCATATGGCAGCTGTACACAGATGATATACTTGATAGGCTTCCCCATTACTGCACTGCTAGTCACCACATATGGCAATCAGTCACATATCTTATATGCTGAGAGGTTGTGGAGTGCCACCTTCCTCATCGTGTTAAGCGATAATTTGGAATGCACCAACCTATTCCGAACGAAAGATTACTTGTTGATCATAATGTACTTCATTCGACGGGTCCTCATGGTAGGCCTAACACTAATTGGCTCATAGTTCATCAACTTTATGTCGATACTTGGATAGCACGCTTAGACACAGTTGAGATAGGTATTCCATGTACAGCTACTATAAATGCGTCTTTGGATTACTTGCATTGGTATCGACAGAGGACAGTTATATATACATGTAATTCGAGTCGGCGGATTGATTTCCCTGAGTGCTACCAAGGTGACAGTGCACGAGTAGACTATCTGGTACGAATCTACTTATTTTCATTTTTATTCTAAATATTTTTCTTATTGTGTTAACTTATTCTATCTCACTTTTATGTAGATGGATCGCATGTGTCAAATGTACCACATGACCTTAGACTTGGTTGGGGATGACGGTGATCGCGTCATAACTATTGGTACACATTTTAGAGATTTTGCAGCTCAATCTCTATATGAAGTAAGAGAGGCGGGAAGTCTTTCTCAGATTGAGCAGCTTGCTCGTGTAGTTGTCTCCAATTATCAACCAGAATCAATTCCACATCCACAGAGGATACAGTGCACCACTAGATCTGGATGACAACGTGGTGGTGGTCATCGCGCATACAGAATTAGGTCACCCAAGCTTGAGCTTGAGCTTGAGCTTGAGCCTGAGCCTGAGCATGAGCCTGAACCTGATACAAGATTGCATGTATGAAGATGATGAGAATCCACATTTACCTACGCCACCCCACTCTTTGGTAGGTCCTCTTGCATCTATGCCATTTTCTAGTGACCAATTCATTTTACAAGACACCATTCCATTGGAGTCATCATCATCTATACCATTCCGTGGCCTAAATGGCATGTCACTGGGAACAACTCCTGAAGATTCATCACAGCCTGGTTCTAGGGGCCCCGTCATCACTCTTACTCAAGAACAGTTTACCAGAGTACGTGACACATCACAATTTTATGTTCGCCGGTCAAAGAGGATACACAGACCGAAGGATTGTGGCATACTGGTGGGAAACTTGGGGGGCATAGGCATTGATTATTGTAGTATAACTATAAGATGACTTATGTTATTGATTATTATACTACTAGTTGTGTTATTGATTATCGTACTACTAGGGTAAATTTGTCTTCTTTTGTCTATACGTGTTGCCCTTGTTGGGTTTTTTATTTATATTGTTGCCCTTGTTGGGTATGGTTGCTAGCATGGAGAATCTCTAATAGATAGGGGAAACTCTGTCAAAATTTATTAAAAAAAGTAATGATTAAATGAAAGATTATATTACTACTACAACTTAAACTTTTTTATTTCTAAATTAATTTCACAAATATTGACTATATAATATAATTAACTTACAACAATTTTGTCATAACAGTTGAATGTCAAAATCAACATTAACAAAATATCTGAGTATGTATATATTGTACTTCTATGTTATTGTTTTCGGCACTTTAAGCTTTTTGGGTCAGTTTAAAGTATGAGATTTAAGAGCTACTATCCAATGCTTTCACAATTCAGCTAAAGAAGGAAGAATGTTTCAGCTAAAGAAGGAGAATACGAAGTAAGCATTTTGTTAAAAAAATTTATGCAAAATTTGGCTTAGTTCGTATTCCATGAATACGAACTAAGCAATTTTTTTTAAAAAAAAAATTATGCAAAATTTGGCTTAGTTCATATTCCACGAATACGAACTAAGCAATTTTTTAAACAAAAAAAAAGCAAAATTTGGCTTAGTTCATATTCAATGAACATGAACTAAGGAATTTTTTTTTTTAAATATGCAAAATTAGGACATAACTCGCATTTAGAAAATGCGAAGTAGAGTTAGTTCGTATTCCACAAATACAAACAGCACCTGACGGACCACTTCTCCAAAACCAGCACTAGTATAGAACATTTTCTACAAATGGCATGTTCTTGGAAATTTTTCCATAGCCATGGGCATCCAACATTTAGTATGCTTTTAAAACATTGATAAATTATAGGGATGATACAAAATGATAAATGAAGCCGAAACACAAGATAAGAAGCACACCACCAACATAGAGGATTCATGACACAAAACACACGGCCTAATGACACCAACAACAGAAAAAAAAAATGCAATGTCAACAATAACAGCATTAAAGATCGATGCACAAGTTTTTTCCCAAAAAAGAAAAAGAAAATATCGAAATGCTCCTCTTATATCCTACAAAGAGCAGCTTTGCTAGCTTTTCACCTTTATTTTTCTATTTTGGATCAACTACAAGTAACCAAATTGTTTCCAAAAACCTATAGTGGATACGGGACAGAACATTTAACATACGAATAATATTAACCAAAAAGCTATTAGCTTGTGAGAGAAAGAGAGACCTAATGTTGAGTTCATCATGCTGTAAAGCAAATGATAAAGGATTAGTGTTTCGAAATACAACTTCTTTACACAAACGGGTTTAAATACTTGCCACGTAATCATTCTTTAATTGTTCTAAACTTGCTTGTGCAAAAAAAAATTTTGCACAACCGACCATGTATGAAATACTAATGCAATAATATATAGGAATGGATATGAGCAAACCATCAATAGATGAGAACCAAAATAAAAGGTAGATTAATTTCGTAAACCAACAGACTAAATATGTATACCTGAATTGGGACGTGGTAGCAACCTATGGCCTTGTCCAACATGTAACTTAAGGAATCCATGGCTATTTGGGGGGTTCTCTAGTAACTTAAAACCCTTGATACTTGAGGATTTACAGTGTAGTATAAATTATCAAAAATTATGGAAAGAGTACTAGGCTTAATTCACCTTACGTTTGACAGAATTGGAATCATTGGCTATAATTTGACAATGAAATTCTGTAGTTTAGAGGCAATTAATACATTCATTGAACAGAACAACATTAAATAGAATATGTTGGGAAAAAATGAAGGGAATAACGCAACGAAATATTACCCAAGAAATTTTTTTCTTCACTTGAATAAATCGTAGCACTGACCCAAATAGTAAATAAATAAACGAATAAAATCAACAAGTACATAATACATTATGTGGAAAACCAAAAGCCTTTAATGTGAAAAGTAAAAACCATGAACCTAGTCCAGATATATTCCACTATCGATGAATGAGTACAGCAAAACGAGTCTCCAGTAAATACCTGGAACTCAAACACGCTTACTCACTACCAAAAGTGAAATAAACAATTTGATAGTACACAACAATCCAAATCAAAAGTATACAAGTCCAACCAATAGACAAGAGAAAAAACAATTTGACCGTACAGAATGCAGCCCACACCACGGAGAATAATATACTGAAATCTCACTTCAAACGGAGCAAAATTCACCGTCAGATCGAAACACGAACCTGCGGATTTTCTCCCCTAAATATTGGAACTACTTTTGCCTTTTTCCCAAAACTTATAGCTATCAAGTAGCCTTATTTTAGCCTTTTCATAAGGCTTTTGATTTCTTTTCTTGTTGGGTTTCGTGTCCACTTTTACTTCTAAAACTACACATGCACACAATACAATTCTTTTTGTTTTAGAATTTGGGAATTTTTTTATTATTTATATATGACCCTGATCGTTATGGGTCCCTCCAATTTTGAGGAGGACCACACAAAAAACTCCATCTTCGACTCAATTGGAGGTATTTGCCAAATCGACAACCAAATGACAAGTTTCAAATTTTTTCGTTGTTAGAGATTTCGTCAACATGTCTGAATCATTGTCATTCATCTGGATTTTCACAAGCTCAATCATTATAGAGTCCAGAACATCCCATATCTAATGATACCGCACATCAATGTGCTTAGATCTCCCATGAAAAGTCGAATTCTTGACAAGATCAATAACACTCTAGCTATCACAGTATAACACATATTGTCTCTGAGTAAAATCGAGCTCCTGCATGAACTTTTTCATCCAAAGCAACTCCTTGCAAGGTTTGGAACTAGTAATGAACTCTGCCTCAGTCATAGACAATGCAACAATCTTCTGCAATCTTGATTGCCAGGCTACAGCTCCCCCTACAAATGTAATTAGGTACCCTGCAATAAACTTCCTTGTGTCAACATCCCCGACCATATCTAAATCACCTGCAAAGAATAGGATTACCAGTCCCAAAATACAGTTTCAAATTCGATGTACCCAGAAGATATCTCACAATCCACTTCACATCATTCCAATGCTTTCTACCCGAATTTTTGAGAAGCTGGCTAACAATATCAACTACATGAGGAATGTCTGGCCTAATGCAAACCAATGCATACATCAAATGCCTTACTACCGATGCATAAGTAACACGATGCATGTCTTCTTTCTCTTTATCACTAGACGGAACCTGTCTAGTGCATAAGATTAAAGTGCATAGCAAGAGGAGTACTTAACACTTTAGCTTTATCCATACAAAACCGATGGGGTATCTTTTTTATGTACTTTTGTTGAGACAACCATAACTTCCTTGCCACTCTACCCCAAGTAATCTGCATGCTAAGAATCTGCCTTGGTGGCCCCAAATCTTTCATGGCAAAAGACTTATTTAGCTCTTTCTTCAACTTGTTAATTCTCTCAGAATTAGTACCAACAATCAACATGTCACTCCAACATAAAATAGTAAAATGATGAATTCATCGTTTGAAAACTTTTGTACAAATACATAATGATCGGAAGTAGTCTTCTTGTACCCTTGTTGGATCATCACTGACTGTAACTTTTTGTACCACTGCCTAAGAGATTGTTTTAAGCCATACAAGCTCTTCTTCAACGTATAGACAAAATTTTGTATTCCCCTTCACCACAAAGCTTTTTGGTTATTTCATATGAATTTCTTAGGCAAATCACCATGAAAGAATGCGTTTTCACATCCATTTGCTCCACTTCAAGATCAAGACTCACTACCAAACCAAGTATCACTCAGATGAAAGACAACTTCACAATAGGAGAGAAGATTTCTACAAAGTCAATACCTTTCTTCTAACTGAAACCCTTGACCACCAATCTAGTTTTGTGAAGTGAAGATCTTTCTTCATTCTTCAATCTATAGATTCATCTATTTTTCAAAGCTCTTCTGTTCTTCGGTAACTTCACCAGCTCAAATGTGTGGTTGTAGAATGCATGCGGTGATTTCATCTCATCATCCATAGCATCAACCCACTTTGCCTTCAACTCAGTCTCCATGACCTTATCATAGCTCTCTTGTTTTTCTCGGTCAGTGAGGAGCACGTACTCATCTGATGAATAACGAGTAGAGTGAACCCTAACCCTTGTCGACCTCCTTAGTGGAATTTCAGGTTCATTAATTCCACCAGTAGGATCATCTGCCTCATCAGCAACATAGTCAACATCACCCTCACCTTAATTATGTTGATGCCGTACCTCATCATGATTTTCATCATTAACTACATCGAGCACACATGTCACAGAAGCAAGAATTGGATCTAAGTCTACCAGGCCATCAATACTTGTAGACTAACTTTTCTTCCTTATCAATATCTTCAATGGTTTGATCCTTAATGAAGATAACATCACGACTTCTCACAATTTTCTTGGAAGCCGGATAATAAAATCTATAACCAAATTCATCATGACCATAGCCAACAAAGAAACATTGTCTAGGGATCTTGACCTCCAACTTGAACCTCTCATTTTTAAGTACATGCACAACGCTTTGCAACCAAATACGTGCAAGTGGTCATAGGATACCTCTTTATCGTACCATATACGATCAGGAATGTCAACCTGCAAAGGAACAACAAGAGATAAATTGATAACATGTGCAGTAGTATATAATGCCTCACCCTCAAATGTTTGTGGCAATTTTGCTTTGGAAAGCACTCGCTTTTCCAATGTTCTGTTCATCTTCTCTACCAAGCTATTCAATTGAGGAGTCTTGGGAGGTGTCTTCTGGTGTCTTATACCTTGCTGTCTGCAGTAGTCGTCAAATGGTGCCAAGATATTTGCTACCATTTTCAGCCAATATATTTCAACTTCTTACTTGTCTCCTTCTCAATAGAAGCCTAAAACTGCTTAAAGACACCAAACGCCTGATCTTTTGACTTCAAGGCATACACCCACAATTTCCTTGAACAATCATCAATAAATGTGAAAAGTAGAGTTCACCTCCAGACGTTCTTCGTTTTCATCAGACCACAGAGATCTGAACGGACTAACTCAAGCAACTCTGATTTTCTTGCTGGAAGATAACTCTTGAAAGAGACCCTATTCTGTTTCCCTGCCAAGCAATGTGCACACCTTTCCAGCTTAGCAGTCTTCAACTCAGAAAGTAAATTATTCTTAGCCAAACAACTTAGTCTCTTCTTACTAATGTGACTAAGCCTTTTATGCCATAGCTCTGAAGAGGCACTGTCTTCATCTGCATTGATGTTATCAATGCACATTGAACTCTTCTTCCCATACGTCACAATCACAGAACCCTTGGTTATCTTACACTACCCTGTTGGTCCCAAAGCAACCTAAGAGGGGGGTGAATTAGGTTTCTAAAAATTACTTTAAGAAATATTAATCTTACAAAGATTTTTCCAATAATAATTGATATGATAAAAATAATGAAACAGTAAAGTAAGAAAGAGATGGAATAAAACAGCCAATACTTCCAAGCTAACAAGCTTGAAGTATTTAAAACACTAGAATGCTTCACACACTTGGTGAGCCAATGATCTTTACAAAGTAGAGAGATTCTTGCTCACACTAAAACTCTTTTAGTTGAGCCAAAAATTTTACTCACAACCTCACTTTCGTACAAGATTATTACTTCACTCAAAATTGTATTGCACTCTAAACTGCACACTAATACAACAAAGCACTATAGCCAATTTGTACTAAAATTGCTCTTTTCTAAGGCTTGTATTCAATGTATTAGATGATTTTTACAGAATATCAAAGTAGTTATTTATAAGAGCAATAAATGGTGGTTGCAACTACTTCCTAACGGCTAAATAATAAATGCACAAAAAGTAGCCGTTGGGGTTTTGGACGTCCGATATAGATAGGATGCGTCAGATACAGCGTCCGATCTCCGTGCAGTTGGTGAAGAACTTCGTTCGAACGTCCGTGCATGCGTCCGTTCCATCGTCCTACAGAAGTTTCGGACGGTCATGTTTGTCCGAAGAAGGCTTTGTTCAGGACAGTTGTGTGCGTCCATTTGGAGAGGCAGTAAGATCCTTCTTTCTGCCTGTTGGTTCGGACGGAGGAATGCGTCCGAGAAGTTTGACATAGTTCGGATGGTACAGTGCGTCCGAAAACCCTGTCTCTAGCAAAACAAGTAACAGACCTGCAAAAACTTGTTTATAGAGTTAAGTGTTTATGTCATCATCAAAATAAGGATTGGAAAATATCATGCCCATTACCTTGGGTACTAATATAACCCTCATCATCTAGCATACTAGTCAAAATCTAATTCAAACAATCATCTGGTACGTGTTTAACATCTTGCAAAATTAACATAACTCTAGTGTAGGTATTCAATACAACAGGTCCTACGTCAATTATCCTCGATTGACCATCATTGCCCATATTTAAATCCCGAAGTCACTGGGAGTATAGGATGTGAAGAAATCTTATTTGATGTCACATAGAAGCAGGCACCACTGTCATGATCCAATTTGATTCATCACTAGCAACATTGATGCAAATTTCATCCCAGACAATTACCAAATTCTCTATAGTAGTGGTGGCAACACGATTATCATTATTACTATCTTTCTTTTCCTGTTTACCTCTGTTTTCCTTTTACGACTTTTTGCAATTTTTCTGGATGTGTTCTTTCTTGCCACAATGATGACACTCAAGATTATCATATCTTGACTTTGATTTGCCCTTACTCTTGCCTCTATTGGATTCTCCATTATCTCTATTTCTGTCTCTCCTCTAATTTTCTGTAATTAACACCTCTAACTGTGAAGTAGATGCCTCTTGAGTTCTTCGTCTCACCTCTTCATTCAAAATGGCTTTCTTCACATAACTCAACGACACAGTACCACCAAGAGCAGAATTAGTCAACGTGACACGAAAATTCTCCCAATAAACTGTAGAGTATTTAGCAACCAAAGTCCCATAATCTTATCCTCAAATCTAACACCATGCCTAACAGTTGGTCAAAACAACATCGAAACTCATTCACATGGTCAGAGAGTAAAACATTCTTCTTTGTACTTCAAATTCATAGCCTGTTTTAGCAAGAACAACTTGTTATTGCCAGATTTTGAAGCATACAAAGACTTAAATTTCTCCCACAGGATTTTAGTATGTTTTTCATTGGTGATGTGACTCAAAATATTATCATCTACCCACTGTCGAATAAAGCCACAAACCATCTCATGCTCAAAAGCCCGACATGAATCTTACATGGATTCGGATTTCTCATCAAAAAATACCGGTAAGTGTAACTTCTTCACAAATTGTAGATCCTTCATCTTTCCATTCTATTTATGATAGTTAGGGCCATTCAAAGTGATAATCCTACTGTAATTGGGTCTCTTATACACATCTAGTAAAAAAGTTAAGAGCAGATACAACCTAGCTCTGATACCACTTGTTGGGAAAAAATGGAGAGAATAATGCAACGAAATATTACCCAAAATTTTTTTCCACTGCTTGAATAAATCGTAGGACTGACAAACAGTAAATAAATAAATGAATAGAAATCAACAAGCACAGAACACACAGAATTTTTTACATGAAAAATCCCTTCAATTTGAAGAGTAAAAACCACGAGACGTAGTTTAGAAATATTCCACTATCAATGGATCAATGAGTACAACAAAACGAGTCTCCAGTAAATACCTGAAACTCAAACACTTCCCCACTCACTACCAAAAGTGAAATAAACAATTTGATAGTATACAATAACCCAAATCACAGGTATAAAAGTCCAACCAATAGACAATATAAAACAACGATCTGACCATACAAAATGTAGTCCACATCGCCGAGAATAATATACTAAAATCTCACTTCAAACGAAGCAAAATTCACTGTCAGATCGAAGCACGAACCTGCTGATTTTCTCCCCTAAATATTGTAACCGCTATTGCCTTTTTCCCAAAACTTTCAGCTGCCAAGAAGCCTTATTTTAGCCTTTTTATAAGGCTTTTGACTTCTTTGCTTGCTGGGTTTCGTGCCCACTTTTACTCCAAAAACCATACATGCACACACGATACAATTATTTTTGTTTTAGAATTTGAGAATTTGGGAATTTTTTATTATTTATCTATAGTGTGGGTCCCTCCAATTTTGAGGAGGATCGCACAAGAAAGTAGTAGAAAGTATAATTTCAAACTATTTTTGTCCCACTTATTTATTTATTTATTTTGGAAACAAAAGTACAGCACAATTAAGCCAATAAAACATTGAGGAAAGTATGGAAGGGTTAATTACTTGGATAATTTTGCAATGTGTCCGGGAAACTTGAGGAGAGGTGTGTTCAATCAATAGAGAGTGGACACATGGAAGACAAAACTCAATGCGCAAAGTGGACAAGACAATTGAAATGACTGATGTACTTAGTGGCAAATGATATTGACCGAGCAATTATTGTTAATTGCAGAGCCGTTTCCTACAAAATGACAAAAATATCCTTTTTAGTCAACTGAACATCTCCCACTAAATTTGTGTGGGACCCACCCTACCACTCGTCCAGACTCCCAATCGCCTCCCAACCTTCCCTCCATTGCCTTAGTTTCAGTACTTTAGCCAAGTACTCAACATTCTCTCTCTCCCACTCTCTTAATTTTCTATGTGCTTCCTTGTTTAACCAATTAAACTCTTAGTACTTCTCTACACAACAAACACACGATGCACCCCTACTTAAATTTTCAAAGAAGTCTTTCTTATTTCATTCGTGCTATATTCATGTTCAGATCATTGTTGTTGTTGTTATTCTACCATCATTTGGGATTGATTGAACATAAAATGAGGGATTTTAGCTTTTTAAAGGAGGAGTTGTCATGGGTTAGGCCTGTTCGGCAGCTCTAGGTCCATTTTGATGCCAGATCTAAGTCTAAATTGTTGAGTTTTGGACATTTACATATATATTAATTGTGTAATATGTGCTATCATAATTAATTAGCCCAATATAAAGTGATCTATTATAGTTTAAGATAAATGGGCCTAAGTCATCTAATTAGTATGGGCTTTTATGTGTAGATACCCTAAAATCTATAGTATTTCCTGTTTTATGATGGGCAAAACCTAAGGGAATAAGGAAAGTATATCTATATATATACTGGTTATGGTCCCCAAATTATGTGTTATGTTACTTTTCTTGGCATCCCATCATCAGAAAAGTGAGAACCCTATTTTCTAAAATACATACATAGTATTTTGAAAAATCAATAACCACAATATTCAAAAATCAAATCCGTAGGCTCAAGAATCACATATGGATATTCAAGAATCACATCAATTCTTATGGATTCAGGTACGCTCTCACATTTAGTATTTAATTTATATTCTTGATGATTAAACATGAAGGATCCGGGTTATGATAATGTTGGTTGTCATGATATTAAAGTTAATTTGGTATTCCAACAAGTGGTATCAGAGCATCTTCATGTTAAATCATTGAGAAATTAGTTTTTTTCATTAATTGATTTATTATGTGATTTCATATGGATTTAGTTCTTGAATTCAACAAATTTTTTATGTGATTTAATTTGTTGTATTTAAGAATGAACAATTGTGGTTATATTACGGATTTAAGGTTTTGGGTCCAATAATTTTTATATTTATTCGGATTAAATTGTTGGATTCAAAATTTTGGTTTTAATTTTTTTTTTCTTTTGAATTTGTTTGGTATAAGAATTCAAAAAAAAAAAAAAAAAAGAGGTAAACTTTTTTTGATTAAGGTGTACGGTGTTTTTTTTTTTTTTTTTTTAAAGAATGTTTAAAAAAAAAAAAAAAAGGAACGGTCAAGAACTTAGTTCATGACCAATAAGGATTGATCATGAACTAAGTTCATGACCGTACGGAATTGGTTCAATGGTCATGAACTTAGTTCATGACCAATAAAACTATTATGGTCATATATATATTTTTTAATTTTTAATTTTTTTTTAATATTTGGTAAAATAATTAAATTCAAATTTTGGTTAATTAATTAAGAATGTCTAATGTTTAAAAATATATTGATTGACATAACATGTTATTAAAATAGCCCCTCTTGTGTAAGTCAATTTATTTTGAAATATTAAGTAGATGATTGTGTATTTATAATTCATGCGGATATTTATCGACCCAAAGGAAGATTGGCTGAATTATATATACACCTGTGGTAATAAATATGTGACAATTATTTGGTATTCCATGTGAATAATAAGTCAGTCCAAAGATAGACTTATTATTTGACAGGATTTATTGTCAATATTTGATTACTACACCAAGAGTACCACTTACAAGTTAATATTTCTGTCCAAAAACTAAATATTAATGTTGTTCTAGGTATCTTGTAATGGGCCTTACCATTCTTTGAATTTAATTTATTATTTAAGATTTGGAACTTATGTGAATATATTATTTTGTTCTATTTTCAGTAAAACATCTGCTTCTATGATATCTGCCAATATCAATTCCATCACTATGTTGAATGGAACCAATTTTAAGGAATGGAAAGAGAAAGTAATGATCGTTCTTGGTTGCATGGATCTAGACCTTGCGCTAAGGATTGAACAATCCACTCTTCTTACAGATAATAGTTCCGTAGAGTTTAGAAAAAAAGGACTATGAGAGGTGGGATCGTTCAAATCGCATGAGTCTTATGATTATGAAACATGCAATTCCGGAAACATTCAGGGGCGATGTGTCCGAAAAGGCAACTGCCAAAGAGTTCCTTATGGAAATTGAAATGCGTTTTGTAAAAAACGATAAGGTTGAAACAAGTACGATTCTATCGAACTTAATTTTGATGAGGTATAAAGGAAAAAGAAATATAAGGGAGTACATCCTAGAGACGTCTCATCTTGCTTCAAAACATAAGGCACTAAAGTTAGAGCTGTCTGAGGACTTGCTCGTACATTTGGTTTTGATCTCTCTTCCTGCACAATTCAGTCAATTTAAGGTCAGTTATAACTGTCAAAAGGATAAATGGTCTCTAAATGAACTCATTTCTCATTGTGTGCAAGAAGAGGAAAGCTTGAAGCAAGAAAAGATCGAAAGTGCTCACTTGGTAAGTATCTTTAAGGACAAAAATAAGAAAAAGAAAAAGGATAAAGAAGTATATTATACAATACTGCGGGTGGTCCACTTCAAAAGAAACAACAAAAGAAACAAACTGAGAAATTTGGTTGTTACTTTTGTAAGAATTCTGGACACCTGAAAAAGGACTGTACCAAATATCACGCTTGGCATGCAAAGAAATGTACGCTTCTCGTTTTGGTTTGTTCTGAAGTTAGTTTAGCTTCAGTACCTAGACACATTTGGTAGATAGACTCCGGTGCTACTACTCACATAAGTGTGTCCATGCAGGGTTGCCTGAATTGCCGAAAGCCGAATGATGCTGAAAGATTCATCTATGTGGGCGATGGCAAACCAGTTAAAGTTGAAGCAATAGGGACTTTTAGGTTATTATTAAAAATTGGTTAAAATTTGTCTTTTATAGACATATAGATGTGTACCGTCTTTTAGACAAAATTTGATTTCTATTTCTGTTTAGAACAAATTCGGTTACTTTTGTTCATTTAGAAATAGTCAGTTTAGTCTTTTTCTGAATTCAAATATTATTGGTACTGGTTTTTTGTCTTCCAGTCATGATAACCTTTATTTAATCGAAACTATTGTTTCATATAATGAAACCTTGCATATAAGTTCACGTGGTATTAAACGTAAATTAATCAATGAGAATTCTGCTTCACTTTGGCATAAGCGTTTAGGTCATATATCTAAACAAATAATTGAAAGACTTGTGTCAGATGAAATTCTTGATCACCTTAATTTGTCAGACTTTCAAGTATGCGTTGAGTGTATTAAGGAAAACAAACAAATATAAAGAGTTTAGGTGCCAGTAGATCTTCGGACGTATTAGAAGTAATACATACGGACAATTGTGGGCCATTCCCTACTACTTCTTGGAATGGTCAACAATATTTTATTATATTCGTAGATGATTTTTCTCGTTATGACTACCTTTATCTAATTCATGAGAAGTCTAAATCATTGGACATGTTCAAAGCTTTTAAAGCTGAAGTTGAAAACCAACTTGGTAAAAGAATTAAGGCCGTCAGATCTGACCGTGGTGGTGAATACTATGACAAGATATGACGGATCAGGTGAACAACGTCCAGGACCTTTTGCTAAATTCCTAAAAGAGTATGGAATCGTCCCACAGTACACCATTTCTGATGATTTAATATCAGCATGAACAACACTGAGAGACGAAACAGAACTTTAAAGGATATGGTGAGAAGTATGATTAGTCATACAACTTTACCGGATTCACTCTAGGGAGAGACATTAAAGACTGCAGCTTATATCCTTAATAGAGTTCCAACTAAGATAACGACCAAAACTCCCTATGAACTATGGACTAGTAAAAAACCTAGTATAAGGCATTTACATATTTGGGATTGTTCAGCTGAGGCAAGGCCTTATAGGCCAAATGAAAAGAAATTTGACTCAAAAACGGTCAGCACCTATTTTGTTGGTTACTCTGAACGGTCTCGGGGGTACAAATTTTATGATCCCATATCCAGATCCTTCTTTTAGACGAGAAATACCCAATTCTTCGAGGATATTGAGTTTGGAGGAGAGATAAAGTTAGAGTCTTACTTTGTCTTTGAAGAGAAATCTATTTCCCTTCCTACGATTGTTATTGACATTGATCAGCCTTCTATTTCTGACATTGTTCAAGAAGCAATACCAGTACCACAAGACAATGTTGAAAATCTTCCCCATCAAGAAAAACTCTTAACAAACTCAACAACCTCAAGAACAAATGCCATTAAGGAGATCCACTAGAGAACGGAGAAATGCGATTTCGGATGATTACATCGTATTTCTCCAAGAATATGAGGATGGCATTGGATTGGTGGAAGATGATTCAATCAACTTTTATCAAGCCATGCTTAGTACTAATTCTCACAAATGGATTGATGCTATGAATGAGGAAATTAAATCCGTGAAAGACATTGACGTTTGGGAACTCGTCACACTACCCGAAGGTACGAATATTGGTTGCAAATGAATATTTAAAACCAAAAGGGATTCGAAAGGTAATGTGAAGAGATATAAGGCTCGTCTTGTCTCAAAGGGTTTTACTCAAAATGAATCTAGGCATTGATTATAAAGAGACTTTCTCTCCAGTATCATCGAAAGACTCTTTCAGGGTAATAATGGCTTTAGTGGCACATTTTGACCTTACACTTACATCAGATGGATGTAAAGACTGCATTTCTCAATGGTAACATTGATGAGACCATTTATATGATGCAACCAGAAAACTTTGTGTCCAAAGATGCAAAGAATATGGTCTGTAAATTAAAAAAATTCATCTATATGCTCAAGCAAGCTTCTCGTCAATGGTATTACAAATTTCATCAAATTATCATCTCGTTTGGTTTTGAGATGAATTTGGTTGATGATTGTATATACCACAAGTTTAGTGAGAGTAAGTACATTTTTTTGATTTTATATGTCGATGACATACTGCTTGCCAATAATGATATAGGCTTATTGCACGAAACCAAGAGATTTCTATCACAAAAATTTGAGATGAAAGATCTTGGGGACACCTCTTTTGTATTAGGGATTCAAATACATCGAGATCGCTCTCGGGATAAAATACTTCTTGGATTATCGCAAAAGAACTATATCGAGAAGGTACTTAAGAGATTTGGCATGCAAAATAGCAAATTAGGAGATACCCCCGTTGCTAAGGGAGACAAATTCTGCCTCACTCAGTGCCCTAAGAATGATTTTGAAAATAAGAAAATGCAAAAGATTCCTATGCTTCGGCAGTAGGAAGTCTAATGTATGATCAAATTTGTACGCATCCAAATATTGCGTATATTATTGGGATATTAGGCAGATATTTAAGCAATCCGGGTATGATTCATTGGATCGCAGCCAAAAGAGTCATGCGATATCTTCAGAGAATAAAATATTACATGCTTACATATTGGAGATCTGATAAATTAGAGATCATTGGGTATTCCGACTCTGATTTTGTTGGATGTCAAGACAGTCATAAATCCACTTCGAGCTATATTTATTTGCTTATAAGTGGAGCTATTTCTTGGAAAAGTGTTAAACAAACACTCATAGCTCCTTCCACCATGACAGCTGAATATAATAGCATGTTATGAGGCATCCAATCATGGAATATGGTTGCGAAATTTTGTCACAGGGTTGCGAATTGTGGACGGTATTGAAAGACCACTTAAGGTATTTTGTGACAATAAATCAGCAATATTATATTCTAACAATAATAGGAGTTCAATGAAGTCTATACACATAGACATCAAGTTCCTAGTTGTTAAAGAAAGAGTTCAGAGTGGTCAGGTGTCTATAGAGTATATTGGCACGAACCCCATAATTACAGATCCGCTTACTAAAGAATTACCACCTAAGGTCTTTCATGAGAACACTGCTCATATGGGTGTTATGTCTTTTGAGGATATTCAGAATTAGTGGGAGTTTGTATTCAGTTTATATAGTTAAATCTTTCAAGACACATCATATGTTTATCAATATTTTCTGCAGAAATAAAGAATTCAGTTTTAGAAATAAAGTGTTCAGTTTAAGTTTCACTCTAACTTCAATTTCAGTTTGATCTCTATAAAGAATAAAGTTGGACCAGTTAAAAATAGGCATGTTTAAGATCACATAGCATGTAATTTTCATGCTACACATCCATACTTGATCTATGTCATTTGGTTGTGTTGATGTACGTGACCAAGAATGGGTTTAATTACGATTAATGTAACGAAAATCATCTTGATCCTATATTGACATGATTAATGAACAAGATTATTCGGGGATGACTATGGTCATGATAGCTAAAAGTTTTGAGCTCATAAGGTTTTATACAATAATATATATGTAGTCCAAGTTGGAGAATATATATTAATTGTGTAATATGTACTATCATAATTAATTGGCCCAATTTAAAGTAATCTATTATAGTTTAAGATAAATTGGCCTAAGTCATCTAATGAGTATGGGCTTTTATGTGTAAATATCCTAAAATCTTATTTTCTGTTTTATGATGGCAAAACCTAAGGGAATAAGGAAAGTATATATATATATATATATATATATATATATATATAGTCTTTATATGTATCTGATATATAGAAAGTTATGGTCCCCAAATTATGTGTTGTATTACTTTTCTTGATATCTCATCATCAGAAAAGTGAGAACCCTATTATCTAAAATACATACATAGTAATTTGAAAAATCAATAACGACAATATTCAAGAATCAAATCCGTAGGCTTAAGAATCACATCTGGATATTTAATAATCACATCAATTCTTATAGATTCAGGTACGTTTTCGCATTTAGTATTTAATTTATATTTTTGATGATTAAACATGAAGAATCCGGATTATGATAACGTTGGTTGTCATGATATTAAAGTTAATTTGGTATTCTAACATAAATGTGTATGTTTTGTCAAGAATTCTATCCAGAAAATTGCACCGGCAGTGTTATGGACGGTGCAATCAGCATGCCACTGCCTAATGGTGTTAGGATTTTTCTTTTTTTTTCCTTTTTCACAAAAATGGTCTTTTAAGATGTCTATCAGAGTTAATTTGATATTTGGGCTTTGGATTATATTTAGATTTTTTGCCAAAAACATGTACTAATTCCAGCAAGACTGTAATGAGAAGTAGCAGCGGTTGTGGATGTCAGAATAAACAAATTCAGTTTTGGTGTAAAACGTGAATAGGAGAATAGACACATATTTAATTTGCTATATCATTTGACTTGTGGAAGGATAGATTTGGAATATTTGTAAAATTTGCTCTGTGGTTGAGATTTTACCTCTATCATTATCATCAGCAGTACTTGAAATTATTGTTTACAGAGACAGGTACATATTAGTACGGGAATCTTTAGAATTAGGAAATTTCCTTAAATAAATATTGAGATTGTAATAATTGTACATCTCTTATAAATTAGCATTTAATTAACTGTTATTTACTGGTTTTGTATTCATTATCATTTCATTTAATGGTATTAAGTTTTTGGTGTTTAAATATTACAAGGCCAACATGGAAAATTTTAGTTGCTCTTATTTTTTTTAAAGTCCGTAAAACAGTAGACTTATTAGATCTTATTTTATTTTGAAAAGTGTAAAGAACATTGTAAATATCATGAATATTTTTAGTTTTGTATTAGACACGTGAAATAGTTGTTGTTGGACAAGAAAAGTGTGTGATGAAGATAGGATTCCATAATCGATATATTTGGACAACTATTTTTTTAGAATATTATTATGAAAAGTATTGTAGCAAATATTTTTATGTGAGATAAAAATGTGATTAAAAAACGTGTATAAAATGATTGCGAAAAGTAGTTAGAGAATAATAGAAAAAAGTACCATCCAAACGGAGGCGTATTATGCTTGAATTGATGTGTAGTACAGGTTTGATGTACTTTAAATATTTGTACAGTAGAAGCCGTAAATGATAAAGTTGTTAGGCAAAGTAAAGCAATTAATTACAAATGGAAGGACTGTAAACGGATGAAATTGTTAAAACTTGAACCAAATTAAAATAGTGTAGTAAAGGAAGAGAGTGAAGAGTAGTGTAGAAATTGATAGTTTTAGGTAATGAAGACACTTGAATGTTGGTTGCAACAACGTTGTAGAAACCAAAAAAGAAAAATGTTATGTAAAAGTTGAAAAGGTAGAATTTAAGTGTAAAGTAAGTGGTGGTTAGCTAGTAAACGAAGAGAGTGAAATGTAGTGGAGCAATTGGCAATTGTAGGGCACTTAAATGCTTTACTCAACAACGTTGTAGAAACCAAAATCTAGAAAAAAACAAATGTTATATAAAACCTGAAAATATGAAATTTAAGTTTAAAGTATTTGGTGGTTTGAAGCAATAAATAGAAGAATTGAATATTAACTAAATTAATCCTAAGAACAAAAAAAAAAAAGAAAAGAAAAGAGCAGTGTGAACATATGTGTGTAATGTTGGGATAAATAAAAAATGTTGTGATAATGGTACAAGTCCTGTTCCTACACATGGGCAACCTGCTAAAACCCATTGGTCACGTAGGGATTCTGGTGACGTATTAGATATTCTACCAACGTTACTATTGCAATGGATAATTATTAAGTGCATCATATCCATAATTGATATCATACATACATCCCTTATTCTATATTTAATCAAATCTCCTAAAATTATTACAAAAATTGTCTTACGGTGATGATGGCTTTTGTGCCAAAGAATCCATGGCATATACAATAGATTTGATTCACCTAAAAATTATATTATTTTAACGAGTATTGGGGTTTTGATTTTAACCCAACGACCACCATCTCACAAATGTTGTAATTTTATGACAAATATTTTTTTAATTCTAGTTGGAACTAAACTCTAACACTTAGTTGTGTTTCAATTAAAGCTTAATAGAATCCCAACAAGATAGTTACTTAGGCTGGGTCCACTAAAGTGAGTTTAGTCTTTATTTAAAAAAAAAAAAAAAAAGTCATAAACATGTATAAAAGCCTTGAATGCAATTTTTACACCAATTTCACTAGCGGAGCTTTTATCCTTTTGTATGCACTTCTATCCCTTCCTTTGCCTCTTTCACAATCTTAGATAACCAATATTGTTTCTTAAACTATGGGTGCATTTTTTCCTAATAAATATCCATAAAATGTAACACTAAAAGGTATATTACTACCAAAACGAGAAGATTAAATGGAACTACACCATGGAAAAATGGTTAATTGAGTAGGTTAGGATAAAATTGAACTATTGTCCTACCATGCATGGACTCCCAGTCATGCTTATCATGGCTAACTCGGTGAGGAATGGCAGGGTTAACCAAGAAGTATTTCGTTCTCATGTACATTGATGAAAAATAGCCAACCGTAACATGCCAACACTAAACTCTATCTGCATCACATCTATATGATGTATAAGTACATGCTAAAGATCATTTTATTAAAAGAATGAAAATTTGTCGTTGCTAAAAACTTTGCTGATGTTTGGATTTTGTTTGGTGTCAATTTCAAAGGATGGCCTCTCAAAAATTTCATGGCTAGGCATGGCTTCACGGCACTTTAAACGACCAATGTAAGACTTGGAATAGAGAACACTAGGGCCATGATATTTTGGGCTCCTAATCGTGTTAATGTTGAAGCTGAAAACTAGTAAGCTATGGGACTGATGCTAACAGCATTGCCCTCGTTGTGACAAGGGGACACTACAAAGACTTCCTTAAACTTGGCACAGCCATTGCTGGAGTTAACCTCCATGCCCCTGCAAAAATAAATTCAATTGACTGATCTTAAACTTCATCCAGCCCAAGCCTTTTTATTGAATATCGCTGTTTTGTGAAGTTGTCCGCCATCATCCTCTATGAATTAGTAATTGTGTAACATATTGTCTAGGCCTGTCTCTTATACACATCTAGATGTGTATTTTTGACAATAATGCTGCTGTGGAAACCAGATGTTTAATTGAAATCTGGTAGCTATAATGTAGATCTTATTTGCCTAATTAATGCTTAAGGCTTTGTGGGCTAGAATCCATAGTTTAGAGGAATTGTGAATCTATGTTTATTATCTATAAGTACTATTTACTAAACTAGCAATTTGAATTCCACAAAATGATGGCCGAAAAAAATTTCACTAACTAGGTTTATGTCAACGTAATCCATACATTTCATACTAGCTAAGCTTTAAATACCAAGAATACACAACAGACAACAACGAATTGTAGCACTTTAAATATAAATCACATTTCCTTCTTCATGCGTTGAATTTCTTCAACAATGAGTTCAAGTCTGTTTGGTATGATAAAATCCAGGGATTGTTTAGACCTTTGCTCAAGTCCCATATTTTCTGCCTACATTCCACGTGCATATCACGACTAGATCGAGAAAGCTCCAACTCATACACATACTGGTCACACCATTTGATGAATGTTCTGAACTTCCTATTTTCCTACCTTTTAGAATATCTAATTAGATTTACATTGTGTAACAAACCATTTTCCAATATCAAATTCTGCGTAAAAAAATTCTAAACACTTACTTTCGTTATTGGTCAGTAGTAGTATTTACTGCCTTTGTTGGCTGGTTTGTTGGAGGCAACTCTCATCTCGCAAACACCTACCCTGCACGGCCACTAGATATCTGGCCACTGGGTATATTCTGTTGAATAGAAGATGCGCGTGAAGACTTTGTGCATCGTAAATCTTGTTTGAAGTTCCACCAAAGTAACCAGTTTGGTTATAAAACAATTACATAAGCTCTTGCAATTATTATTTATTACTTTATTTCATGGACCCCTAAAAAAAATTTTCAGCCTACATCTTTTTTTCCACCCATAAAGGTCACTTTATTTTTAACAAGTCTATCTTCCATGTACATCCAAAACATATGCCAAAAGCCCAATAAACCAAGCCCACTATGAAACCAATTGGTTTACTCAACCTGCCCGAACTGGTCCCAGCAAAACTTAGTTCCACCAAATGCACAAACAAACGGACGTACATAAAATGCCAATAATATAACACGCAACACGTCATTAACATTTCCTTACAACCAAAAACCATTGGATATGAAATAAAACTTGGTCCGGGACCTGAACTGGGCTCTTAGATCTGATTCAAGCCTGATCAATGCACATTCTAGTTGGCAAAATATATAATTTTAAACTAGTCCAATATAAAGGAATCACAAACCATGCGAACATATTTGATAATAATCGAATATATAACTATACACCATATAACTTTACCGTAGCATTATACACAATACAGTCCAATGAGATTATTTAGCACTAACTGTTCAAATTGTGAATTGCAATCAAGACCTCGTTTCTCTTTGTATTTGCATCATCCATGAAGATCTCAAGTGCAAATCTTTGCCTTCCAAACCCGCCTTCATTTCAAAGACATCTATAATTGAGTTTATGGAGCACAATTCTATGTATTTCAGCAAATAAACGCCACAATCTGTCCAACAAAACAAAACAATTGCATACCACACAACATATTACAATTAATTACACTTGTAGTTATAGTCAACCAAAACATTTGAAAAACGTAAAATTATGCAAGTACTACGTTCCCAATTGTTATGGGCATTTTTCTGTGGGCTCTATCTTTAAACCTAACCATGTTCACCATCACAATCTCACCAAAACCATATATTATAGCATGCTTGCAGTCGGTGTGGCTGCATAAAGTACAAGGGCATCACCAACAAATACTTGTGTAAACAGGTTCTGCAATTAAAACTGCATCAGAAAATACTTACCATGCTTGAAACAAGTTCATGCCTGATTCTGTCTTTTGATTTATTTTCCTTCATAGAATCATACACAAATACCTTCTTAATTACCATGTCTACAATAAACCTGAACCAATGACTAACCGCCCACATTGGTACAATTGTTTACATAATAAATTTGTAATTTTGTCATATGTTAATGCTTAAACCCTAAACACAACTTAGCCAATTAAGTGAAATACCACCTTTTTACTCTTATTGATTAGACACCGTATTTGTCATCCCTTAAGAAAGCATTGAACAGTACATCGATTTCCTTATTACGATTAATGTGACTCTGATACAATACATGAATAGTACTCCACAAAATATTACAAATGCTTAAACATAAACCAAGTGTAACTGAAAATTTCTCTATAACAAACTTCCAACATGGTATACTTGGAACAATGTAGGCAAGAACCATACGCAGAAAGGAAGATAAGGACACAACTTCCTGCCCCAGATGTTTGCGTGATATAGTAGCAGTTAATGACCTATAAAAAAGAAAATTTACAAATACAACAAAACAAAAAATAACATACTATACCAACAATTATGATTTTAATGATGCCTAGATTCGCTACTCAACCATGCTCTTGGCCTTATTCTTTGCATTGAAAGCCTGTTAGTAATTTCCTCATTAATTGAAACTAGTTCGTCACAATATCCCCTAACACCATCATTAAACAAAGAAACAAACACACAAATCAGTACTTTATAAAACATTTAAATCGTCACACATTTTGCATGTGTCAAAATTCTAGGAATTGAAAATTCCTACCCATAAGGTAAATTCTTCTCAAATAGGAAATCCAAAATGACAATGCGGGGATCGTCGTCTTGTATGTTTATCACTCCCTGATAAAATATATCATGAAATCTTATTTCGTGACTTAAAAATGCCATTTTAGCATTACATAAACATGTGTATAAGAGACTAGTAACTTTTACAAGCTGACTCTCATTTCTTTTACTCTCCAAATGCTACTTCGTAGATACCCCAATGTGTACTTGTCCATCCGAATGATGTACGTCAAATATGTAAACAAAACTTCAACAGACAACAACAAATTACAATAGTTTTTGTAAAAATTACTGTCTCATATTTATTTTTATTTTTTGTATGAAGTTGCTGCCAAGGGATTATTAACTTTTCTTTTCATTTGTATACTAGCATATTGCTCTTCCTTAGTCTCAGTGCGTGGTTCATGCATACTGAAGAAAAGTTAGATGAGCCCATAGCCTCATTTTAGAGTTACTTCAGTTTGCTTGTCACTTTTATGCTTCTTGAGCATTGCACTTCCTTTCCTTTCAACATTTTTCACTTTCAATGCACTGCTATCAGTGTGCAAAGAGTTTTCCACAATTGAATACTTTTTGATTCTGCCTTTTGAAACACGGTTCTGCACTTTCAGTCTCAACAATTTTAACCCTGCCCTTTTGTACCTTTGCACCCTCGACAAAGCCCTCAACTACACCAAACAATCTTTACCAACTAATTCTTGCAATAACTTCATCTTATTTCTCTATTTTGTCCGCATATCTCTATCTTTGTCAACCTTGAATTCTTTCTCTAGATCTGCATTTCTTCTTTCTTTCCCAAATGTGACTAAATCAACTATGTTTGCAAAATTCTTACCATCTCTAACTTCAGTTTTTTATCCCTAATGAAATCATAATCCTTCTAACTTTATCCTCTCGTACTTCTCCCACATTTTCAGCCATCGTGTTATGTATTCGCATCACTTTCAGCAGTGCTAAATTGTTGCAGTCAACTTTATCCTCCAATCTTCTCAAACTCTCTTGCAGTGCCATAGTTTATGATTGCAAGCCCTATGCAACTTTAATCACATATTCCATATTCTTGCCAAATACTTTCATTCTTACGTTTCCCTCATAGTACATTAATCTTGTACTCGATTTCAAAACTACATTTACATGAAGTCAGTCAATGGACAAAATAAATTATTACAATTATGTTGACAACTAATATGGACTCAAACATAAAACAACAAAAACAAAATATGAAATAATTCCATGTCTATTGTACCTCTCCTCCATTGAATATCCCTTTGCTTCTCAATTTCGTAACTTAGGAATTTACCTTATCATTACCCCATTCCCCAATGTCTAGCCTCCATACGCTTCTTCAAGTGACTCTCTATGTATCCATCCACTGAAAAATTCTCCAAGTAAAAAATTTGCATTTTGATAATACAAATACTTAAATTCTAAAGTTATGCCAATTAGGTTAACTGTGTTCTATTTGGGTGCTTATTTGAAATTGCTGTTCCGGAGGTCTCTTATACACATTCTGTGAATAAGAGACAGAAATTTAAAAAAAAATTTATTTGACTGACCTCGCATTCAGGGAATGCGAGGTCATAAATTTTGTTTTTTTTGTTTTTTTTTGTTTTTAGGGTTTAGGGTTTAGGTTTTTTTTTTTTAAACAAAAAATTCCGTTGTAATGAATTTATGTTTTTTTTTTTTTTTTGTTATAGCTAATTTGACTATATATATATATTGTTTTGTAGAATTTAGCAAATGTGACTATCTATATTGCACATCTAAATATTTGCATAAGAGACAGGTCCTGAGAAAAACATGAATGATTTCAGAAATTTGACTATGTATATTACGAATGGAAATTGTGCACTATTATAAAAATAGAAAAATGAAGGATTTGACTGTAAAATAAAATCATTTAAATAGTAAATCGTAAATCATAAATTATAACAGTAACGAAATAGTACGCGAATGAAATGTGTAAACCCGTTAATTTATTAATTTATCGTATTTTTGATAAAATTTTGACAGAATCTCCCCTATTTTATGACTGTTCTCTTATACACATTTAGATGTGTATAAGAGACAGTCTCTTATATCGCATATAGATGTGTATGTTATTCTAAAAAACATAGTACAAACCTGAATAACAATAAAAAACCACCCGACAAGGGCAGCAAACATCCATAAAAGCCCGACAAGGGCCAAAAAAACATAAATACAAACCTAATAACAATAAAAAATCACCCGACAAGGGCTACAAAACATAAATACGAATAACATACATGAATCACACTATATTGCGATAAGTAAAAACAAATGTTAATGTGCATGATGTCCAAATTTGTCGCCCGTACCGCAGTCTCTAGGTTTAGGCACCCTTTTTGATCGACGGACATAAAATAAAGGAGTGTGTATAAGTCGTCGAGTTCCATCCCCGCGACCCCATGTAGATGCCGAATCCCCTCATGTTAACATACCATCATGTTCTTCATCCAAACGGTTGGACCAAGTATGTTCGGATCGAGCACGACAGTCGTCCATTTGAGAAGAATTTACCCTTATGGGTGCGCATTGGCGAAAGTACGTGTGAAGTATCGCACATCAAATGGTATGTTATAAGTGTTGGGGATTTGTTGTGTACTACATTTGTGTCGTTTGGATGGTACGAAGTATCGTCCTCAGTCATGTTGTCTAACGACATGTAGTACAATCTAGCCATAGAATCCATCTACCGTGAAAGTTCAAATTAGTTTTACTGAAGTAATTTGAAAAAGAAAAACAATAAGAAAAAAAGAATAATTACTTACAAGATAATCTGCACGTGCACCATCGCCGATGTAGCCTTCTGCAAAAGTAGGGCGTTGAGTAGGATTGGATATGTACATCACCGTCCTCTAGTTGGTACCATTAGATGTGTATCACCCGATGCATGTGTAGTACCAATAAATGTGAGACCAACCTCAACTGTATCAGTGTCTTGCGGCCCAAATTGTGTATCTCTATATATTGTCTGTGTGTCAACTCCCAATTTAACTTCGCCCGACCACGGCGGTCTGTCAAATGCAATGCAGCTTGATTACCCATCAATCTCTGATCTGGTATGGGTTGGTGCAAACCGAACTGTCGCATTACCCGATGAGGGAGATAACATTCCACGATCTCCCAACAGATCAAATAAGTAACTGAACTCCATATGTCACGACCAGCCGTGCAGTAATGGGGAAGCATATCAAGCAGCTCATCAGAAAATGGCTACCATATAAACTAATACCAAAGAAGTCTACAAAAGTTAGTAAATTAACAAAATTCGAGGACGACAATGTGCACAAGAAATGAAATCGACTGATGTACCTCATTGGGTCGCAAAGTATGTAACTGATCTCGAAAAACAGATAAAACATGCCGAGAAGCATTGCGAAGATCAAATCCAACATCCCACCTGCAATAAAAATTAATAAATATCAAATCCAATGTTAACATATGTAATTAAACAAGTTCAACAAAACAGGTATATTTAAATCCATATGTTGCATATAATCCTGTGCGGGCTCTAACCGGATAGGACGCAGTGTCTGGGACGCTTATGCAAAGATATAGGCTGTCTCTTATACACATCTAGATGTGTATAAGAGACAGAGTACTATTAGTACCCATGTTGTTGACTGTGACTTTTTGCAGATGCTGTCAGTGTGTATACATCTAGTCTCTTATACACATCTAGATGTGTATAAGAGACAGGTATAGTAGTAGCATCGACTTGACGCATTAGTGGCCTCTCCAATGGGCAGATGAAAAGAATGTGTCTCGGGTCGCCAGCGCTCAACAAGACTGGTGATCAAAGCATGATCCACTGAAATGCGTCCTAAAGATGCGACGCCCTCGAAACCTGCCAAGCAAATATAATGCCATACCCGCGCCGGTATAGGCATGTGATCCCAAAAAGTCCCATCACAACGCTTAACCTGTAATGTGGAATCATCGATAAGACCGTCAAAAATAGATCTTGCCCTATGCGGCGTCATAGGTGATAGAATATCATGTACATATGGTCCAGGATGGACAAGCTCTGCTGTCTGATCATCCATACCTAAACAAATAATCATGGAAAGAATTAATGATTGTACGATATCTTTTGATAGTAATCAATGATCAGACAAATATTTTTTTTGATTACACATGTCATTTTTTGATGAACGAATACATTAAAAATAAACTACTTTCATATAATACAATGAGTATGTATTGTTGACAAGGTAATGTAAAGACAAATCATTACATCGTGAAGGGCAACTCCTGCGATTATGATGTACACACATGACAATTCGTACATCTCCTAGGTGTTATAGGGTCTGTGGTATATGCATGAAGTTGATGTCATCAGACAGGTGCGAGTGTACACGACGAGGTGTTTTAATTCGGTACACACCAGTAGACTGATCAAAAACCATGACTGTGTGTCCTGCACCTTTTTTGTCTGCTAACAACAACCATTTCTTGCTCATCACTGGCCAGTAGGACATAGTACCGCCTTCATAGGTTATTTCTCCTCCCCAATAAAGGAGAATGTGACGGGGTCTATCAAATGCCATTTTCCTGTAAGGATGGAACATGTTTAGACCCCATTTTTCGATACGGAATATTTTTTTTTTTTTTAAATTTTTGACAGAGTTCCTCTATATCTTTAAGATTCCCTCTAACGCCGGTCATACCCAATAAGGGTTACAAACAACACAACAAATAGGCAACACTTATAACTAATACATGCCCGACAAGGGCTACGACCAATGTAATAACCCGTAAGGGTTACAAGTAATATATGCCCGACAAGTACTACAAAAAATGCAATAACATCCCACAATTTCAGTTTAACAATGGCAACATAACCACAAATTTCACCACAATCAACCTAGATGTGTATAAGAGACAGGATTATATGCTGTATCTTTTTTAACATCTAGAGAAAAAAGGGTGAAAATCGATATAGTGCAATTCGATATTATTAAACTGCACCTGTCTCTTATACACAATATAAACTACCTACACAAAATATATTTATAAAACATTTACATTAACAAAAATAATTATTTAAACAAAATTAAAAAAATATATTAATTAAAATTATTGGACTCCATAAAAAAATTAAATGTACCTGAAATATTTTGGTGGTGGGTTGTGGTGGCGGTGGTTGTGTTGGTTGTGGTGGTGGTGGTGGTGTAATGGAGATGGTGATTGTTGTAGAGTCAAGGAAATAGATGGTGGTTGGGAGGAGGAGGAGGAGGAGGACCACGAGGAGGAGGAGGATGAGAAGGAGGAGGAAGGAGGAGGGCGAGGAGGAGGGGGCGGTGGACTTTGGGGACTTGGGGAATTGGGGGGAATGATCTTCTGCAAGGCATCCAGCCTCGCAGAAGATTAATAGAGCCCGACCTCGCATTCGAGGAATGCGAGGTCGGTCAACGTTATTTTTTTTTTATTTTATTTTTTTAAATTATTTGGAACTCGCATTCAGAGAATGCGAATTCAACCCCTTCGGAAATATACTTTCATATAGGCATAGATATAGAACAAATTTCAAAATAGGCATAGATATAGAAATTTTGTTTTTCGACTTACCAACTAAAAATTATAAATATGTATGATATATTCATAATGGGTTTTACGTACCATAAGAAACAACACATAGCCTCCAATGCCTCTTGCATTTCGCTTGCGCCAGCATCTTATACCATTTACAAGGTTATCAAGAATGTACTTAGACCAATTATACAACCCAAGGCTCTCAATATTGCACACAGCATCCAATAACGACCTGCTAATGCTAAAGTTAGTTAACTGGCACAACATGCGTCCAATAACAAATAGTACAAAATTAACCTTAAACTCGTCACCCTAACTCTTTAGAGTCAAAAGGTTCTTACCTAAATCTATTAAAATCTGGCGACCCATCTCACCACCGTCCTTTGTTTCTTTTGTTATTATAGGTTTATTTAAGTACTGAATGCGCAACTCCTTCTTCTATGTGCCCTTAACATCAAATACTTCACTATTAAATCCAAAAACATATTCAACATCAATTGCCCCTACCTTAATAGATTTACCATTCGCGTTCAAACATATACGTTCTACACCAAAATTGTCGACTAGCCATGAGTAAATTCCTTATCAAGTTTAACTGCTTCCATCTTCAATAGTGATCCAAATCCAATGCTCTCTACTAGCAATCTTTGTCCATCGTGTAACCTATCAATGACCTCCTTGACCATTTCAGTCGTGTCCTACTACTATATGGGACTGGCATTACAGAAATAAAAAATAATTATAATTTGTAAATTCATGCTCATCTTAAAAATACAAATACAACATAACTAGATTTCGTCATATAAGTCCACTCCACACCGCAAATCACCACTCCTTTAACATTGGAAATATTTTTAAAGGTGTTTAAATATTAACACAACTCGATCAGGCAGCCTTCGAATTGGTAGACATATTTAATTGTCCAACACTTTATATTCTAAATATGTATCAAAATTTGACAATTTCAGAACTCCTAAACACTTCCAAAGGCATATATTTGGTAAGACTCAACTTATACAAGTCTAAAACCAACACAGATTCTGTATCAACACGCAACAACCATTTGTTCATAAACCATAATCATAACCTACAACATGTAAACTTTCCTGCCTTTGCGTCTATTGCTATCCACTAGTCCCATTCCTACCAACCTTCGATGTGCTTGTAGCCTGCCGATTCTGACAAGTTGATGTCATTGCAGACCTCCCACTTATAGTCCCAGTTTTCACAATTCCCTTGCCATCCGGTCATGCCTGTTGCCATCCACTCGCACCTGTCTGATGACATCAATTCACGCAAATATTCAGACCCTTTAACACCATAAATAGTAAACTAACCAAGGTTCCTTCTCTAATTTCTACATCCACATTTTACCGTAATATAAGTAAAAATCATTCCTACTTTTTAAGATCCCATAGGCTAGCACATTTAATAGCACCTTCATCTTAACATTTTAGGGTTTAAATCTGCAATTTCTCTCTTGATTACACTTCATAATTCCTACCTTTCACCTCTGTAAGCACATATGATAGATACACTTTTGTCTTTTCTTCTCATCTTCAAACACATAGCCGTCTCGCAATTTATGGCCACTGTTTACATTTTTCTTAGGGATTTCCTTGTTCAATTTCCCTATTTACTCTTTCGATGTACTACTATTCCCCTTCACCTAAGAGTCTAGTAAATCAATTCGTCTTAACGGGTTATCGTTGTTCTTTCAAGAATGTCCCACTTCAACTTCTATCTAAAACTCTTCTTAGCTACTTGGCCCACGTCCAAACGCTAGGCCCATGTATATCACAATTATTTCATTACTATTTCAAAAAATCCCTACACAATTTTCCCAAAAAACCAATAGAGCAGGTTATGGGTATAAGTTGCAAAAGTTGACCGATCAAGTTAGACGTCCTTTCAATCATTTCAGTTCCACCTGTGTTCATATGTTTTGGACACACCATACACGGATCCTATTTTTCTTATTAGGAATGCAAATATACACTTAATTTATGCTTACGACTTGATTATATTTTGTCCCTAGCTACTAGTCGTCAGTTGCAAATTGTCCCATACATTTATTTCATCTATACATTAGACCCAAAGAATTGACTAGAGTATGTGGTATATTGTGGAACTTGCAGTTCAAACTTAGCTAGGCCCCTCACATGAATGGTGTGCCAAAATATGGGCGTCCACAACATAGTAGAGTAGACTAGGTTCATTCTAAAATTTTTTAAAATTTTTCGTCTAAAAGAAATAGTGAAATATAATAATTACCTCGGTTATCAAGTTATAATTTGCCACTATAAAATTAAGGTGAATTGTATTTTGATATTCAAAATTTATTTTATAAACAATTTGTACTTCAAAACAAAGTCTTTTTTTTCTATCCAATATTATTAAAAAAAATTACCCTAATGGCATTACATAATTTGTTATTTTACTTTTTTATTGTCCGTATCTATTTTTTTAACATATCATCACATAATTATTTAGTTATTATTATTTTTATATTTGGCATAAAGTACCTAATATATGTATATGTATATGTATATATTTTCAATTATTAAAATTAATCATCACTCTGTATTTAAAACTATTTGATTAAATATGTTGTTTTAAAATATAATTAATATATATTTCATAAACTTAACTTGATTAAATCACTCGTTCATAATTCCAAAAAAAATTAGCAAAAGTAAAAAAAAAAATTTAAAAATCTTTCTCAATGCTTTGTTGTGGTGTTACTCGCCTTCTGATCCAATAGGATCCCGTCAGGATTCAATGAGAATAGATAAGGATTGACTTAAGGGGGGCATGGATGGTTATATTTGTGGGAGTGAACTCCAGACGATTATAAAGTGCATGAATAAAGTTACTTTAAAGAATTACGTTAATGAATATTTAAGTTACTTTCTTTTCAGATCTTAAGAGTAGAAGTTTAATGAAAGAAATTGAGAATGATCAGTTATCAACTTAGTATGAATCACTTTTAAAATAATTTTTTTTTTTAAAGAAAAATTTGACATATACTACCTCAAATGTTTCATGAATATTCTTATAAAAATAGTTATTTTATCTAATTATTAGTTCAAGATGGACAAGTTTAGGTCTTGCAAAATTGATCGATATTGTCACGCTCCAAATTCAAAATTGTAAAACATTACATCTTAGAATAAATTCTTTGAATGCTAGACAATAATCAATAGTCTAAATTTATCCACAATAATAAAATAACCGTTATCATTAATAGATAACAGCCAAAGTCTCAACAATAATGAAATAAAAAAATTAATTGTCTCAAGGAATGATAATATCAAGTCAATAATTAAAAGTCATAACTGACATGCAAGGAAAACTCTAACCAATTACACTATTTAGAATCATTAACTGACAAATTATAGAGATTTCCCAGACCGTCACCATTCTCATAATCATAATAGTGGTAGTTCTCTTAGACTCAGATACTGCAAAATGTTAACAGTACATTGCCTACAATTAATTCTCATTTTCTTTAATTTGAATTGAATACATTAATAATATATATATAGAGAGAGTATCGATAAATCATTCATGCATTAATGAGTTAATAGCAGTTCACATTCTATGCAATTTTGCAATAACCATTTAACTATTAACTCATGGTTTATAGGTTTATTGATTATTGGATATTTAATCTAACTATTATTATACCCCGAGACAAGGTTGGTGACAGTACGGTACAGTAACAATAACGGTAACAATAACGATAACGATGGTAACAACTAGTTCTCATCAAACAACATATATTTATTAATGGGCTTTAAATGCATATATGCACATTGCTCACATTTGATCACGTTGCTTCATCATTTTATCACATATATAATTCATGTAGTCCCATGCATACATAATGATGTACTCAAATCTTGTCCATTTGCATTTATTAAAGTGTTTATTTGAATATGTAATATGTGGTAAAATATTTGGAAAACAACAAATATGAAAGGAGGACCAGTTATCTTGAATTTGATTTTTGCCTCAACAAAGTTAGTCACACCTAAATGTTATTTCAAACAATTCTATTATCATTTAAATACAATACAGATAATTTAAGAATATTAAAAAATGAAAAGGGAAAGCACCCGAAAGAGATCTGAATAAACAGGGTTAGATAGCAGCTTAACGATGCAAAAGACCAGGTGGCGCCAGGTGCTGCGCAACGCCCAAAATGGGCAGCTGGGTAGCGCTTTGTCTATTTTTATGCTTTTTTCCCTATCTCTTGACCATTCCTCAACTTTCTTTTAGTCCTCAAACTATTAATAATCAATTCTATTATTACATATCTTCTTAACCATAAATTTATGTCCCAATCTATCAATTTAATGCAAGACTTGTTTAGTAAATTTTGAATTAAAACAACTAATACCCATGACTTCACCCCATTTTATCAATTTATGGCTGATTAATCAATCCACATGTTCTACCATAAATAAGTGACCAAAGTAGTGGTGGTGATTTTAGTACAATTATATGATATCAAATCTTCTACACAATATTAACCAAGCATTTCCCCAATAATCAATCTTGCCATACAAGAGCTCTAATTTACTCAAACCATAAGTCTTAAAAAAATAAACAAGTTGGAACCTAAAAGCTTAGCTAGACTCACTAGGATAAGAAAGTGACAAGGTGGAACCTAAAAGTAGGGCTATCAATTTCTTATGCGACTTGATAACACGACACAATCCCAACCTTATCGGTCATTTTTTAATCAATTCGTTTTCGACACCAAAGTTAAGGGGTTGGATTGGGTCAACCCGTAAATGAACATGATAATCTGTCAAGTTGTTGGATGAACAGAATTTGGCTATGTATCACCACGATTATAATTTAATATTACATATTTTAATATTGTGAATAATAGTTCTAATGTAAGATTGATTAAATCAAATCTAATAATTATTTTAAACAATATTTAAAAATTTACTATTATATATATGTGAGTTGTTTGTCCTAATTTTTATTTCTCCCCTTTTAAGTGTTTCTTAATTCTTTGTAATGTCTAAAATACCTGTCATTAATGAAATATAATTCTTAAGAAGAAATAATTATAATTACTCCTCATCTAATCTAACTACCTATTTTTTAGGACACCATCGCCTATTTTTTAGTATAATTCCTAGGAAGAAATAATAAAATTACTCCTCATCTCATCTAACTATGTATTTTTTAGGACACCACCTCCTTTTCTTTCTTTTTTTGTTTCTTTCCTTTTTTGTAATGCCTAAAATACTCGCTGTTAATAAAATATAATTCTTAGGACTTAATAATTAAATTACTCCTTATCTAAACTAACTATCCTTATCTAAACTGACTACCTATTTTTTTTAACGCCAAGAAACAGTAAGATTTTATTAATTAAATGAAGAGTAAAGCAAGTTTTATTGTCCTCCCCTCGAATCGATGGAACTCCTATTGCATCAAGCTTTAGATCGATTATTGGAGTAATGGTGTTTACATGGAGCAAGTTATTGATAAATTGTGAACTTCCTAACTTTGCTAGTAAATCTGCAACTTTGTTTGCTTCGCGATGGATATGATAAAGTGAGCGATTATATTGATGAATGAGCAATTTTATTTGAGCTACAATTGAATCAACTTTCCAAGGAACGTTACTTTTGAGTAGTCACCATATAAAAGAGATAAGATAGAGTTTGTTTCAATATGGACGTTGGTTAGTCCACGATCCTCGCAGAGTTCGTAACCCATGTAATAATTCTAGAGATTCGGCCTCAAGATTTGTGTGCGATACCAAAGATTTTGAAAAACCAAGAATCACCTGACCATGTATGTCACGGACAATTCTTCCAATTCCGAATGGACATGGATTACCATGGGAAGAACCATCCACATTCAATTTTATGCCATGCATTGGACAACATCAATGGGATGTCGCAGGCCGCTGCTGTAAAATATGAATGGCTAGCCCGCAGCAAATTGGGAACGTCTCGAGCATGCCTGAAGTAAAAATGGACTGCTGAGGCTAATGTGATGTAAGGTATCATTAACTTGCTACACCATTCGGTGAGGAAGTTGCAGTATAGATAGGCATTCCTTGCAATCCACAGATGCCAACAGATTAATGATAGAACTATTTTAATTATCTTCCTGTCTAATGTTGAAGATGCATGAGGCCACTAAAGTTGGAGCTGGTGAAGAAGTGAAGAGACCAAAACTATCGGCACACCAAGGAGACTGGCAAATGCTGACCAGATTTGTTGTGCAGGCGAGCATGAGACGAAACAATGATCTATCGCCTCTAACGAGTCACAATAGAAGCACTTTGATGGTGTTAGTAATAGTTAGTGATTAAAGGCACATGAAGAAGAAAGAATTTGTCCTACGTCTAAAAGTTGCAAGAAGAGTTGAGTATAAGTGCTCTTGTGAATTTTGAAAATATAAAAAGTGATTGATGGATGTTTGGAGGGAAAATCAAAAATTAACTATAAATCAATATAATAATTCATAGTCAAAGATGGGCACTTGGGGCCAATTAAGCCCGAAAATTAATAATAATAATAATTGATGATTATTATTATTTTTTAAACAGTCATTAATGGTTAAAATTTAATTTTAAATTTAAGGGGTGCCTGATAAAGAGTTATGTCTGATAAAGAAGCGTGTCTGATGAAGAGGTATGTCTCTTCAAGACACCCAAAGAAAATCTGTAAGTACCATCGATAACTCCAAAATAAGGCATCGCATCATTATCTTCGCTTCTGATAATAATTATAACTTCTTCTTCTGTTAAAAATATTCTAACGTGTTCTTTTGAGAAAATTTGGATTTGCTGTCTGAATTCTCTAATTTGATTTTGTAAAATCCTAGAGCAATATTGCGATTATCCTAACAGCAACCTAAGTAGGGGCAATAATTCTTGAAGGATACTGAATACACTATCAAATGGTACCATCCCTCATTTTTAGTTTCTCTAGTTATTTTTCCTAACAATCTTAAGGAATTATCATACAATGGAGGCTACTGCATCTGATTCTGTTTTTAACAAGATGTTCAATCCAGAGGTGTTCAAATTGGATCGTTTTGATGGCACAAATTTCACTCGCTGGAAAGACAAATTGCTGTTTCTACTTACTGAACTTGGAATTGCATATTTGTTGAGTTCTGATCTCCCTGCGATTCCAGAACCGTCTGACAATTATACACATAAGATCAAGGCATCTCGCAAGAAACGTGAAGAAGATGAAGTTCGTTGTAGAGGTTTTATCCTAAACTCATTATCTGATAGATTATATGATTTATTCTGTCCAATAAAATCACCACAAGAAATCTGGAAAGCTTTGGAAAATAAATATACTTCTGAAAAACAAGGCATTGACAGATTTCTTAGTATAAAACATCTTTTGAGTTTAAAATGATAGATGGAAAGTCTATCATGGATCAAGGTAGATGAATTATAATTGTTGGTGTCTGACTTGCAAGTGTCTAATAGTCTCTGTCTGAATCTAGAAGTGGCTGCTGTAATTGCAAAATTACCAGTTATTTGGAACGACTATAGAAAGAAACTATTACACACATATGAAGATTTCACAATAGACCAACTCATAAAGCATATACGAATTGAAGAGGAAACTCGCATTTGTGAAAATAAATATGTTTTAGAATCTGGTTCTAAAGTGAGTTATGTTGGTCTAGAAAAGCAAACAATAATTTTGGAAAATCTAACAAGGCTGGAAATAAGAGGAAACATGGTGATACTTTGAATGAAAATTCTTCTAACACCAAGAAAAATAAGACTTGTTTTTTCCATGGTAAAAAGGGCCATTTTAAGAAAGAATGCAGATTTTACAAAAAGTTGAAGTTGGAGGGAAATTCTGAACAGAAAAGGACAAATGCAAATGTTGTTGAACATGAAGCTTCTCCGTCAGAAGTTGTTGCTATGGTGTCAGAATGCAACATGGCAGCAATCAAAAATCTGTAGATTGGTGGTATGATTCCTGTGCTACTGTTCACATATGCAACAGCAGAAATTTTTTCAAACATTATGAAGTTGTAGCAAGTGATGAAAAGCTTTTGATGGGGAATCATGTGTACAGCCAAGGTCATTGGAAAAGGAACGGTAGAACTACAATTCACTTCTAGAAAGAAAATAATTTTAATGAATGTGTTCTATGTTCCTGATGTTAGAAAGAATTTAATTTCTGCCAATTTGCTATGTAAAAAAGGCCTTAAGGCTATGATAGAGGCAGAAAAGGTTATTTTCTCAAAGAATGGTGTATTCGTTGGACAAGGTTATTCTTGTGACAGTATGTTCAAACTTAATATTAATAAAGTTGACGTTTCAGTTTACATGATTGAGTCATCTTGTGATTTATGGCATGCTAGATTAGCACACGTTAATTTTAGATCAATTAAATTTATGTCTAAACACGGACTAATTCCTAATGTGAATAAAAATGATGGAAAATGTGAAATATGTATACAAAAGCTAAGATGACTAAGAAACCGCTTCCAAGTAATGAAAGAACAACTGAATTGCTTCAACTTGTGCATTCTGATATTTGTGAATTAAATGGTCATTTAACTAGAGGTGGTAAAAAATACTTTATTACTTTTATAGATGATTATTCTAGATTCACATATGTTTATTTAATGAGAACAAAAGATCAAGCTTTTGATATGTTTAAGAGTTACAAAGTATTAGTTGAGAATCAAATGGAAAAGAAAATGAAAATCCTAAGAAGTGATTGAGGAGGTGAATACTTTTCCAATGAATTTTCTGTATTTTGTGAAGAAAATGGATTGATTCACCAAACAAGTGCACCAACAAAACGGCTTAACTGAAAGGAAAAATAGAACATTGGTGGAAATGATTAATGCCATGCTTATGCATGCAAAGTTACCAATGAATCTATGGGGAGAGACTTTATTAACAGCTTGTTTTGTACACAATAGAATACCTTCCAAGAAATTTAAGGTTTACTTGCAACTCTCGATGAACTATGGAAAGGACTAGCCAACTTATACACATAAGATGTATGGGGCCTTTTAGCCTATTACAGAATTCCGGATCCTAAAAGAACAAAGTTAGGACCTAGAGGAATTAAGAGCGTTTTTGTGGGATATGTCGAGAACTCAAAAGCATATAGATTATTAGACATAGATCAGTCTAATGTTATTATAGAATCTAACGATGTTGAGTTTTTAGAATCAAAGTTCATTGGTGATTGTCATGAAAATTCACATGATAATCTAAATTACTAATCGATCAGTAACTCTAGATAATCCTACAATGGTCATGACAATTCTATAGTGACTAAAGATGATACTACAATATCTTTGGGTACTAATTTAAATCCTAGTTCTTCTTCAAATAATAAAAAAAAGAATATTGAAATCCCTATTGAATCTAGAAGAAGTCAAAGGGCAAGAAAAGAAAAGAACTTGGATTCTGATTTTGTTTCTTCTCAAGCAATAGTTTTTTTAGTTGAAGGAAGTAGAGAGAAGGTAGTAAATAAAATACCTGTTATATTGAAATTAGAAGAGGATCCTAAGTCTTATAGTGAAGCAATGGCTTCAAGAGATTCTGCTTTATGGAAAGAATCTATAAATAATTAAATGGATTCTCTTCTATCAAATGGTACATGGGTATGTTAGAATACCCTATTCTAAACCCATTATAAGAGTAAGTGGGTATTTTGAAGAAAATACAATACCGATGGTTCCCTACAAACCTTCAAGGCTAGACTAGTTGCTAAAGGTTTTAGGCAAAAAGAAGGAGTGAATTATTTCGATACTTATGCTCCTGTTACAAGGATTGCCTCGATAAGGGTGTTGTTTGCATGAGCATCAATTTATAATTTATCTGTCTATCAAATGGACGTTAAAATAGCATTCTTGAATGCTGATCTTGATGAAGAAGTATATATGGAACAACCCGAAGGGTTTGTGCTTCATGGAAATGAGAAGAAAGATTGTAAATTGATAAAATCATTGTATGGATTAAAAACAAACTCCTAAACAGTGGCATGAAAAATTTGACAGTGTAATATTATCAAATGATTTTAAATATAATGGAGCAGATAAATGTATATATTCCAAGTTCACAAAGGATTATGGTGTAATCGTATGTCTCTATGTTGATGACATGTTAATTATAGGAACTAACATACAAGGTGTAAACTACACAAAGAAGTATTTAGTTTCTCAATTTAAAATGAAAGATTTGGGAGAAGTTGATACTATCTTGGGAATCAAAGTTAGAAAACATAGTGGGGGTTTTGCTTTGTGTCAATCGCACTATATAGATAAGGTTTTTTTAAAATATAATCATTTGAGTATTAAAGAATTTAATACCCCATTTGATGTTTCTAACAAATTGGTTGAAAATTCTGGAAGAGCAGTAAGTCAATTAGACTATGCAAGTGCAATTGGTAGTTTAATGTATGCAACGCATTGTACTAGGCCAAATATTGCATTTGCTGTGTATAAGCTTTCAAGATATACATACACATCTAATCCTAGTAGTGGCCATTGGAAAGCAATAGGAAAAGTCCTTGGTTATCTTAAAAGGACAAAATCCTATGCATTATTTTATAACCAATATCCTTCGGTATTGGAAGGATATTGTGATGCTAGTTGGATAACTAGTGTTAATGATAACAGGTCAATTTCTGGGTGGATTGTCACTTTAGGTGGAGGAGCTATCTCATGGGCTTCTAAGAAACAGGCATGTATAACTCACTTTACAATGGAGTCTGAGTTTATTGCTTTAGCAGCAACAGGTAAAGAGGCGGAATGGCTGAGAAATTTGTTACTAGATATAGAGTTGTGGCCACAACCAATGCCAGCTGTCTCCTGCATTGTGATAGTGAAGAAACGATATCTAGGGCATTTAGCAAGATATAAAATGGCAAATCTAGACATATTGCTTTAAGACACGAGTAAATAAGACAACTAATTTTTGATGGTATTATAACTGTTTCCTGTGTAAAATCTAAAGATAACCTTGCTGACCCATTGATACTAAAGGACTATCGAGAGATATGATAACAAGCACTTCAAATGCTATGGGTCTTAAAGGGTTTTGACTTGTCACTATTAACGGAAACCTTACCTTTCTTACTGATTAGCAGTACTAAAGGTTTACAAGGTAACAACAAGTTATAGTTTGTGACGGTTGACAAGTACTAGGAAACTTATAGTACTTAGGAAACAGAGGGTGAGTATATATATTACTGTTAGTGAAGAAACAGAGTTCAGATTTAGAACTGATTAAGTTCACATATAGGACTTGGTTAAATTTTCACCTAAGTAAACACAAGAAGTCGTGCCGCTTCAATCAAAGTTTGATATCATAAAACTTTGTAAGTGTTTATGATTTCAGGAGCTAGTGCAAGGCCATAATATGGTACTAAAGCTCACGGTGAACTCGTTAGAGTTTGACTTGGTTTGAGTAATTTATGTGTATAATTTTTCTGTCTTGTTAATTAAAAAATTGGGTTTAATAGAGTTTATCTAAGTAACACCATTTTCGACAAGATTTGAAATATCTATACAAGTAGTAGGTTCAAGTCGAAAGACACATACTATGTTCATAAGTGTTTAAATTAAGTATATAATCACTAACTAAGTGGGGGATTGTTAGTAATAGTTAGTGATTAAAGGCACATGAAGAAGAAAGAATTTGTCCCACGTCTAAAAGTTGCAAGAATAGTTGAGTATTCATAAGTGCTCTTGTGAATTTTGAATAAAACTTGATTGATGGATGTTTGGAGGGAAAATCAAAAGTTGACTATAAATCAATATAATAATTCATAGTCAAATATGGGCACTTGGGCACTTGGGGCCAATTAAGCCCGAAAATTAATAATAATAATTATTATTATTATTATTTTTTAAACAGTCATTAACGGTTAAAATTTAATTTTAAATTTAAGGGGTACCTGATAAAGAGTTGTGTTTGATGAACTCTTATATGTCTCTTCATGACACCCAAAGAAAATCTATAAGTAGCATCGATAACTCCAAAATAAGTGCATCGCATCATTATCATCGCTTCTGATAATAATTATAACTTCTTTAGATGTTTTAAGAATATTCTAATTTACATGTTTGAGAAAAGACCTAATTTACATGCTCTAATTTGATTTTGTTAATCCTGGAGGAATATTGCGATTCAATCCTAGCAGCAACCTAAGTTGGGGCAATAATTCCTTAAGGCTAGTGCAAACACTATCAAAACCATCCTTTATTTTTAGTTTCTCTGGTTATTTTTCCTAATAGATGTAACATAAAAACCCAAAGTTTGAAGCATATCCGTATATGGAACACATCCATTTAGAAATTTCCAAAGGAATATGGAAATCTTAAGAGGTATTTTGCATCCCAAATATAGTGCCTTGATATAAGTAAGGTACCTGAACATCGAATCAACGCAAACGCCAATGAAGCTGTGAACTTGTCTGATGGAAGTCTAGTTGAAAAACATTAAAATCCTATCCATGATCATTAGAATAAACCTCTCGCACGGAAATTCAAACTTGCTCGAAAATTGGCTCCTCTATGTCATTGGCAAGCTTTCCCTAGCCATGCCAATTATCATGCTAGAACGACAATGAACTATTGCAAATAAGGGTTTTAAAATGCTAATCCACCACATCTTGCACGGAAAGCATTCTTCTCCAAACGTGAGATGGATTACAAACATGTGGATGCATATATTTAGCTCGCATAAAAATTGTCCACAGTGAATCTAACTGTTTGAAGTGCCAACATAGTTTGAGTATGAAGGATTGAATAATATCGTGAAGACTGTGTATACCCAAACCATTTTCCTTGGTTGGAATGCAAAGATTGCTCCATTTTATCCAATGCTTCTTGTCCCCAGTTTTGGTTTCCCGCAAAAGAAGTTAGACATGACATGCTCCAATGATTTAATAACTTCTTTGGGGGGGTTCAGGACAGCAAGTTGGTGTATAGGAATGGAAGAGAGGACATGCTTGATCAATATAAGACAACTACCAGGCGATAATATTTTATTTTTCTAACCCCGTCAATTTCTTCTACATTGCCTCGACCATCTGCTAAAAATATACTACTTTGATTTTTCCCAAAAATAAATTGCATCTGAAGTATAAAAAAGGAAAATATTTTGAGGGAATACCAATGAGACGTTTCAGTAGATCCTTAACCGACTAAGGACATCTAGTTGGGAGGATCAAAGAGCTCTTTGATCCATTGATTAATTGAGCAGATCCAAGCTGATAACATTGTAGAAAGTCCATAAGATTATGAACAGATCAACGATCCCCTCTAGAGAAAATCATGGTATCATCTGCGTATGCCAAGTGTGTGACAACTAGAAACGTTTTGGTAGCATATATGTCATAACAAGACCTTGTTGAGTCAAACTGATCAATCCATGCGAAAGAACCTCCAAGCATAGAAAAAAAGGCAAAGGTGACAAAGTGTCACCTTACTTAATTCCACGGGTAGCCTGGAAGTAACCTGCCATCTCACCATTTAATAATAGGAAAAACCAGATTTCCTGCAATAAGTTCATTATTAATTGGATAAAAACTTCATGAAAGCCATAATGGAGAACAACTTGTAGGAAATCCCATGACTCCTGATCAAAAGCCTTCATTAGATCAAGCTTTAATATAATATTACCACCTCTTATCTTCTTATTCAATGAAAAGATCAACTCTTGAGCAAGCAAGACATTATCAAATAGTAGCCTCCCTTTCACAAAACATGATTGTCCTTTCGAAATAAGCTGAGGAAGGATGTCATCTTGTCGGGTCACCATTATGCGAGTAAAAATTTTACTGACAAATATGCATAATGAGATGGGCAGAAAATATGCAAAAATCTGTTGGTTATCCTTTTTTTGGGATCATAATTAATAGAGTGCTTCCAAAGGCTTTTGACAATGGCATTCCACTAAAAAACTTCTAAGTAGTAACACAAATATCATTAGAGATAATTTCCCAACAATGAGTAAAAAAATGACTAGTAATCCATCCAGCCTTGCAGCACTATCCTTGTCCAACTGGGAATACCGCCTTCTTCACCTCTTCTAGGGTTACTTGTTGTACAAGCATGGCATTATCTTCCTGTGAGACCAATTCTTGAAGAAACCCTAGTAGCCTGTCCAGTGCAAATGTCTAAATAGGCTCACCAAGAGCATCTTTTTGTAAAATGCAACACTAGTTGCTTAATGTCTTCAATGTTTTTAAGCTAGGAACCTGTAGCATTCTTTATTCGACTCACCTTGAGGCAGAATTGTTTATTTGCCACTGCTACATGAAAAAAACCTGAATTTCGGTCACTTTCTGACAACCATTTAACCCTGGCTTTCTACTTCCAAAAAATCTCATGATTTTTCAAGCATTGCAGAAGTTCTGCTTGGGAATTATGATAGTGCTCTTGGTTAGTCTCCGTATACACATTTATTTGTGTATTTGCATTATCTCAACATTGGCTTCAACTTTTTTAAGGAAATCAAAGACATTGCTAAAGACATTGTGATTCCACTGACGAAGACAATGTTTAAGACGCTGTGCAACTTGATTGCTAAGGATTGCAAACTGAAGCTAGCTATTGACAACTCCCAACTTTCCCAAATAACTTGCACAAAAGATGAGTACTAAAGCCACATTTGTTAGAACTAAAATAATCTTGAAACTTGTTGTGGACTAGGTCAACTTCAAGCAGTAATGTAGAATTGTCTAAGGCAGCTCTACCCAAATGTCTTACATGGGAAATTGAAAGAAATTTAAGCCATTGCTGATTAACAAGCAACCGATCAAGTCTTTTGAAGACAGTCTTACCATTTCTCACACTAGACCAAGCATAAGAACTACCTGAGAAAGGCAGTTCGTGCATACTGCTAGAATTCAGGTACTGCACTTATATCTGTCTCTTATACACATCTAGATGTGTATAAGAGTTTCAGATTATTTTAGTTGTAAGGAAGAGATAATATTGAAATCTCCTCCCCGTAGCCATGGACAGTCCAAAGTCGAATCAAGACAAAGTAAATGCATCCACAAATCTTGCTGCTTAGCGCGTGATACAGTTTGATTAATTAATGTCAATCGGACTAAGGAAAACCATCCATCATAAGTCATCGCTATATGCATTACTGATCTTCATTCTCTACAACATGTAAATGAAATCCTTGCCTCTAAAAAATCCAAATTTTACTAAGAGACAGATTTAAAAAATGGAAAACCAAACTTTATTTGAAAAGATTTTAGATAAGCCGCATCAATCATCGACTCTATTACTGCTAAAAGTTTAACATTATGCAATCGAATTAGGAATTTAAGACGCTTTATTGAGGAAACTTTATGAATACCTCGAATATTCCAGAAAAGTGCATTAATCATGACTATTCGAAAGGAGTGGGAGCTGTTAAAAACCTTGGTCGATTGTCGAGTCAGAACGGTTCTTGTTAAGGAACTGTTCTTGACTTTTGGGCCGTCTTGACTCCTGCTCTATGTCCAGTGATTCCTTCGCCGATAATTTATGACGAATCTAAAATATAAAATCAAAAAGCTTGCACTGGAGAGTTTGTCCTCTCGAATTGTTAGCTTACACTACACCTCCTATGAGTCTGATAAAGTACCAGAGATATCCTTTTCCTTCAAATTTTTTTTCTTTCTTGGCCTGAAATCCTGGTGATGATCATCACGTATTCGTCCCAAAACCCTAGCACCTTTATAATTCTGACAACCGGGCTAAGGAGTCTATTTCTTGACGGGGAGACAATAGCAAATGTATCGCCTGCATTGTCATATAGTCTCTTATACACATCTAGATGTCGTATAAGGGTTACATTCGATTTCTCTATATCCTCCAAAACTCTAGTTTGAACATTTTCTGTCCTTATATGTCGCATTTGCTGATTGTTGTTGCCATTGTCATTCGAGCCATCGTTGGGGTTCCCTTCAAGTAGCGACTTGGGATGTGGCTTAGGAATCCAAATTTACTACTGCTTGAGAACACTTTTGATAGCAGTAGGGTTATCATTTTTTGACTACTGCTACAGTTGTTGTTTGGCTTCATTCTTTTCACCTGAAGCCTCTTGATGGACAATTGAGCGGCATGCATCCCTTCCATTCCAACTTTCTTACATTCTAGGCAATATTCTGGAAGATTGTGATAAGTGATGTACTGCCAAAAATTCCTTTCCTTTCCATTGTCAATTCTGACACGTCGAGGTAAAGGTTTAGTGACATCAATTTCTACACAAACGTGAGCGAGGCTTGGATGAGAAATTGTGGCTGTGGACAAATCAACCATCAATAGATGTCTAACCAATTGTGCAATAGAGTATAAGGTAGCCTTGTTGAAGATATGAGGAGGCAAATCCTCCATTGATATCCAAATAGATACAGTTGGCATTTCAACATTCACCCAGAAAGAAGGCGTCCATTTGATAATTCTCATACCAAAACCCTGAAAACTGTAAAAAGCGCAACACCACGTTCTAAGGTAGTCTTCTTTAAGATCAAACCATATAAGCACATGACGATGATTTAACAAACCTAAGGCATAGGAACCCTTACAGTCAATCGAGATGAAGTCTCTTTCTCAAGGACTCCATAGACGGTTTCCCTTTTGAAAATTTGCCAACCAATAAGAATTTAAACGAAATAGAAAGCTTTTGAATTTCTTGTTCAGTGAAAAATATTGCGGGTTCGCTTTTGTAGGTGGAAGGTTCTTTAATGGAGATAATGTTCTAAGTAGTGGAGTTCAAATTAGTTAAAACAGATGCAAATGATCGAGAAGAGTTATGGTTGAGTGGAGATGCAATGAGAGCAAGAAGATGGTTGATATCAGTCAAAAACTAAAGGGCCGCCATCTAGATGTAGGTTTGAGAAATCCAAGTCTTAGACACCTCATAGAGAGAATGAGGACACCACTACCAACGTTTTCGTATAATTCCTGGGAAGAAATAATTAAATTACCCTTAGTTAAATAGTTATTCTAACATATCTTCAATGAGATACAACCGACCTATCTAAAATGCTCTCCGTTTTAATCTATCAAGACTAATCTATTTTTTTATAATACTACTATATATTTATTATATATATATATATATATATTTATATATATAAATATATATATATATATATATTTCAATATTATTATAACTAAATCTTTCGATTTATATGATCAATATTGGACATAAATACATGATAAGATGGTAAAAATAATCTTATATTTAAGCAAAAATAAAATAAAAATTATTTTTATAACTATTATGTACATTCATATTGTTTCTTCCTTAAGTTATTACGACATTTTGGCATAAATACATAATTAGAAGGTATAAATTTTTTAGAATAGAAAAATTATTTATACTTGAACAAAGAATAAATAAAATTATTAACTTATAACTATTATATATGTTTAAATCATTTCTGTTGTTTTATTCCTAATAAAACTAGCTTTTTATAGCTATTTTATATGTTGCAAATTCATAATCATTATTTCTTTTCTCTAATTGTTCATTCAACTATGCTCTTTTATGTTAGTTAATTAGACTCATTTTTGTTATTTTATATATTTTCATATGCCAATAGCATATATGTCATTTGTATGTTGTTTTATACTATATTTTGATGTAGTGTTACTAATCATATATTTATTTTTATTACAACATGAACTTCTTATGTTTTGGGATCAATTAGTTGTTTATCGTATCATATATAACTTATTAGATTTTCAACTTTATTAGTATCAATAGCTTCTTTTACTTATGGAATTAAGCTTAGCTGTATTAAAGAGTTCAACCCCATTAACATTTAATAGAAAATCCATAGAAGAAGAAAAAATGTCTCGACAAACTTTATTCTATTTGACTTGATTGGGTTTGAATTCAATAACATACCTTTTAATATCAAAGTTTTGGTCCAACTTAAAACTCATGAAATTAATAATTATAAGATAAAAAATTAAATATTTATAAAAGTAAAAAGAAATAACTGAGTATATAATACTATTTTCTTATATCATTTAAATTTTTATTTGATTAATTTTGATTTTTTGCCCTATCGTACATGAAGAAAAGTAAGTAACCAAGTAACGAAAGTAAAATACGGCTTGGGAAGGAAATTGAAAACTCACAACTTTTGACTAAGATAAAAGTATTTATTAATTTTATATAGTTTTGATAGGATTATTTGATTACAAAATCCTTATCTTTAATAACATCATAAAATATTGGTTTATAATAAATATTGACAAGCATTGTACGCATAATTTATAGTGATAATATGTAACAATACTTAGGTAAGTAACTAATATAGAAATGATATATATTATGCAAATAAACTATACCATAAAATACTCTAAATAGTTGATGCTATATATTAAGTTTAAATGTCAACTTTAGAAACTATAATAATAGTTGTTACAGTATTTGATAAATAATATTGGTTTAGAGTAGCTATTGATGAGGTAAAAATATTCAACCAATGATACGATGCAAATCAAAATAGTCTAGAGTAAAAGACCTATAAGAATACTACGTATAAAATATAAAAATGACATATAAAAAAAATAAGTAGATAAGTAATGTAAAAAATAACATAAATTATACAATATAAAATCTTACTACTAAAAACACTATAATAATTGTAGATATAGATTGCGTCTACTTGTTAAGTTTAGAAATTACAATGCAATTTTATCATTATTTAATAAAATAATAAAGATGTAGACTAAATGTAATGGTCAACAACACAAGATAATCGAAAAAGTACACAAAAAATAAAAGTAAAATTCACACATTGTTATTAGCTTTAATTTTATTTATGTATTTAACAAATACAAATTTAATTTCATAGTAAATATTTTATCGAAATACAATTTCAAAATTAACCACATTCGATACCATTCAAGATAATGTGAAGAGTTTAGAATTTCAATGGAATCTTGAAGTAAATGTTATCATAATGGTAAGAACTATGGAAAAGTACTAATATATTCTTTATTTGGGTACATAATTTACGCAATATATTAAAAAAGTAATTGCGATTAAATTATATAAAAATTATGTGTTATTTTAGATGTCTTTATAACTACATGTTTTTCATTAGAATTGTGTACATTTAGAGTAAGATAAAATATTTTTTTTTCAATTAATGTTATATACATTTTAGAGTAAGATGAAATAACAACTTTTTATTTTCATCTTTTGGTAATGAAGTTAATATACTGTGTGATACCTCTTTTTATTTTCATCTTTTGGTAATGAACTTAATATACTATGTGATACCTATCTATATCATAGATAAAAATATTAATTTAATCAGTTTAGTTTGATATCTTTGTTCTTTACATTTTACTTAGGATCGATTATTCCTTATTAATTAATTATTTCATAATTATTATCATATATTATTTGATCTCCTGTTAATATTTTTTTCCAAATAAAAGAAATTTCACACACTTCACCTATAAAATGATGTTTGATACTTGATACTAATTTAATCTTTAGTAATAATAAAGAATATATAAATATATTTAAAAGTTCAATATTATGTAAAAAAAAATTACCTTTAAATGATCAAGTCATTGGTGGTGCCGTTACCATAAATTATAACCTTGGAAACTAAAAGAGAAATAGAAACTATTTTTGATTAGAATTAACCACATTTTGTGCCATTCATAATGAATGAAGAGTTCAAGGCGTCAACAAGTATTGAAACAAATGTTATCACAAGTCTAAGAAATATAAGAAATACCAATATATTCTCTATATATATACAAATGTTTATAATATGTTAAACAAAAAATAATTATGATAGAAGTTTATATAAAATACCACTTAAAATAATGTATAATTTAAAATATTTTTAGATTTACATGTTGCTTTTATTAGGATTGTGGTATTTTATAGTTGATAAAGGACTATTTTCATTAACATTTGGTGCATTTTAGAGCAACAAAAAAGATCAGCTAATTATTTTAATTTTTTTCATAATGATTTTAAGATAATATGTGATGTGTATCAATAATATGGAGAATATATTAGTTTAATTACATTTTAATTTTTTATAATAATTTTTGTTTGATGTGTTCGTTCTTTACATTTTAATTAGATTCATTTTGTTCTTATTTTTTGAAACTATAGTTAATTTTTTAATTATTATCCATATATTATTTTATTTCCTATAAACATTTTTCACCAATAAAAGAATATCAAAATACTTTATCTATAAAATAATATTTGATATTTGATTGTAATTTTATCCTTTAGCAATGACAAAGAATATATAAATATCTTTAAACAGTTCAATACTATGAAAACTATCTTAATCTTTAAATGATTAAGTAATTAGTAATGTCACTGTATGAAATCATAATCTAGGCACATAGAAGATAAATGAAATTAAAATACAGATATCATATGTTGTTCTATAAAAGACAAAGTTTATTTAATTATTTGATAAAAAATGGAATTTATGTATAATGTTATAACAAATAACATTGTATAACGAAAAAAGTTGAACATAATTACAAAGAACCGAGCAAATATATTAGATATATATTTAAAATATATAACTTTTGCATCCAAAAACTCAACAAGTAAAATTTTTATATTTTGTACTCTATGTTATCATTCACTGATTATTTATTTATTTTTAAAAAATAAAAATTTTCAATAAATTAGGAATGTTACACATGTAAAACACATGTTTTTTTCTAGTTTTTAATAATTTTAATAATTTGTTCTAAATTGCTAGAGAACAAGGTTAATAATTGATTAAGTTATTAAAGAATTAAATTTTGAGATTTTAATTCAAATAAATTGCAAGTTATTTAACTTTTCAAATATGCTAGTGTATCTCTATTGGGAGTAAACAAGTTAAATGGGTTAGACATGAATATTATACAAAATAAACAGTTCAGATGTTGATAAACACCATATGATAAGAAACGAGTCTCACATAATACAATACGAACACGATACAAAATGAAAACGAGTCAAACATAAAACGACCCATTGCTACTCCTACCTAAAAGCAAGGCTAGACTCACTAGGATAAGAAAGTGATATTACCGTTTGCAATTAGTTAGCTAGAAGAATTTTTCCCTTGACTCTTTGTTTAGTTCACTCTATAATTCTCGCAATTGTAATAATACTAAGGAGGCGTTTGGTTTATGGGTATGAGAGGGAGAATGGGAATCAAAGTTAATGATATCTATAGATGTTGTTTGGTTGAACACTATGGGAATGAAAGTGTTAGAAAATATCTACTTTCATTCCCCACTTGTGACATAGATTTCAAATTGAGTAACTTATTAATATAATGAAACTCATTCCTATGTTAAACCAAACAAGTAAGGAGAAATGATATAAACTCATACCAATAGTAGAATTTATAATTTTCATTCTGATTCTGATTTTTGAATGTGAACCAAACACCTCCTAAATGTGAAAAATATTTTAAGGACAAGAGGGAAAGTAACTGACGTGATAGAAGGGTTACGTCAATTGCCAAAATTAAGTTCCCAAATGCAGTAAAGTCCCCCTAGCATGTAATGAATAAACTCATAACACCTCAAGATTAAATTGTCATTAATTAGGGTTTGTCAAAATTATGGTTAGACCCCAATTAAAATGTCGGGTTTATCATGCTTTGGCTTAAATGTGAAGAAGTTCATACTTTTACCTTGTTTTTTTATTCATTGCCTAGATTTGGTGTCCCCTTCACTATCGTAAGGGATTAGCCGATTAGTTTTCCCAAAATGATTGTATAAGTCTAATTTAAACTCTATAACAATAGGATCGTTTTATTTTTCTATTCTCTTTAAGTTTATGCTACTCAATGCGGAATGAGTTAGCAAAAGAATTTTCTCCCAAAATAATAAACAAACAAATTAAGGTTCATTCCACTAAATAAGGTCAACTGTATGAATCGTGCTACGTCGTTACATTCGGTCATGAACTTCCTTAATTCCTAGATGGGTTATATCTCTCTTACAAGTTATCTACCAAGTCTTTTTCAATCTTTCCCTATCCCTCTTATATTGACTACTCTCTCTAAATTCTAGAACTTGATTGACGTTTCTATTGACCGTCTTATCACGCGACCTAACCTCCTTAACGTGTTTTTTCTTATTTTCTCATCAATAGGACGTTACTCCAATTTTATCACGAATATACTCATTATGTATCTTGTCCATCTTAGTGTACCCACATATTCATCTTAACATTCGCATTTCTGCTATTTTCATCTTTTGCTGATATGTGTAATTTACTTCTCAACATTCAAACCCGTAAAACATCGCTGATATAATGGTTTCTATAAAATTTATCCTTAAAGAAATTTTGCAGTCGCATAATATTTATGTCATTCTCAAAATAATAATTAAAAAAAGAAAGAAAGAAAAATGTCCATCCATAAAGAAATTTTGCAGTCGCATAATATTTATGCCATTCTCAAAATAATAATTAAAAAAAGAAAGAAAGAAAGAAAGAAAGAAAGAAAGAAAAATGTCCGTCCACGACTACAATTGGATTCATCCCGACTTCAATTTCGACAACATAGAGAGCCCAATTGTTATGAACACTTATCAAGAAACCATGGATGATGTGATGGATCCATTATCTTCTTTCACATTTGATCCAACTAATAGACTCACAGGTATTGGGTTAGTCTTAGCGGCCCATTTTGTGTTAATTCTATTCCATTCCACATACAGCACCCAATAATTTTATCAAATCTACCGGAACCAATCAGTTGCGATCTCAATCACAGTCTCACTGCGACGCATTGCAACAGTTGAATAAAATTGTTCAATGACAACGGATCACGCCGAGCTTACTACCGAGCAGGTACCGCATTTTACGATATAGTAAATCTATTGCATTTCGGATTTTTCTGATCTAGTTTCTCTTTTTACTTGTAAATTGCCTCTGGATTTTTAAAATGTCAAAGCGTCCTCGTTTATTGATTTGCCCCTTTTTTTTTAAAATGTAATTAAACTAAAGCTATTTTTGAGTATTCTTTACACATTACAAGTCTTGGGGGGAAATAGGGTTTTAAGGAATGCTTTAATGTCTAATATGGTTTAAAAAAAAAGAAATATTAATTTCTTTCTATTGATTGGGTTGCCATTTTTATTTTCTAAATTAATGAAAATATGGTAGGCTCGATGGCTATAGAAGGATTCATGACCCGAATAGCGGAAATAAGGCTTCTTCTGGTTGTTGTAAAGACGAGAGGTGGTATTGAACTCTGCTTGTATTGGGGGAGCACCCGTCCTGTACACGGCCCGTCCTGTAGATCATGTGGTCTAAACAAGAAAAGTGTGGGATAGATGATGCATGGGGATGTAAGAGAACCCGTGTGCTTGTTTAAATTACATGGTCTACATGTGTGGCCGTGGACTAGATCCATACAAGAATTTTCCATGTCATAGTACTAATAGTGTGGTAGAGAATCTACCGAACCATCATGTGTGCAATGATTTAGGATATTTAATGCTGAGATTTATTGCTTATGTTATGAATAGCCAATTGCTTTCTCTTTCTTTTTACTCCATGTATCAGTCACTAACTTCTAGGAGTGTAGCTTAGATTTCAGGTGCTCCAATAATGAATACATTGTCTACTTTGAATGTGTTTGAATGTTCATTTCCAGGATAATAACGGGCATGTTTATTATATTGTAAATTCTGGGAGTTTTTTTATTTTTTTTCCTGGGCTGGTGATTAGAGTTAGTTGATTATATTACATCAATAAAGAATCTGTGGTCTTCCATTTCAGGTTTTAAGGAGGGATATACCATGGGAAACCTACATGACAACTAAGCTGATCACCGGAACTGGGCTTCAGCTGTTAAGGCGATATGATAAAAAAGCTGAAAATTACAAAGCCCAATTACTCGATGATGTAATTTCCATTCTTTTTAACAGTTTACTTGTACCTGACTGGAGTACCTCTCTTTGTATTTATTCAATAGAAAAGTTACAGTTTCATCCCATGTGTCATAAATAATGCATATTTAAGATGTTGTAGTGCTTCTGCATTCCAATGTCTTTCACATTTGGCTGTCTTTAAACAAAGAATGCTGATAGATATTTGTAATAGTCATTGCATGCAACTTTATTTGTTGGATTTATTAAGGAAAACAACTTCGTATTTAATCCACTAGCTTGTTCTTGTAATAGCATTAGGTGATGAAGTTGCTGATAATACATATAGGTCCTTAGCAACTTTTAGTTATCATGGAAACTTGCTTTCTGGTTGAGAACTGAGACCAGAATTGGTATATTAAGTGCATGATTGAATTTGCATAGGGAGGCCCTTAAACTGACATCTGTGTGACTACATAATGTGTACTCTACCAGATGTCTAACTTGGCACCATCATTTGGCCGTGCTTGGTTACGTATATGTTTCCTCTGCAGCCTCACAAACATTCGTCATCATTTCTTAAATGCATGTGTTCATTTAAGTTCATCTGCCCATTGATGGCAGCAAAAGATGTGTTGAAGGGCTCTTAGTTTCTTGCCCTATAGTTGATTCTCATAGTGGTACCTAGTTGCAAGTCATCGTCTTCAAGTCTTGATAGTTCGCTGACCATAATTAATTAATGTGTTGTCCTAGGATGACATACTGAGTTACAAGATATGAGTTTGATAAATAATTTTTCCGAACTTGATTTACAGGATGTTGCCCATCTTATGTCCGTGTGTTCGTCAGCATTCTACGAGCCATATTCAAAGAAGAAACAGTAGAATATGTTCTAGCTTTGATTGATGAAATGCTTATTGGTAAGGAAAGAAATAATAGAGCTTTGAATCTTGATTTTCCATTCCAAATGGCCTAAGCAGTATGGGTTGCAAGAAAGTTATAATATTTCAAGTGACCTAATTTATTCCCCTTTTGCAGGAAATGCCAAAAGAGCAAGATTGTTTCATGACAAGTCTCTTGCAAGCGAGGATACTTATGAACCTTTCCTAAGGCAAAATCCTTACCTAATGTTTGTATTACTATTATGATATATTTATCTTGCAACCTGTGTTCCACAAGCCAGTAATCTTCTTCTCTACAAAAATTGTACACTTGTTGCACAAAATAATTATGTCCAAATTAATCTTGTATTCTAGGTTATTAGTCCATTCTTGTTATTTTTCCTGCCAACTGAAGTATGAATGTCTTGCATATGCATCACTAAGTCCTACCATGGACCAATGAACTTTTGTTTTTCCATTTTCTAACAGAGCTTTCTACTTTGTTTCTTGATCGGTAGCCTCATCAGCACTCCCTGATTTATCCCACCAAAAATCATCACACGTACATGCTTGCACTTGCCCACGCACGTGCATTCACAGATGGCCTTAAAGTGGGATAAATGCTATCATACAGAAGTTTTGGAGTCCAAAAAATCATATATATGAACAGTATCACAAACCATGCACTCTTTCTTTAATTTAGAGAAGCATCTGAGGCTGCAGTTTAGGTTCACCAATCAAAGAAAAATATTGTATGAAAAGCTTGAGCTTGTCTGATGAATATATTGTTCATTCCTTTCCTTCAAAATCATTTGAATAAGGCAAAGCAGTTCCTTGACGAATGTATTGCACTTCTGGCCTTATTATGCAGTAATTTTTACCTTTCTTGGTATTATTGATCTTGCATATTATCATGGATAAAATTTTAGAGTCTTCTCTCATAACACCTTCAGCTTATTCTGTTGGAGATTTTGGTTTGTCAAGGGAATTAAGCCTTAGTTTTGCATGAAAAAGTTGACAGATTCCAAAGGCTAAATTTGTAATGGACATGTATGGCCTTTTCTTTTCTGTCTCTTCTCTCCTAACCTCCCAAGCAACTTGCAGAAAATCCTTTCGTTTGATGTCTTATTTTCCTCTTCTTGTTAAAGTGTTCTCTTCCTTTCCTTCCTGATCTCTCAAAGTAGGTTTAAAAAAACTTCAATAACTTCTTACATCATGGCATTTAGTTTTCTCACTTCATTTGTTAATTTTTTTTCTCTTTCTGTTCTTTAAAAGAATGAAAGCTAAAGGCAACAATGGTTTTCTACTTGTAGATTGCTCTGGACAGGTAACTGGTTTATCCAAGAGAAGAGCTGTAAGATACTGTCATTATTAGTAAGGTACTAATCATGACCTATATCATTTGATCCTGACCAAGAAGATCTTGCACTTAAACGTAACTCTGCCAATTTCACTATTACTTCAGTGCTAGACCAAAGGTTCATGATGGTTTCACCACAAATGGAGAATCTTCAGATAAAAAGAAAGTTACTATTATTGATGATGTTTTGAAAGGCCTGGTGGAGTGGCTTTGTGCTCAGGTATGAATTTTCCCTGTTTATGCTGGTGCTTTATTAAATGAGTTTATGTTTTACGAACTCTTGGTATGTTAGAAGTGAATGTGGTTAATCATGGGCATTCAGTTGCACATTTGAACTGTCATTCCACTGAAATCTAGACATTCAAAATTGATCCAAAGGTGAATTTGTTACGACATCAAATGTGTATGGTGATTAGTGCATTATGAGTTGTTTTCATGCTGGAAATGTCTAAATGGATGGTAGATAGGAGTTAGAAAATGGAGACAATTTTTAATAGTATCACCTCAGAATATTGTGCGTTATTTGTTTTATTAAACCTTGCGCCTGTGGACACATGGATTACATGTTTGCTCTAAAGAATGTAGCATTGTTTAGGAAAAAAAATACTTGAACTTAGCCTGATTTTATAATGCACAACCTATATAGTTGGAAACGTGTATAAGTGTTGATCTTGACTTTAAAAGATTTCTTATGATTCTGGATGTAGAATTTTGTCATGATACCATGTCTGTCCAAAAGCAAGTTGCTTTCCAACAATTTTGTACACATACCCTCGTAATAATCAGATGCTAAAGCACTGGTGTCCCACCGTCTTCCATACTAAAAGCAGTAACTGGTAGGTGCATTTCAATGAAAGAGAAATTTAAAAGTGCCAATCTTTGAGTTATTTCCTTTTTGGCCTGCCAAACTATGTAGTCATCCCCGAAAAGCAGAATGGGGAACTACATAAAAAGCTGCTTTGTACTGTCACTCATTAGTGCGTCTGAGAATGATGACTTCCAGATACTGTTTTTCTGGTTGATGAAGTGAAGACTTAAGTGCTCCATATAATCATCCAATGGAAGACAAGTGTATGTTGAGTTATGCGCAGAGCTATAGGATTCCCTTTGTTAAGAGTCTAATTGAATAGACCATCTCATGGGATCTAATCACTAGTGGGGATGGCAGAGACTGGGATGAGAAGGAATAACATAGGCACAATTTAGATGCTTATATAAATAAAGCAATATCATTGAGGTGAAAAAATATTTTGGACACTTCTTTATTAGACAAAGAAATGAAGTGAGAGAAAAGGCACTACTGAACTAGCCATTCTGGACTTGCATATTGCCGATCAGTAAATAAATGGAAGCTGTAATTTCTGAGCTCTCTCAATTTGTGCAGCTGAAGAAACCTTCTCATCCTAGTCTTGGCATCCCCACAACTATCAATTGCCTTGCAACTCTATTGAGAGAGCCAGTGGTCAGATCTTCATTTGTTCAAGTGGATGGGGTGAAGTTACTTGTTCCTTTAATATCTCCAGCTTCAACTCAGCAGTCCATCCAGGTGTGAAATCTTTTTTATAGCTTAACTTGGAACTATTTATTTTTCCTAATCATTATCTTGCAGACTGATGGCGAATAGGATATTAAGGTTGATGATTCCACTTGTTAGAAATTGTGAAAGTTGGTCATAAGTCTCATTGTTGTACTTAGTCTATTAATGTACCGTAGAGCTGATCTTTCTGATTTCTCATTCTTCTTTGGGACAGCTCCTTTACGAAACATGCCTGTGTGTCTGGCTTTTGTCTTTCTATGAACCAGCAATTGAATATCTGGCTACCTCTAGGGCTCTACCTCGACTAGAGAAGTTGTTAAAGGTTCAACAAAGGAAAAGGTAACTTTTTGTCCTTTAAAATTTGCTTTTTATTATGCATTTATCCAGGAACTGCATGCTATAATTATTGGTGGCTGTCATGTTTTTTAGATCAATAGCATTTTTTATTATCAATTAGAGTCCTGCGGACAGTTGTAGAACAATTTTTTGTGGATCCAAATTTGTGACATTTTTTCATTGATGTCTAGTAGGTAGTCAGGGTGGTTGTCTTAACACTAGGGAACTTGCTCCACAGAGGGAATTTTATTCTGGTGCTCAGATGGTGGATTTGGGACTGCCACAAATTGTTCAAAGTTTGAAAGCACAGGCTTGGAGTGACGAGGTAAGAGAGTATCTCTAATAGCTCAGAAGTTATTATCTTTCAACCTTATAGCCATATCTTAGAGCAAAGTAGAGGAAAGTCATAGCGGGGTAATTCTTAGGCTTCAGGATTGCGAGTTCATATATACAGAAATATGGTTTGCTGGGAAAGATAGTCAAGTCGATGTTATTTACAATACTTTGTACATGTTTTTTGTTTTTGTTGGTTCTTTTTGGTTCTAATTTTATTGCTATAAGGAACAGAGGAAACATGACTTCTAATTTTGATTGCTCAACAAAACAACGTGGGTTAAAGCATTGTTATTATTTTTTGACGTGCCTAATTGTTTTTAATCATAGTCTTTAAATACTTACACATGCAGTTATATAATTTTTGGACCATATGTGATTCATCATGTCTACCTTGTAGATGTTAAATTTGATTACATATATTATTAAAATTCATGTAGCTATAGTGTTAGAGTTTGAAGGGGACCTAATTGTGTAGCCTTACCAAAGTCATCAGAAAGCAAAATTTTTTCCCCCTTTTCTTGTTTCTATCCCTTTCATTGTCTTTTGCTTTTCTTTAAGATAGAACCTAAGTCTTCAGTTGGCAACTACACTCTCCTGAGCTGGGAAGTGGCATATAATTGAATTTTGTCTCCTATTCTCCCATTGCTTATTTGTCTTCCATGCTGAGTCATTCAAACTACCCCTCTTCCTCTCTTGGGCCCTGGCAGTGGGTGGATGTTGTTGAACCATCTCAGAGAGGTGTTTTATTTCATCATTTTTTGCATGTCAATGTTGTGCTTGTACTTTAATATATTTTACTGTGGTCTTCCATTAGGATTTGTTGGAGGCCTTGAATCAACTGGAAGAAGGACTGAAGGACAACATCAAGAAATTGAGTTCTTTTGATAAGTACAAGCAGGAAGTTCTTCTTGGCCATCTTGATTGGGTACCTCCCCAATGCACAAAGATCCCATTTTCTGGAGGGAGAACGTTACAAACTTTGAAGAAAATGACTTCCAGGTAGCCCAGTTACGTTTTGAGATATTTAGCTGTAAAGTGAGTCCTCTATAATTAATTTAAGTTATTGCAGCTTGAGGAGTATTTTTGCACTACCTAATGTTCGGTACATGAAACTAAAGCAAGAAAATGCTCCCAAGTAATGTTCAGTACATGAATCTAAAACAAACCTTATGCTGTAAAAGTTGGGAGCATGATATGACAAGCATGGCAGTAGTTCGCCACTACTTCTCTGCTGCATTTTTAGATTTTTTTTCCCCCGGTTTTCTTTCATAATTGTTAGTGGCCTTTGTTATTAAATGACCCATTTTCTGCCTTTCGGATGCTAGATAAGGCTAGTTTTGCTTCATGGTATTCTTTGTACTTACCCACATTTGGTACACGGGAATGGCCTAGAATGGAAAGGCCAAGATATGTTTCTACCTGGAATAAGTTCAATTAGTTTGGTAATTTAAGTCAAAATGAAATGTCTATTTTTTTTCATATTTAGTGTAATTTTTTTTAGATGTTAAAATAGAATGGATTTTAATGAAAAAACTTTTCTCATTTTTTTTTTAATTCATGAACTATATCTACAATTAAGAAAATCTTTAAGTATTTCGTGTTAAAAACTAAAAAATTACAAAATTATTGTTAATTATTTTTACATTCAAATTATTAAATTATACAACTTATTTGAATGTAAATAGAAATTTAATGTAATTTAGTAACTTTTTATCATTATATTACAATCTAACTACTTTATCTAACGACAAAAATTATAAATAATTATATCGTATAATTTAACAAATTATCTTAATGATAAAAAATTAAAAAATGCATATTAAATTTATTTTACTCTTATACACATAATTAAATGTATAATCTACAATTATATAATTCTGTTTATTTATACACAATAAAATGCTATAATTATGCATTTAAAAATTGAATAAAATTTGAAAAGAATTAGATAAATCTAACATCCCATAACTCTCTTTCTAAATAGAAGTTTGGAAAGGGCTTTCCTCGACTTTTTTTGAGGAATGGCTTTCCAAGGTAAGGTGGGAATGAGTTTTCCTTGTAGAATGGCCTTTCCAACTTAAACTTCCCATACCAAACATGAAATGAAAGAATAAGTTATAAAGGCCTCTTCATTCCAATCCATTCCTACGTACCAAGCACGGGTTAAGGTTACAAATCTCTCTACCTTTGAAAAATGAGTCCTGTTGATAAACATTTGTAAGCGAAAATTTACTGTTCTGCCACCACAGATCCTGCGAGTTCTCATCACAATTTTGGACACCTCCAATGATCCAAGGACACTAGCTGTTGCTTGCTACGATCTCTCACAATTTATTCAGTACCATCCTGCTGGTCGGGTAATAGTGACGGACCTCAAAGCTAAGGAGCGGGTGATGAAGTTGATGAACCATGAGAATGGTGAAGTTACCAAGAATGCCCTTCTGTCACAGCATTCAAAGGCTATTCCTAGGTGCCAAGTATGCCAGCTTTTTGCAGGTGTAAATTGTAACATGAACTGAAACTGGAAGTTGTCTGTGCAGTAGTTGCGGCCTCATTTACCGAGTATTGTATCTAAGCGCTCATTTCATGAAGTGTTTGTATGAGCAAGTTTGAGAACTAAATTATTTTGTTGTGGTCTAAATAAATAAATGTTTGTTCCAATGGTTTGTACTTCATTTATTTATGCACGTTGTCCAATAAGAATCGCGAAGAGAAGTTCTTCCTTGGCTGCTACTAGTTGCCGGAAGATTTTATTTTGGACCTATGCCTACTTTGTATTTCTTTGTTACTTGACTAAGAGAGAAAGTTGGACCTGTTTTTAGTTGAATTATAGTATGTTTTATTTGCTATGTGTCGAGATCAGGAGAGTGTTTTGCAGCAGCACTCATTTTGTTACTCGACTAAGAGAGAAAGTTGGACCTGTTTTTAGTTGAATTATAGTATGTTTTATACACATGTTGTTTGCTATGTGTCGAGATCAGGAGAGTGTTTTGCAGCAGCACTCATGGTCCTTAGTTTAGGTTAACTACAATCTTGCACACTGCCAACCAGGAATAAGACTCGGTTTCAAAAACGTGCTACTAATATAATCTTTGTAATTTGGCCAAAGAGGTCAACTTTTTAAAGTCAAAGTTACGGGGGTATTTTACCGAGATTCAGAGAGAGTTGTCTCGCGTGTCTAGGTATTCTCTACCTATCCACTTGTGTCAGTTTCGGGGAGTGTGTCTCATTAGTTAGAACTAATTAAAACTTCATTCTCGATTCTATGAGAATTTTTGTGACCAAATAAAAGGCCTATTCAAGAAGACCGTCTAATTCTCCGGATGCATGTCCTTGTACCTTTGTCAGTTTCGTATAGATTTAAAGAATGACCAATGACATCTGGATTACTCCTGTGCTCTTTTCAGCCTGTTGAAAGGAAGGCAAAATTCTTGAGCACCATGCTTCGATTATATATGCCATTAATTGGAGCCTAATTGTGAACCCCAACCTTAAACATTTAGTTGGAAGTAAAATCCTGATTGAAATCGTTCTTGCACCCCTAACTAGAAACAGCATTTGGAAAATGCAGAAAAGGAAAAATGAACAGAAAGATGCATTTACGTTATTCCTTTATCTCGTCCACCATTCAAATAGAAATCCAGAAAGTATAGCATTTACATTGAATTTAGCACAAAGTTAAATGAACTCTAAGAGAAGCGCATCTCTTTCAAAAATTTATTACAATGTATTGGTCTAAAAAAATCCCTTGTTTGCATTACTCCGGCTCCATCTGCAAGTAGCATGCTGAAACTGAGTAATTCTATTTTGAAGTTTTAAAGACAAGTCAGCCAGTCTCCCAGAGTCACGCAGACAATACAGTAATCTATTTAATTCTAAACTGTCGTATATTGCTAGTAACCTAGAACCCATTAGCAACCAAGAGTAAGCTGCTTTTCTTGTACATTGCTGTATTTAAGAAAACTGTACAGCCAGAACAAAACAAAGATGAAAACCATGATGGCTCCTTGAGCAGTAATCTCAATGCTGTTGCTGTGCCCTGTAGATTAAACCGCTTGCACAGACCAGCCATGAACATTGCTAATCAAAATGTAACATCAACACTGGTATTAACGAACTTCTTCTCCAGTAAAACCTCGATTTTCAAAACTGCAAACACGAAAGTAATGTCAGTGAAATCAAAAGTAACGGAAAGGGATGTATATACAATTAACCTAGCCACTGACATTCAGTTGCAGTTTAAAATCATCAAGCATAATAAGCTGTATCCAAGGGAGACATATGCATAGACAGAGGCACAGCACCAACAGCCATAATGGTAATCCTAGTCATTGATTATGTAAGTTACTAATGGTAGTTGTAACCCAGAATGAATTATCCAAGCATGAATTGTAAATGCTGATTATCACTTATAACATGTTTTACCAACTAATAGAAGTTATCTAGGTACCCAAGTAAAGGAACCAGCACAACAGTGCTTGTTGTTCCCTCCTTTTGACCCAATCTGTTTGGTTCACGGAGGATAATTTGTCCTAAAATGTGTCATCCTCTGATTATAATCCTTCCTAAATTGATTATCTTGGTTTGCTTAGGATAATTGACAAGATATTTTGATTAGTTATATCATTTTATAGTTTTATTAAAAATTGTAGACAAAGGATAACTATAGTTATTCAAATTTCCTTCATTGTTACTCACTCACCCTTAATTAAATATTTTTACACATAAAATAATTTTTAATCACGTAATGTCATATTTAAAAATAATAATAATAATTGTCCAGAAATTACTAAATTTTTTCTTTTTTAGTAGCACACTTGAAAATGTGTTACAAAAAAGAAACATATGAATAATAATAATAATAATAATATTAGAATACTTTTGTATTAAAAAAAAAAAAAATCTATAATGACAGCGGTCCATAAGTAAAAATAGGAGTACCAAAAACAACACCAACAATAATAATAATAAATAATAACAATTAAACAATAACAATAATAACAGTAATAATAATAACTATAACAATAAGAAGAAGAATAACAAACAATAACAATAATAATAATTTAAGAGGTAATTTAAGCATATAAACCTTTACCCAGTTTGTGGATTACTAATACCAATAACCCCATGGGATGAGTAGTACCCCCATATAGTCCTGGGATGGGAATAGGGATTAATCCCATGGGAAAAATCCAACCAAATATGGGATTAGTTATTCAATCCTAGGTCATCGCATGAACCAAATGGACCCTAAAGTGTATTGTTTCTCCTACTTAGCACTTCCACCCTTTTGGCAAAAATGAGATGCGGAGGTACCTGAACATGTTTGAAGACGACAGTGCATTTATCCTAGATGTCTGATTACCTAGAATTAAAGGATCAATTGAGATACAATTTTCCAACAAAATCTAATACTTTTTGTGAATAAAAATGAAGTATAGTGTACTCACCATCTTAGACTTTACCAATTGAATGAAGGCAACAGTGCATATGATGGATAAGCATCATATCTCAAGGCAAGAGCATGCACAGAAGAATCATCTGCAACTTCTCCAAAGGTATGAAGTCCAAGTTCAGTTGCATGGATCCCACCAGTGACAAATGCTGAAGAGATACCAGCGGCATTTGCACCTTTTATATCGTGGTGTAGAGAATCTCCAACGGCAACACAATGTGAAGCATCTATACCAGCCATTTGTGCAGCTGCTATATAGATGATCTGATTGAATGGACCATGCATGTAATAACACTTGTGAATCATACACATACACAGAATATTTACAGTTCAAAAATATAACATGAAACTGTTTAGCAAAAAAGCAGACACCAATGTGGTATTTTGTGATCTCTCTCTAATATTTACTTATCTCAAAATTACAACCAAAGACCAAACCAAAAGCTTTGATGATGGCAGGGATACAATTTCCAAGTCACAGAACATGTTTAATTATTTGGAGTATCTGTCCTTTTTTTGAGGAAGATATTTCAACATAGTGATACAATGTGAATATGCATGAATTAACTAGTAGCTAAGGTTAGATAGAATTAAGCTTGAAGGAAAAGCCGTAAGTGCATTTACATAAATGACTGTACTAAGCAATTCAAGGAAATGGCCTAGTTCACTTGCTCACACCCCTCTATTTCATCCCTTTTGTTGTTCCTCCTTCATAGCATGAATAAAAACTGAAAAAATCCACAACTCTTTAAGTGTCTCTGGCGTTTACCAAGATTGTTTACTATTCCGCTACGGTTCGATTGTTCGAAACAATCAGCTTCTTTAATATAATAATTCTGAGATTGTTATCCAAATTAATTTCATGTATGATTTTGTTTCTTAGTGCTGACAAGAGACTCTCAGTAGAAATAAATAAGTTCAGGCATATCTTGACAAAACTATTTTTCTCATGTGTTCTTATTCAGAACTAGATTGTTAAGCATGCAAGTTAACTTAATGCAGATAACTTCAAATATGCTTTCGTTAGGGGGAAAAAGTACCGTAAACTATCAAATAAGCAAATGGAAAGGTTTTTCCTGCTTAATAAGAGTACCTTATCAGGCTTGCCCATCCATTTTACTTCACCACCAAGTTTCTCATATTTGGCAGCCAATGTTCCTGTTAGAAAAGGTACAGAAATTTCCTTTACTTGAAATTTATGCTTCCAAGTGAAAAGGATGTGCACAGATAGATACGAAAAGACAGGTGAAGAAAGGCAAGGGAAGAGAAAGCAGGACAGAATTATACAGTCAAAAGCTGCCATGACGAATCAGTTCATAGTCATTGAAGAAAAATCGACTCTAATGTTTCACATATACTAAGGGTCTCATACTTTTCATGTACAGAATGAGTTACTTTTGTTTAACCGAGCAATATCTAACCAAGCCTAAATTGCTGAGTTTGTATAAAGTACAAAGAAAGTTTAGAATCTTAAAATATTCAAGCGGAAGACCATTGTGTAGTATCTATGTATGGCTGAATGGAATTAGAGCAAAAAGAACCAGCTACAAGTTTCAACCAATTCAACACAAAACAAAAGTAGAGAGAGAGAGGGAGAGGGAGAGGGAGAGGGAGAGCCAAGTTATCATGATTGTTCACCATTTACAAGATTGTGCTTGGATAATCATCTGGGTTCAACAGTCATTAGAAATCAGGATTCGCTACAATCATAGGAATACTTTTGGCAGCACATTCCTTGAGTACTGTTTCAAGATCCTCCAGTTTCATGGGTGCAGCACCTCCAGAAGAAAGCCCCAAAGCCTCAGTTCCATGGGCTAGAATAAACTCAGCCTCTTCAACATTTTCCACAACTTGTAATCCCAAGCCCTGAATTGAGAGATCAATTCACAGACTGTTAAAAACTCATTTGGTTTCTACAAAGGTCTAGTACCACTTTGAAGCTGGTCAAAGTTTTCCAACTCTGTTTGCATTGATTCTGGTTTATATGAATGTAGTTGAAGTACTGGCCAGGTCTTCATCAAAAGAACCATATAGACATGTTTTGTGTAAAATTTATACATTTTGGGTAATAACCATTTCATATAAATCAAGCCAATCAAGGTACCAAGCCCATAATAACGAAAGAGAATTTGATCCCTTTTTCTACCTCTCCCATCATTGAATTTGACCATTTCTTTTAAATTTTGGTGACAAATACTTTTATTTACGTTCAATTAACCAAAATATTCAGCTCATACAGTTTTGCAACTTTTGACAACCATCTCATGAAAAAGATGTTGGGCTTTCTAATGCCGGAGAAAATAGGTAGAAGGCATGAAAAGCATCCTATGGAAAAACACATTACACCTAGAAAAGAAGCAACTAAAAAGTAAAAGCACCTGCTGACCATGATTTGCAAAAGCAACATCAATAGAGGCTTATAAATATATCACACCTCAAGACATATAGCACCCCGATCCTTCCAAGTCATGTGAATGCAGGACTTTCCTAAAGCTGCAAACCATGCATCATCTCTCCTGTTCAGTAATTTTGCAGGAAAAAGAACGTCAAACGAAGTATATGACGCAGCAACGAAAATGCTAAATCTTGAATATCATTTAACTATCAGTGTAACTTCATGACATCAAATAATGAACTATGTAGGCTCAAAATATCACTATGAGTGACTGAATTATGAAAGGGCCAGTCAAAATGATTATGAACAGGACAGTCAGATGAATTACTTTACTTGAGCCAAGTTGAAAAGAGTAAACTTCTTTTGACAAAGACATTGTTTGGCATCATGAACTGAAGATCAAGTGGAAAAACAAATCTCCGGATATTATAGGATGGCTCACTACATGATAAAAACAAATGGTTCTGTCCTTAGTATATGATCCTGAACCCCAACTTACACACATACTATTAAATCAATGCTCCAGGAAAAATGCATGAGTAGAGGTGTCTTTTGAAGACAAAATTTATTGAATTAAAATTCAACTTGTCACTATCATGTTCCATTTCTTGAGCCCAAAACCAAAAGCATGACTAGAATGTTCAAGTAATCTATGAAAGAACGTAATCCCGGTGCTTGCATCTAAAAAAAATAAGCAGAACTCCCAGCTGTTTATACAGAACAAAAATATAAAGTGTGAAAAATTTGAAAAACAAAAGAAAGCTTCAGTTATTAATGTACAAGCTGAACAAAGCAACACACATGACTTGTTCATTGAAACAAACACATACGCAACACAGCATGAATAATAATTATGCAAAAGATTTTAAATCCAATGTCCCTATGGTGTATGTAATTCAACATTAGCATGATACACAATTAGCTAGCAAAAAAAAAAAAAAAAGGAAGAAAAACCTCTTTTTACATAATCTAAGAATACAGTACTCCAGGAAGTCTCATTTCTGTTGCCCTAAAAATTTCATAAATTTACACAGCGAGTGAAGCTAGTCAGACAATCTAACTCATAGACTAAATAACCTTAGAAGTGTATGGTGCGTTAATTCACCACTAGTAATAGCCCCCACAAAAAGTGAGGGATCAAATCCAAGGCTCTTAAGTTTCTCCAAAGTAGTAGATGCGCGTGAGACCTTGAGGAATTACTTATAATCACCATCTTAGCACCATAATTGGCCAACTTCTCCACTGTCAAAAACCAAGCAGTCCGTAAAAATCTTATTTTTCAGTAACCATTCAACTAGTTCCTCCTTTCAACTCCGAAACATAAAATGCAAAACAACAAGAAAAGCTTACCAAAATGCGAAAACTAGTAGTACTTGTAGTATAGGATAACATACATGTGGAAATTGCCCCAGGATAAGGTTTTCTCCCATCATGCAAAACTCCAAACTGATCCAATAACCAGCCCTGCATAATAAAAACTGCATAACTTAACAACTATTAAAAAAATAAAAAAAAAAAAAAAAAACCTTTTGAGAATATGCTAGAAACTATTAAAAAATTGGAAGAAAAAAAAATGGTACCCTTTTGAGAATATACTAAAAACTACCATAACTTGACAAAAACTAATGATTAATAAAATGTAAATCTGTCAATAAACAATTTCATGAAATTTAAGAATACTGAGCAAATATCTGTACAATAAGCAAAACAGTGAAATGATAATTAGAACTAAGCTAATATATAGAAAGACGAAGATTAAAGCAGTCTTTTATTTTACCTTGAATTGACGAGATTCAGCGAGTTGTTGAATGCCATTAAGGGTTTGAAAGGGCTTTAAATTGTCGGGCGTTGATGCTGGCAATGATGATGATGAGGTGAAACCACTTGAACATTTTGCCATTATACTAATTGCTGGTAGTACTCTTGATGATGGAACTTCTTGCCTCGGAATGAATTCTTTCGTGAAGTTATTTGGATTGAATTGTTTCAACCATTTGAGATATCATACTCAGAGGAATTGCTTGGTGTCCTTTTGTGACAATCGACAAATCCCTCGGTCTCTTTTATTTTTGCTTTTGGTAAATTACAACGAACTCTATCGTGTTGGTTTAAACTCATCTCAATTTTATCTTAACTTTTACGGTTTGAAAACTTACAACCCACCCACTTGTAATTTGATTTAAGGTAAAAACATGCTAAATATTCAACAATTAGGATAATAGAAAATTTTAATTTAAATGATTATTTTAGTCATTTGCATACAATCAAGATTATTTAGGTAATTTAACATTAAATATAACCCCTTAACTTCGTTGGATGGATTTTTTAAACAGTAGAAAGGTACTAGTTATCAGAGGTACTTTTGACCTTTAAAACAAAAGTTTTTACCTTTCAACCAAAAAAAAAATGCAGATTGCAGATTTACAAATTATAAAGGAGTAATGTGAATGATTGCCATACTACAAGGGTAATTTGTTGTAACTTACCTATTTTTGGAACAAAAGGGTAAATTATAAAAAATTTCTTGTGGTTTGCCTAATGTTCAAATTACTCCCATATAGTTTTGTAAATCCATAATTCACCCATTGTAGTTTGAGGGTTTTTTTTTTGGAAAAATGGATGTAAGGTTAAAAATTTAACGGACTAGTGCAAAAAGAAAAAAATACTCCTAATCTTAGTACCTCTCTACTGTCAAGAAACACCCTTCACTCGGAAGGAAGGGATTGTATTTTATATTAAAATATACTCCTAAATAACCCTTTAAATAAAAAAACTTTCAACTTCTTAACGGTCAATGAAAAATTTAACATACTTCACTTTTAACTCAAACCACAAAGGGCGGATTATAAATTTGCAAACCATAAGTTGTCGAGAACAAACCCTAAATGTCCTCCTATGAATTTTGTCATACTGAATATGGCAATTTTACTGCCTCAGTTTCATTGTCTAACATTGATATAGAAAGATTAAGAAAACTATTTATTGCATTAATTTTACATAAAAAGAGTACAAAATAACTAAATTACCCTTTTATATTGACATTTCCAACCACAAAATTATCTCACTTAGTTATTAATTAAAATAGGGTAAAAAACCTCAATAGCTCATGAAATCTTGAGTCGATTTCATTTTGATCCTTCTATAAGTGTACTATTTTGGCCCCTTAATTTGTCTATTTTCACCGTTACATTATTATTATTATTATTATGATGCCATGATCATCATCATCATCTTCATCATCATCTATACTATACTAGTGGAAAAAATATACCTTATGAGTGTCCAATTTCTCTAAAAACAAAAAACAAAAATTTAAAGGGAAAAATATAAATACTGAAAATCTAAGAAAATTAGTGGAGGTGAGTTGTGTAGAGGTTAGTGGATGACTACTATAACAATAATTTACACACCCTCCTACTTTTGCATATTACTATTAATCTTTTCATTTTATTTTTATAAGAGTATAAATTAAAGTTAATAAGATGACAGACACCAAAAGAAGGTTAAGGCTTTATATATAACATCTATGCTATATATAAAGTGTAAGGAAAGTTTTTGGTGTCCGTCATTTTGTGATTTGTCAAATTTACCCTCCTCACACCCTATTCCCTTTATTACATCTTCATTAACTGCTCATAACTCCATTCTCCTAACTTCCTTCCACCTTTCACTCTCCACTTATATTATTTCTTTCAATTTTTTGCTAGAATTTAACTAGATAAACCTATTATTTTTCCCCCTAAATTGCACACTCATAAAGTGTGTATTTCCTTTGGGTAGATATAAAGGGAAAGAACCTTTTTTGATATCTGTGACTTTATGAAATTTCTATTTTATCCTTTATTACAATTAAAATATCATGTTAAACCATCACTAATAACTATCTTATATGACTCTTTTTTTTTTACTTGGTTTTAAATCTCACACACATAGTGCGTGTTTTCCCTACTAGTTATTATTAAAAAAAGAATAGGTAGCGAAAATGTAACATAAAATTAAAAGAAATAATATAAGTGAAGAGTGAAAGGTGGAAGGGAGTTATGTGAATGAAATTATAGGTAGTTAATGAAAAAATAATAAAGGAGTGTAAATTAGATAAATTACTAAATGACGAACATCAAATTTCTCTTACACTTTATATATAGTATAAGAGATTATTGGTCTTTTACATAACCCTTTATGATTTAAGTGTGATATTCTTATTCTAAGAATGCATTACTTTTTTTTTTTTTTTTTTCCAAACGGTAGAGAATTTATTCATTAGAAACAGCGAACTGACTTACATCATCTTATGCCTCTTGAACAAGCCACAATGAAAAACTATTCTTCCATTCAATATCATAACAAAGATTCAAAGCAAATGAAGCAAGTCTATGACTTACTCTATTACCACTACATCTAACAAAAGTAAAGACTCACTCTATAAACTACTGTGAAAGATCTAAGATATCTTTCAAATGAAACACCAATAGAAGCATCATCAATGGATCCTCGTTGAATCAAAGAAATCACAGCCAGAGAGTCTGATTGAATCTCAATGAACTTCCACTCCTCCTTAACTGCTTGCTAGAGCGCAAAACGAATAACTTCAGTTTCAGCTAACATCACGTTTGAGAAAAATACACCTCTCCTTGCCCAAACTCCCTTTAAAAACTAGAAGAGGTCCTTACGACAATTCCAATACCTGCCTTGCCACAATTTTTAAGCATCTGTGTTAATCTTAATTGTACATTCTGGATTGGGACAAATCCAGACATCAGTATGCCTATCAATCTTTAAATCTAAAGCAGAAGCACTTGTACCGATTTGATCCAAATCACTGGAAGGAGGACTCAACTCCTTGTGTTCCAACCTTTCAGATTGGGCTCTCTGCACTATGTCAACCTCTGCAATCCAATTTTTTGATACAACCATCTAGACTCTTCCAAAGCTGCCAAAGAAAGACACCAGAATATGCTATTTGATGCTGCATCTCAAGAAGAGTCAGAAATATCATTCAAGCCACTCCACCATTGCTTATACACATGTGTGTGCAAAGGCTGCAAATTTGGCCAGTTAATAGGTGACAATTTCCAAGCTCTTTGGGAAACAGGACACATGAAAACCAGATGTTCTAGAGTTTCCTTATCCTCACCACATTTAGGACACATAATATCAGAGTTAGGGAATTTAGAGGACAAAGACTTTCTAACAGAAAAGGCACCATTCTAACATCTCCAAATGAAGTGTTTGGTTTTGTTTTTTAAAAGCAAAGCCCATAAAGTTTTCCAAAGCTTTCCTTGTTTGTCTAACAAAGCTTGATTGTGGGGGATCCTTAAATTCATCCTTACAAGACAAAATTTTAGTTTTAGCCATTTGATATCCAGATTTGACCGAATAGACACCAGATTTAGAAAAATGCCAAATCTTCCTATCGTGATTATCTAAGACAGACAGAGGCAATTGGAGGATGAGATCAGCATCTTCTTTACAAAAATTATTCTTGACTAGAACTCGATTCCAAGAGCACAAATCAGACACAAAGTTAATATTGCACCTTGGTGGTTTAGGAGTCTGTGGCTTAAAAGTATAAGGAGATGGAAGCCAGGAATCTTCCCAAATTCTAATACTTTTACCATTGTCTCTTATACACATCTAGATGTGTATAAGAGACAACACTTAACAGACACGAGACTTCTCCATAACTAAGAAGAGGAAGGCTTAGCAGATGAATTTAGGAGTGAAGTGTTAGGAAAGTACTTTGATTTCTAGAACATTACTGACTAGAAGATTAGGCATTGAAAGCAGTCTCCAAATCTGTTTAGCCAACAAGGCTGAATTGAAGGCTAAAAATCTCTAAAACCAAGACCCCCGACACTTTTAACTTCAGTTAGTTTATTCCAACTAAACCAATGGATTTTAGAGGAAGTAGAACCAGCACCATCCCACCAATAATTAGCAATCAAACTGGACATTTCTTTTCACAACCCAAGAGGAAGTCTAAGACAAGACATGACATATACAGGTAGAGACATCAAAACTGATTTAATTAGAACTTCTCTACCAGCAGGTGTTAGAAATTTCTCCTGCCACCCATTGACTTGATGAACAATTTTCTGCTCAACAAAAGAAAAAACTTGTTTTTTTGTTCTCCCTGTTGACGTGGGCAGCCACAAATACTTAGAAGTACCAGGATCAAGAATACCACCCAAAGTTTGACAAATTTGATTTCTTAAAGCAACAGGTGTATTTTTACTAAAACAAACATTTGAAATAATTTTTCCAAATTAACAATTTGGCCAGAACAGGAATCATATTTTTTGAGCAACTGAAAAATATTACTACTCTTACAAATATCAGCTTTACAAAACAGGAGAGTATCAGCAGCAAATAAAAGGTGTGAAAACAGTGGGACCTCCCCAAGAAATTTTCATACCAGAGATACCCTTGTTAACAATGGCCTAAGTTAAAAGACAAATTAACCCCTCTATGCAAAAGAGAAATAAATAAGGGGATAAGGGATCCTCTTGTCGTTTATATAGCCAGAAACATTACCGTTTATGTTGAAAGAGTAAGAAATAGAAGTGACACATTTCATAACAAGACAAATCCATTTTGCACGAAAACCCATACAAATCATTACTCTCTCCAAAAAATCCCACTCAACCCTATCATAGGCCTTAGACATGTCAACCTTGATTGACATGACGCTATTTTTTTCTTTATGTTAATCATTTAAATAATGCAAGAATTTATGAGCAACCATGACATTATCTAAAAATTTTGTCTCCCCGAAACAAAATCTAATTGAGAATGATGAATACACTGTGATAAAAAGGTTTTAGACGATTAACAAGCACCTTTGAGACGACTTTATAAAGTATATTACCAAGACTAATAGGCCTATAATGAGCAACAGAAGTAGGATTAACAACTTTAGGAATAAGAGAGATAATTGTGTGATTTACAGAGGAAAGCAATTGTCTAGAATGGAAAAAGCTTGAAACAACACTTGTGACATCATTACCAACAATGTTCCAAAACTTCTGAAAGAAACAAGCAGTCATACTATCACAACCTAGTGATTTGTTAGGGGCGTAGAAAAAACAGCTGTTTTAACTTCAGTCAACGTAACAGGTTTCAAAAGAATAGATTGAGGAATACCATTTAAAACTTCATCAAAATTTGATGGATTAGAAGAAGTAAACAACTGCAAATAAAAATCAGATACCTCTAGAACCACTTCAGTAAGATTATTACAATGAGATCCATCAAATTTCTTGACAATTGACCAAAGTATTCCTCTTTCTTTTCTGGACAGTTGTAGCATGAAAACACCTAGTGTTTTTATCCCTCTCTTGCAGCCATTGAACTCTTGATTTTTGCTTCCAAAAAGATCCTCATCTCTATATGCATTCCCCAATTGTCTCTTAAGCTCCCTAATAGTATCCCCGGAAAAATCAACAACAGATTTCAACCTCTAAATCTCTTCTTTCAAAAGCTGGATCTTCTTTTTAGAATTAAAGTTAGTCTTTTGTTCCAATCTAACAAAGCCACCCTACAATTTTTCACCTTTTGAGTCAATTTATAAAATTTAGAACCATGCACAGAAGCTTTCCACGACTTACCAACCACACTCCGAACTTCTGCACAGGAAACCCATCTCTGATCAAACATGAACCTTTTCTTAAAAGGAATATAATGATCTTCTGATACCAATAAAAGAGCCATGTGACCTGAATTCCCTTAGGAGTATGAACCTATTGAGCCTTATCAAATTTGGTATGTCCAAAAACTAGATGCCAAAGTCCTATCTAGCCTTTCTTCCAAAAATCCTTCCCCCTCCCAATGGTTAGCCCAAGTAAATGGTTCACCAATAAACCCTAAATCCACCAAATCATTTAGCCTAATGGAATCCTGAAACACCTAAAGGAACCCTCAGCTCTTCTTCTACCCCATTTCTTTTCCTCAACACAAATGATATCATTAAAGTCACCCATAACAACAAAATAAGAACCCCAAACACTTCTCCTATTAGATAATAACTCAAATTGACTCCTCCTAATACTATCTTCATAGCTAAGATAAACACATATACACCACCAAAAATTACCATAATCATCTTAATCTAAACTTCAATAGAGCATTCACTACAAAAAACATCTAGAACACATAAACAGTTTTTCCAGAACACAACAAGACCAGCAGATCTACCAATAGGTTCCACTGAAATCATACGAAAAGAACACAACTTTTTACGATCTTTATCAACAAACAAATTACTGTTGTAAAGCAGGATCTTAGTCTCATGAAGAAAAACTAAATTAGGAGAGTGTGCACGCACCATATCCTGTAATTGTGGAACTGTCATAGACCCACCTAAGCCACGACAATTCCAAGCCAAAAGCTTCATCTATCCTCTTGGGCAAGGCTGGCCACCTCCACCTTTCCATTAGAGTTAGAAGCACTTATCTGGATCTTTGTACATTTAAGTTCAGAGACCAATGTAATACCATCACAATCCACTACCAAATCTTCTTTCCTCTTCCTATGAACTCGTTTAAAAGTGAATTTTTCCGGCACAGCATTGTTACTCCACCAAAGAGTATCAGTTCGGGACAACATGGCGATGGCGCCTCCATCATGATGATCCAAAATTTGGTCAACAACCCCTTTCTCAGCAGGCCTTAATTAATCTAGTGTCTCATACACATGAATAAAAGTAAAAAGTAATACTAATTAATGTAGCCATAATTTCTACAAAAATGGATAAATCATGTTTTATTTTTCGTTATGTAGCTGATTTTAAGTTTATTCATATTTGCAAATGAAATTATGTATGTGTTTATTTAAAGCCAAACTTCTAATAGTACTTTTATAAAAGAAAATCTTTAGCATGCAAATTTAAATTTTCATAATATTTGGGTGCCATAATTTATAAACTATTAATCAAAATTGGATGACCTGGAAGTTAAGCAAATGGTTAAAAGGCCAGACGAGGAAGCAATAGGGGTGGATGGCAAGCTGGTTAAACATGTAAGGTTTTGGATTCATCTTTAATTTCATCCACCAACGATAAATCACTATCTCGTAAAGAAGGATCTAAATGTTGGTTGATGAAAACCTCGTTACCCCTACCCATAGGCGAACTAATTCCGGTGGGAATTTGAGATTGAAGAACAAGAGCAGTAGATGAAGGTGAAAAGGGATTAAAGGTCGGGTTTATTGAACTGGCTAATTAAATACTGACTTGCAATAACCCTTTACCCCCTTACATATTCCAATCTAGATGTCGCTCCAGCTCCTAGTTTACTAATGCATGCAGTAACATATTAAATCTCTTTTGCTTGTGTAAATTGTAGAGAACGATAGACAGTTACACGCACAGTTCAAAGTTGGCATTTGTGCCAATTGCAGTAATGACTGCGGTAATATGGGCTAGTATCGAATAAAATATTTGTCTAATATCAAAAAAATTAAGGTGAAATTACGATGACTTGTAGATTAATTTTAAAAAATTAATTAATAAAAAATAGAGTTAACAACACTTTACTTTTTAGAGTATAGGAGTAATTATATTTTACTTCCTTAACTAGTAAAATTATACTATATTCATCCATTATTATTTAAAAATATTGTCAAAAAAAATTAGTTAAATGATCGAAATGCCCTTATCATTCTATTTTGATTTTTCATGTTTTCAACTTTTGACATTGGTGTGATAATTATAAAAAAATATAAGTGAAATTATTATATAAAATATTAGAATATAATCATATCGATGTGTTTAAGAGATATTCTCTTAATTTATTTTGGACCGCTTTTTTTTAATTTCATGGCCAAAATTCATTTGATATTGTCTTTATACACATCTAGTGTGTATACAATGATTAGAGTAGGATTTCGGTAAAAATTTTTATTGGAATTTTTTCTTTAACGGTTTTATGAGGCAATGATTTTTCATTAAAGTTTTATAATTTTTTGTTGCACTTTGATATTATATATATATATGTTTCAAATACAATTTGAGTCTTTTTTTTCTATAATTTTCGTCATTGAAGACAAAGATATTCATTTATTTATAGTTTATATTTCATAATTTTCAATAAATATGAAATCACTATAAAAAAAAAATACTTGAAAATTCAAAAATAGTAATAAAGGCAATTCAGTCATTTAACTAACTTTTGTTGATGGTGTTAGAAAATAATAATGCATGAATAGTTAAATAGGGGCAAAGTATAATTTTATTTGTTTAGGGAATGAAGTGTAATTACTTCTATACTTTAGGGGGCAAAGTGTTATTAACCCTAAAAAAATAAGGTTTCCATAGTACACTTCCAATTTCATTCTTTTCTTGGTGAATAATGGTCTTTCAATCATCCAGAATCTTCAGAACAATGACGAAGACTTTTGATCAATTCTTGGACCCATCCTGGACGAGGCGGGAACTTGATGCTGTTGGGAGCAAAATGAATTAAAAGACACAGATAATATAACTTCACATGTGAGCTACAGCTGATCAGTCTGTTAAGCGTTGCAATCAGGACTCATTTGGAACTGGAAAATTCCCAGTTTTAACTGATTAATTGAGTGTTTTCTGTTTTATAGTTAAAAAAGGAAAAAAAACATCCAAGTTATCTGTCAATTGTTATACTTGAGTGTTGGATTGGATCATCCCACAAGTTGTTATAAAATATAAATTCTCCTCTCCTGATCATCAGTTTGATCAAACATTAATTAAACAACTGAAAGGTGGTGAGATCGATCTGAGTTGCAAAATTGCAATCATGGCCGAATCACGTCAAACGACATCCAAAGTGTTTTGCATATCCATGGTCATGTTGCTATCGGGATTTCTACACGATTACAAAATTGTCCAAGGTCAGAAACTTTGGTGTACTGCCAAGCCCTCTGCCTCTGATGTCGAGCTCGAGGCTAATGTCAACTATGTTTGTAATGATCAGCATATAAACTGTTCGATCATCTATGAGGTTGGTGCGTGCCATTTCCCCTATACAAGAATTAACCACGCTTCCGTGGTTATGAACTTGTATTACCAGAAAATGCGAAGCCACGCTGGGGATTGTAGCTTCAAAAATTCTGCCTTGCTTGTCATAACCGATCCAAGTGTGTGTACATCTATATATGTTTTGCGCACTTCACTCTTGTTACTTGAAATTAATTGCCTATGAAACTACTTTATCTAATTTATATATTTTTTTCTATTATTTCTTGTTTTGCAGGTTATCAGAACTGTAGCCACGAATTTTCTCAGCTGAAGTAAAACTTTTTTTTTTTCCCTTCAATCATATTATCCATGCGTCAATCTGTATTGGGAGTGCCCTAAACTTATAAAAACTTGCATGCCAACATAAATTCCTGGGCATACATACCCCAGAAACTGATATATGTGGAAAATTAACATATATAAGTTCATTATTTCGGTGTTACATATGTAGACCACTTTTCTTGTAGTGTAGTTAATTAATGCAATGAAATTAATGTGTGGTGTGATAATAGAACCTTCCATTCCGTGTGTTCTAACTAATTAATTTGTTCAAAGCTTTTGCTGGCTTTAGAACAATTAATTCGACTGAAAAGAAAAGTGTGTATAAGAGACAGTGCACGATCCACTTAGTGGATCTCTTCTTTAGTATATGTATCTTAGTGCAGCTATCAACAATCAGTGGAGACTGCAAAGATCAACGATGGTTCGCTTATTGTGCAAAAGAATATTTAAGAAGCACATGCAACTGAAGTTGAATTTACTAGCTAGCAAACAAAATTTTGAAGGAACCCCATAAATGACGTATATGAAAGAATAGAGAGATTCACTTCTCAGTGTAAAAACTGAAACCTGAATACCGGTTCTATCATATTGCTAAACCATGTGAAAGAAATTATTTTGTTTAGTTAGTTCGAAATGGAATCCACGTGACATGTTATTAACAATTCAATACCGATAACTTGCTAAATTAGTTCTAGAGCTGTTTAGGATCGGTTTAGTTTGCCTATTGGATAACCACTAAGGTTTGATCAAACATACTAAACACAAAGCTAGTATAATCTCAACTCCCATTCTTGAAAAAATGAGAAATCACAACAATAGGAAAAAACCTAATAGCAAAAACATGGAACCAACTCAAGGTTCAATATCTCAAGAATCAACTCATCAAAATTGTGAAGTTTCACAAAATGGTGAATCCCAATCTAGGAGGAAATGTTACAATTTTCAAGAATTTAAAAACTTTGTTAAAAGTTAGCAAAAACAACTATAGGATACTAGAAAAGCACACCAAGTCAGAGAAATACCACACATGAAGATAGTGTTAGTAGTACTCATCGTGTATAATCACACCGATCAGTTTGACTCTTGCATCCTCGACAAGATGGCTCAGTTTTTCATTGGATTGGAGCCAATTTGAAGATAATCTAAAAAACTCGAGAAAAAGGCAGAGAAGACTCCAAACAATATAGAGGATGAATTAATAGCCAAAATGGAACTGAGAGTTCAAGAGCTCTTGGGGAAAAATACAACTAATTTGACTGACTAGATTGCAGTAGACAAAGACCCATTTACTTTGTCAATTCAAATGGAACATGTTCCACCAAATTTCGAACAACTAGAACTTGATTCATGTAAGGAAACTACCAATTTGCCTAATCACACTACCCATGTATCTGCCATCACCAAATTGTATGGCTATTCTGATATCATAACATGCAAACTCTTTACCATCTCTTGAGAGAATCAGCCCAGAAATGGTTCAAGGAATTACCTCTTGACTTGACTGGTTCATTGGTCGATTTGGGAAAGAAGTTCCTTAGGCATTTCATGAGTAGGCAAACACGTGAATTCATAAAGAAACATATGACAAAAACCGAATGAGTCCCTGAAACAATATATTGGTTGGTTCAATAATGAGACCGTACAGGTTTGGGATGCCACTGAAACACTCATGGTAGCTATTTTAATGAATAGAGTTAAGGTAGGATCTTTCAATGTTGAACTGACATTCAAAGTGCCAAAGAACTTTAATAAATTTCTCCAGCAAGCTTAGAGTCATATCCGAGGGGAAGAATCTAATCAAACCAAAAGAGAAATGAAAGATTTGAGAAGCAAAGGAAAAAGGCCCATTGGACAAGAATCTTATAAGAGGCATTTCAGCAAGCAGTTTAAGCCAATTGAGCACCTGAACTACTCCCAGTTGAACAATCAAAGCAATTAACCAAGAGTCTTGGTTGGTCAACTCAATTTCGCTGGTACCAACAATTTTAAGACTACCAAGACTAGAATCCTTCCTGATAAGGACTCCACGCCACTCAACACTTCTCGAAAAGAAATTCTATTTCAAGGATTGGAATGATGGGATATTGAAACCATCTCTTCCAATATGTTCAGAACAGCATAAACGAGACATATCTCGTTATTGTGCCCATCTTGGAGATCATGGCTATGATATTGAAGACTGTAATACTTTAAAATTTTGAACCAAAAGAGCCATTAGGGATCATTTTTTGCAAGAATATATTCTTCGAACTATTGAACAATTCAAACAGAATGACCCCGACAATCAGCCTATTTGGAAAAACAACAAACCATCCAGACCTTATTATCACAAAAATCAAAACCAGAGCCCGAATTATAATAATTAGAGGAAACTTCTACCAAACAAAAATGATGTAGTTGGAGTTATTACTACCATTGCAGGAGGTGGTACTAGTGGAGATTTAACAAATGCCAAAAAGTGTTATGCTAGACCAATTCCTCCTTGGGAAATCATGCCCAAAAAACCAAGGTTGAATTTGTGCATTTCCTTCACAAATAATGATCAGCAACCCGATCGATACTCTCATGCTCATGATCCTATAACCATTCATGTAAAGATGGGTGATTTTATAGTTCACAAAATTTTTGTGGATATGGTAATTCTATAGACATAATCTATAGGCATGCTTGGGAATGAATGTGCATCAGCAACGAACATATCGAACTTGTTTGAACTCCTCTGGTGGGTTTCACAGGAGATTTTGTGATGCCAAAAGGAACCATTACTCTACCCCTGACTCTTGGAGAACCACCTAGAAGCAGAATGGAAATGATCAACTTTGTGTTGGTAAAAAATCCTCATCTTACAGTAATGATCCTGGGCCGACCGTTGCAATACATGTTTATCATTTTCCCATTTGTTTACCATTTGAGAATAAAGTTTGTATTGAGAGATCGATCTGAAGGATGTGTTTGGGCTAACCAACATGAAGTTTGGGAATGTTACATGATATCTCTTCGTAGTCAACCCTTGACTACTAAAATTGAAAAAGAATCGATTGAAAAAAATTCGGATGAATCTTCCGAGCCAGTTAATTCACATTATAAGAAAAAGGAAAAGGAAAAGTTATTGAGTCTGACCGTGGGGTTCCCGTTGAAGAAAGTGTTTTTGATTCGGCCTATCTCGAAAGAAGATTGAGGATCTGTGCTACACTGCTCGCTGAACTTAAAGACAATCCACTCAGGCTCCTTTATAAGTAAAAAGACTATTTTGTTTTGTTAGCTAAAGGTATGCCTGGTATCCCACAAAATGTGACTGAACATAAATTGGGGATGGATCAAGCATGAAAGCTTGTAAAGCAAAAGAAAAGACTCTTCAGACCTAACGCAATCTAATCATAGAAGTTGAAGTAGATAAATTATTAGCTACTTGGATTATCCAAGAGGTCTTGTATCCTATATGGTTTTCAAATCCCGTTCTTGTAAAAAAGCTAGATCTTACTAGCAAATGTGTGTTGATTGCATCGACCTCAATAAAGCTTGTCTAAAAGATAGTTAAAAACTTCTGTCTCGGATTGATATAATAGTAGATTCACTGGTAAGCATTTGTTATAGGGAATTATTTGGATGCCTTTAAAGGCTACCATTAGATCTTTCTCTGTAATGATGGTGAGAAGAAAACCACATTCACATAGACAAAGGAACTTATTGTTACCAAACCATACTATTCAACTCAAGAATGCTGGGGCAACTTATTAGTGACTGGTTAATAAGTTGTTCACAAAGCAAATAGGAAGAAATATAGAGGTTTATGTGGATAATATGGTTGTCAAAGGCTAAACATCTAAGGATGCTACTTCTGATCTACAGGAAATCCTTAAAATCATGAGAAATGCCAACATGAGATTGAATCCCCATAAATGTACTTCTGGGGTTCATTAGGGAAAATTTTTAGGCTTTATTGTATCACAAATAGAAATTGCAGCCAATTCTATAATAGTGCAAGCAATTTTGGACATGAAGCCACCAAGTTTAGTCAAAGAAGTTCAATGTCTTACTAGCAAGATGGCATCACTGAACAGATTTCCATCCAAATCGGCCGAAAAAGAGATTGCCCTTCTTTCAAACAATTAAAAAGGCAAAAAACTTCAAATGGCCCGAACAATGACAGTAATCTTTTGACCAATTTAAGTAATATTTGGTAGATTTACTAAAGTTAACTGCTCCAAAATCTGGGGGAAACACTTTTCTTATATCTATCTATTTTGGACAAAGCAATAAGTGCAATTCTGGTTTCAAAAACAGAAGGAGTGCAACGACCAATTTACTTTGTTAGTAAAGTCTTTCAAGGTCTGGAGCTTAATTATTTTGTTATAGAGAAAATGGCCTTTTCCCTAGTCGTTGCAACTCAGAAGGTTACACATACTTTCATAGCCATGATATTAATATACACAGATTTTTCTTTGAAAACAGTTCTAGGAAAACTTGATGCTTTGGGATAGATATTGAAATGATTGATTGAGCTTCTTGAATATGATATATAAAATTCCAGCTACAATCCACTATAAAAGTATAAGTATTGGTGGCGTTTATAAACGAAAGCACATTCGATTCACACTCAAGTTGGTAAAATATTACAGATAACAGACAAGCCTGATGAAGATCAAAAGGATTTTCCAATTTGAGAATTGGACGTAGATAGATCTTCCTATGAATCTGGTCTGGAAGCCATTGTCATTATTAAGATCTCCAGAAAGAGATCACTTCATCCATGCTTTCAGTCCTGATTTTGGAGAATTCCAAGAATGAATTCGAATATGAGGCCATCCTGATAGGGATGAAACCGACAAAAAAAATGCGAGCAGAAGATATATTAATAAACAACGACTCTTTGCTGGTTCAGGTTCAAATTCAAAGAGAAATTGTTGAAGTTGAGTTCACGGAGATTGAGAATGATTTGGCCTGGATGAAGCTATCTTAGATTATCTAGATAGAGGAATTCTACCCAAAATCTAAATGAAAGCTTAGAGACTATGAATACATGCCATGAAATATAAAGTAGTTTAGGGAACTTTGTACAGAAAGTCTTATTTATCTCCATTACTTCTCATAGTGCTTAACACTGAATGAAGAAACATATATGTTTCGAGATATACATGAAGGCATTTGTAGAAGTCATGTGAGAGCTCAAAGTTTGGCTAGGAAAACAATCTTAGTGAGTTACTATTTGCCAACCATGAATAATGATGTGCATCAATTGGCACACAGTTGCCACAAATGTCAAATTCATGCTTCAATCCCAAGAAAGCCGGCAACCAATATGAACACTATTACTAGTTTGTGGCCATTTCAACAATGGGAAATCAATATATTAGGCCCATTACCAAAAGGTACCAAGGGTTGCAAATATTTTGCTGGGGCAATTGATTATTTCTCAAAATGGATCAAAGCCGAACTACTGAAATCTATTTTGGAAAAAGTATCAAAAAATTCTTTTGAAAAAAATATAATTTGCCGATATGGAATACCTTACATCCTTATTTCAGACAATGGGACTCAGTTTGTGGGAGAACCATTTTGACCATTCTGTGAAGAGCTAAAGGCAATCTTGAAGACAGAGCCAATTAAACGCAATCTTTAACTGATTAAAGGCAAAACTTGATCAGGCCAAAGGGAATTGGGTTGAAGAGCTTCCTAATAGTTGTGGTCCTATCGAACTACACCACGAACTGCAAATGGGATGACTCCATTGAGTTTAGTTTATGGAGCAAAAGCAGTTATTCTAGCTAAAATTTGTGTGCATACATCTCGGGTACATTGTAGAGGCAATAAACAATGATGAGGCCAAGTCAGTTGATTTTCATCTAGTAGAAGAATGAAGGATAGTAACAGCCATTCGAGAAGTAAATTATAAGCAAAAATGATGAAGAACTATAATTCAAAGATTCAGCAAAGATACTTCCTACCAGGAGACCTCATTCTTAGACGAAATAAATTTAGCCAAACTGGTGGTGCTCAAGAGTTGGATGCAAATTGTGAAGGACCATATCAAGTTCTAGAAGCCCATCGATCATATTATTACAAATTAGCTGATCAAGAGGGAAAGATCAAATCTCGAATATATGGAACATTGTTAATTTGAAAAAATATTACTTAGGAAATTAATGTAAATAAAAGAGCAAGTTGTTCTTTATAAACATTCTTTGTATTTCAGTTAAGATTGATCATGTTGGTGAGTAATGTTTGTACTCAGAAAAATGAGAAAGTATGATAAAATTATAAAAAGAAATTGTATTTATAATAGGAAAGTTCAAAAGGAGTCCTGATCTATTACAAGAATCTATTCCTAAAAAGCCTATGCTTGCTTCTGATCAGAATCGGCTCCTTCAAAAGCATATTAATTGCTATTTTCCTCTACGACCTCTTCTTCTCTCAGCAAAGTCTCTAAAAAGAAGTTATCAGCTAATTAGGGTTCTCAAAATTTAATCTCCTATTCCATGACTAGCTCTTGAAAAACCCACTCGTTATAGTGTTCAAAGGAGTTGAAGTTTAGGGAAAGGTCGGGAAATTTCTTGGATACGTCCTTTAATGCCTCTTTTTATCCCAATCGGCCAACAATGGTACAAAATGTGGCACCAAGTCTTTCCTTAGAGCTGTTGAAGAAAGGAAATGGTTTACATTATCGAGAGAAGGATTCACCCGAGTAGCCGCAATTTCGACTTTAATTCTCTTGATCTACAGCCAAAGCTTGACCAAGCTCATCTTTGCTTTTATTTAGTTCCAATTGTTTAGAACTTCTGGTTTCAACAAACTGGCTTGCTTCTTATTTGTCTCTTATCAACATCTTAGCTAGTCTATTTAAATTCAACTCAACTCGACCCGACCCAAAAACCTAACCCAAAAACCCAACCCAAACGAATTTAGGGCTAAATGGGTTGTGTTATTGGGTTTTGGGTTTTTTGGTTAGGTTACCCAAATTTAGTTGGGTTGGGTTGGGTTTTATGTTTTAAAATCCAACCCAATCCACTAACCTGACAACCCAAATTAGAAATGAATTTACAATAATATCCTTAGTATTCTATAGTATTACTACACTACTAGGTCTAGGTCAATAAAATTTCTATTCTCCATATCTCAACACTTCTAACAGTGAGCAACCGCAGTCATATTCTTCTTTTGGTCTTCTCACAGGTAAGTGAAAACCTTAAAATCCCACAAGGCATCAAAGCATCAAGGCATCAAGGAATCAAGGATCGTTCTCAAGTCTTCGATCGATGTCTGAGTACTATCAAAGCAGCAAGGCTTCGATTCATTCAAGTTTCATCGAGCTTTGTTCCTCTGGGCTCTAAAAGATTATTCTGGATTTCTTAAGTCATCCTAGGTGATGGTTTTGTGTTATTTTAATTTGATATTACTAAAAGAACTAGAGTGATGACATCATGTTTTTGTAATTTATTAGTATTAGATATTTCTAGTAGATTTTGTAAGTAGACAATTTCAAAATTTAGTCATTTATTTGTTGTAGCTAATTTCAAGTTGCAGTAGATACTCTGTAAAAATATCATCAAAAATTTTTTTTTTTAAATTTAACCCAGTGACTTTAGAACCCGATTAACCCGCCTGACTAATAGTTAGGTTGGGTTTATTTGGGTTGTATGTTAGTTGGATTGGGTTTTTATTTTTTAACCTAAAACCCAACAACCTGTTGGCCCAAAAACCCAACCTGTGAACACCCTTAACATCAGCTGTATGAATGCTCTCTTATACACAGCTAGATGTGTCTCTTTCCAGTAATCTTTAGTGTATAAGAGCTAAACTAGCCCATTTTTCTGGCATGTATTTATAGACAGTCTTGATTTAGCTGCTTTTTTATTGAGCTGAAAATTATCAGACAATCTCTTTTCAAGAACATAAACTTGTTTCTGAGCAGGAAAGAAACACTGATGTTCTTCCTCAATAGCATTGTCCAGCTGAATTACAAATATATATATATATATATATATATATATATTAGGACTAATCGTTAAAAAAACTTGTATAAAATTAAGGATATTCATGTAGCTTGAGAAAAATTACCTTGTAATAGGTTTGGTTCAACTTAGATTGGAGCTGTTCATCGGTATTTTCCAAGGCGTAAATTTTGTCCCGAGGAAGGAAAATGTTGTCCATCCATTCAATGGCCACCCGACCATGTTGGCCCCTATCATTGATGGTCAAGGACCATTGAGTGTTCTTTCTCTGAAGTTTGAATTGGTCATACTAATTAGTACCTCCAAGGAAGAACTTATGAACTACTTGCCACCCATTCCTTCTTAGTCACCTAGTCATGAGCTCATAGAGCTATACACCATGTAACAACTAATTTATTCCAAGGCACACAAGAGGCTAGGGGTTTGTACAACCAAGGACAAAACAACCCACTTGGGGCTAGATGAATCGTGGAAGGAGTTTAAATTAACGAAGGAATACGAACAGAAGTAGAAGGAAGTAAGTGAATTTTCTTCTTAATTTGTTGTCCCTAAACTAGAGAATGGTCGGAACATTTGGATTTGAAGCAGAAGTCATTGAAATGGAAATTGCAAATCGTTCTTGCTTGCTTCCTGGCTTGGGACTTGTTAAAGGGGCCTTACTCTTTGTTGGTTGACTTGGACCAAAAGTATTCAGGATTAGGTTTCAACTGAGCCTCAACTCCTTTAACAGCTACTCAAGTAGTTGATGTAGTTCCATGCATTTTTGGCCTATCAATCACTATGGCCAAATGGAAGCAGCTGAACTGGATACCCTACTGATAACATTCTTCTTCCTGGGAGTCATCATCATAAGACTGATTCCTTCACCTAAACAGGAAAATGGTAAATAGGTCAATGATCAGAAAATACAAAACTCAAAATAATGCCAAAAAAAAAAGAAAAAGAAGTGCAGTAATTACCAGCATCAAAATTGGGTTTAGCTAAGCACCTTTAGCCATCCCTGCCCAAACAAGAAGATTCTGATTAATCATGGAGTCCTTCCAAAGTTGAAAGTTAACACAGATGGTCCAATTTTCTCAATAGTTATCTTAGAGATTCATCCAGTTCATCTATGAGATCCTTGTTCAGCTTTGGGTTTCACTCGGAGAATGACCAATGTGTTTGAACCCTTATACACATCTAGATCTGTTTGACTAAAAGTGAAAGACTTCTTTTATACCATCTAATGGAAAAAGGTGATCTAGTAACAAAATATACATAACCAGAGCAGTTTAAAAAGTAATGGAAGCTGAACCCTTGATTTTGGATCGATTTGAAAAAGTATAAAAAAGCACTCTTTATGGCCCCAAAACTTAAGCTCTTGCAAATCAAGCAAAAGCAAATGATGAACCTTGCATTCGGTAAAAATTGGGATATACGAATCTCAAAGCACAGATTAATAAAAATCTCATGGAGAGGAAAACAAAGACCAATTTTCAACTAATCCTTGTAAATAGTTACAAATCCCTCTAGGAGATTGTGGACCAGATCAAAAGATCCAGGAATTTAAATAGTAATAGAATCAAGCATGGAATAAGCAGATTTAATCCAATCAAGTTAAACAAAAGAAATAGAGCTTTAGATTGCTTCGGCAGAGGGTAGGAGTTCAGGAGTTGGGGATTAGAGAGGAGTACTCTCCTTCTCAGTAATAGGAGTTTCCAAAGCCTTCCCGAAGAGTTGGAAGAAAAGAAGTTTCCATTTGTTCCAAACCACTTAATATGCGTTCAAAACTGCTAACCAGAGATAGAAGAAGATGCAATAGCCTTACTTTTCCACTTAGATGAAGTGTTGATCAGAGCATTTACCTCAATGGAAAGAGAAGCCATTTTAGAACTTGAGGAAGGGTCGAAATCCTTTGCAGAGAGAAAATGAAAAGAAGTTGCCTGCAAAATGCTCAAAATATTCCCAGAAAATACTTGATGGCGTTGAGCAAATGAAAAGAAGTTTTGTTAGTCGAAAAAGAGAGATGTTTAAGAAGAACAAATGAAGTAGAAAAAAGTGTTTGAAGATATGAAAATGGTTCTATTTATAAGAAGTTAATAAGGATTTTCACAAATGGGTCAAGACTTTTAGTTCGGGTCCGGTCACAACTCTTCAAATTCACAAAGGTGGATTACAATTCTAGGCCGGGTTGGATTGTGACTCTTCAATTATGGTGAGAAAAATTGGAAAGTTTAAAAGGCATATGGCAACTGGAAAGCTGAAAAGATTGCATTTAATGTGCAATAATATCGAGGACACGACTCCTTGTATAATGGTTATTTGAACCTAAGATCAATTCTTGAACAAATGATGATATTCTTATGATAAAAACAAACAGATCAAATCAGATCCAATACTTGATTGATTGTTCGCTAGAATAATAAATAAATAAAAAGCAATATGAAGTCATCGAAGTTCCATAAGAGGTTCAAAACCAAACACAAATAAAGTATTGAAATCAAGAAAGTGCAAAGGATCCATCGAAGTGCTTAAAGTGATATACATATCAATATAAGCAGATATCGCGATTATGTCAATCGCATTGAATGAACAACTATAACACTTAACTCCTAGAAGAATAGTTATTATGTTTAATCGTGTTGGATGATTAGTTTTAATAGTTGAAGAAATGCTATAAAGTGGGATAGATTTATTACTATTCAGAAATGATTGCGTTGGATTATCAACTTGAAACTTCGATGGTTCAGAGGGAAATATATAAATTTTATTGCGTTACATAAACAATTTAAACACTTTGTATAAATTAAAGAAAACTTAGTTTATTATCACAAAAGAAAAGTTGTTATAGGATTTTTACTCTACTTAGCAAGGTCCTGAGGCTGATCGTTTCTGAGTTGCTCTTGAGACTGATCAGTTTTGGAAGGAGGGACCCCAAAAGAAGGTGTTCCAGTCCAAATCTAACCAAGAGAATCAAAATATATTAGTGAATCTAAATCAAAAGATTCAGGAAGACTATGTTTGCTAATGTTTTGAACCTAGGACACCTCGGTTACATTGGTTGCAGCCAAAGCAAATAACTAGAAAGTGCTGGCTTCTTGATTCCAAAAAATATTACTCTATTAGGTTCTCCCTGTCTTTCGATTCAGGATCTTCTGGAAAAATGCTTGATTGAAGGTTTGATGGTAGCAAGAATTTCTAAAAATATTCCCTATCTTTGTCATCAGTTGGGGAGTAGCTGTTCAGTCAAATAGGTCAAATGAATCAAAATCCAATCGTAAGATTGGAAACAGACTGTTCAGCTATCCAATACCTGCCTAAAGCTGACTCAAGCACTAACCCTACAAAATTTTGCCAAGACATTGACAAGTCCTTCCAAAGCTAGAATGCTATTCACATTTTGAATAGAGAGTTCAAGTCTTTATTTCTGATCTTAATTGTGTTAGATTAGCCTTCAACCCTTCCACTTTAGACTTAATTGAGTCCAACTCGGTCTGTCTTAAGCGAAGAATTTCTACTACTTGTTCAGACTCTTCTTTACCTTCTTTAGTTCGGTACAATGGTGAGCTTCCAAGTCTGAATGCTTTTTTGTTTCTTCTTCCAAGCACCCTTTTAGTTTGAGTACAACAGATTCCATTTCCCTCTTCATCTTCTCCTCAAAGGTACGAATCATTTGAGCTAATTTCATTGTCATTTTATCCATGGCAAACCCTATTTGAATGACATTTTTTCTAGGCATGTACAAACAATGCATCAGCTCTCGAACACCCAGACTAGAAGGGGTCACACATAAAGCTGCCCGGGTATGAACCTCCTTACTGGTGCATTGTTGAGCTGTATAAGATATCCTTGGGAAGAAAGGAAAGCTCAAGGATTCTCTTGCACAACCCTCACTAAGTTGATCATTCACGTTTAATGACCAGTTCTGGATAAACTTTGTTGGACCAACTAAAGGACTCTCAGTAGCCTTCCCTTTATCAGGATGCTCAGGAGGAGAATCTATTTGTATCATCTCAACTCCTACAGAATCATCTAGATGTGTATAAGAGGATGTCCCAATTGGGCATATCTTATACATGAAGAATTGATAGCAGAAATTTTTAAATGCTTTGTAGCTCGACCTGAAAAGGGAAAATTCTTTCTCTTTTGGATGCCAACTTGCTCCCTCTTAGTTTGAGGACTTGGTTGAATAGGTGGTTAAGCGATCGACACTGATGGCGTCAAGCCGATCGAGATTCCCATCTGACTTGGAATAGTTGATGGAGTAGGGTTGTACAGAACCTGAATCCTTGTTAATGCTACCTTTCTTTTTTCCATGTGCTTGCATTAAGTTTTTGAGATCAAAACTCTTGCTTTTGAACAGATGGTTGAGTGATTAGCATTGATAGGTTCAACCCGATTGAGATTCTAATCCGAACTGATTGACTTAGAATAGTTGATAGAGTAGGCTATGCAGAACCTGAATCCTTCTTAATGCTAACTTTCTTCTTTTTGGGTCCTATAGCATTAAATTTTTGATATTAAATCTCTTGCTTTTGTTGGAATCTTCAACCGGAAAACTATTCTTGCTAGAATTATTACCAGAGTTAGAGGCCATGTCTTTCAGTGGTTTTTGATGAAACAAAGGGGTGATAAAATAGATTTAGAATTGAGAATATTCAAATTAGAGAATAAATAGGAAGGAATGCAAGGATTTTTGCAAGAAATACAGGTAGGGAGTGTTTGCAAATAGAGATTTATGTAAAAATGCCAAAATCTCTTTTGAAGAAGAAGAGAGGTATCTTATATTAATAGGAACGTGGAAGGTTTTTTTATGGATATGGGTCAACCCAGTTTGGATGGGTCATATTAAAATTCCATTTAAATGGAAAACTAAAAAGACGTGCCATTTAATGCTTTATTTAAATCAATTTAAAACCTCTTATGGATCTTCGATGATTCATAAGATGTGGATGAACTTCGAATTCTACATTAAGGGATTTCAGAAACTTTAGTCAGATCAATTGATCTTCAAGACGAGAAGCCTATTTAAAAGTAGTTCACCTATATCATCCAACGCTCCTAATAAAAAATGGCTAAATATAGAACAACAAGGGGAAATCAATCATATATATATATATATATATATATATATATATATATATAATTCTTCTAAGTTGTCTATTATACACACCTAGTCGTCTATATATTGATTCTACAGAAATTAGTCGTCTAATAGACTAGCCCATATGGCATGTAATTAAACTCATTAGAAGAAAATTTGTAAATTAATTTTAGAGCTATAGTTTACGATTAATTTAGCTCTCATGCCTATTAGATGACCGCTAAGGTATATTGAACATGCAAACCACAAAGGTTTGACTGACCAAACTCTGGATCGGTAAGGGGTTCGAACTTTAGCAAAGACCTATAAATAGGGGAATATCCATTTATTGTAGAACAAGTGAAATATATTTAACTATTTCTCTCTACTTTCTCTCTCTATCCAAAAATTAATCCATCAATGACATGGTAGATTAGCCAACCATGGAGAAAAATTCATATAAAGTATTAAGTAAAGACCTTCAACAACAAAATTGAGCATAATCTGGACTATGCAAATGGAAGTCTTGAAAAAATAGGGTTTGGTTTTTAGGTCCAACATCCCAAATTAAAGTTTCCTACTTGGAGGGAAAAGTTTGAACATAAACGTTTAAAAAATAAGTTGTTTTGCACTCGATGTAATTCAAAAGTCAAAAATTGTTTTAGTCTTTTGCATATTCAACGAAGAACTTTGAAACGCAAGAGTCTATATAATACCATGAAGGGACTATTGAATTCCCTAGTTCAATATGAAAATTACAACTCGAAAGTTGGATGAGTAAGGTAATATGAGTATAGATTCAATCTACTAATACAACGTTCACCCCTTAGCTAGTTAGACAAGTCAAGTCGTGCGAGTATAGAGTCAATCTATTGATATAATGCTTATCACTTAGTTAGTCGGGTAAGTCAAGTCATATGAGTATAGAGTTGATCTACCGATATAACACTCACCATTTAGTCAGATAAGTCAATATTCTCCCACTTGAGTTACCACTAATTAATTTCTATTTAACAAAACAGAGTTAAATGAAAACCGGTAAAGCTCATATTCTTATGATCCACTTATTTGGGCCTGGATCTATCTCAATTGTTTCTTTGGTGTGATATATAAGATGTAGCCCTATTTTCTAAATCCTATTAGGTTTAGGATGACCTTAATAAGAGGTCCCATTACATTATATGGGCTAGGTTCTTCTCTCCTATCTATAATGAAAAGTATTCCTATATGTATGGTGTTAGGTTGGTTTACTCTATTGATAACCAGCATATAGGACTTGGAGAGGGAGAGGGAACGCTTAGTCAAGGTACGTGAACCTCAACATGCTGATCACGAGATCATCTTCACTAATCAATTGCTACAATGAATAGTACATAATTTTATTTTTATAGTCGTATTCAAATATCTGATATTAATTCGCTCAAATTTAACCAGTCAATCTACCAATATAACGCTCAGATCTTAATTATGACTATGATTTGATTGCGCTTGGTTTTTTGGGCATTGTTCGGTGGCTTTGGGTTTTTCCCATGGGCCTTAGTTTACTATTTTTTGTTCTTTTAGAAGAAATTGATTTAAGTTTGGTTTTCTATCTTTTTGCATTTTGGGACAACTAGAGAAGAGATTAAGCTTTTCTTTTACAAAGAAAATTGGCTTTAAAAAAAAATAGAAGTGAGACACATAAGGACTATAATAGACAGACCTTAAACAAACTAAAGTTAAAACCAGTGACCTAATTAAATAATCTAACTTGAGCATCTAGTATAAATCAAGGCTACTGAGAAAAGGCATTATTACATAATGGCATTGATTCATGCATCAAGTAATAAGTTTATTACACTAATTCAAAGTACAATTTTGTCGTCCACAGATTTTGCAATTACTAGAATAATGTTGCCAAGATCTTGAAACTCTTTACTAGCCTTTTTATGTTGGACTGGTTCAACTAAACCTTTTTTCTAGAAATCCTATGTCACAAAATTCTCCAAGAACAAGAGCTGCTGTTAAACGTTCAGCTATTCAAGAGGACTGACTATAATTTTAGATGTGTAATACAAATAGAACTTTTTTATAATTTAATTATAAGGGTGTTGAGGATATGATCTTAAATTTGTACAGAAAGTGAAGGCTTTTGGGTACGGGAACAAATTTGATTAAATCATCTGATTGCTTATTTGTGGGTATTGCAAGTACTACTAAATAGCAGTAGAATTCGAAGTTCATCCACATCTTTTGAAGTTTAAGCTTCGTATGGACAAATCCATCTTTCTTTTTTCATAACTTGCAATGTTTTCTTGCTTCTTGGATAGTTTTAGTTGTAGCTAATGACTTATCTCTGTATAGTAGATACAAATTGATATAAGACAAAAAAATTAGAATACTATTTGTCCTTTGTACTTGTGAAAAATAAATTATGTTCTTTAATGAATAAGTATTCATTAAAAACACATTATGATATGCAACTAACTAGAATTTAATTTTGTAAATCTCTTTACACAATTTCATTTATAAATTCAAAAAGAATAAGTGATTAATGGAAATTATAGAGAATTATTGTTATGGCATAAATGGTAACAAGTAAATTATAAGTTTCTCTGTCTTATCCAGAGTCTGGTCCTAGTCAAGAAGAAGGGGTTTGCATGTTCACATATACCTTAGCGGTATCAGGATCGGCATGAGAGCTATGTCTAGATGTGTACATCTAGAGAAATAGTTATAAGAGACAAAAACTAGAAATTAATGAGTCTGTCTTTTCTCTTCATTTGTTGAGACAGATGTTCTCTTATCTTGATAAATATATCAAATTAAAAGAATCCAAGGGTTTAGCATCATGGTGTTCCGTTAAAGGCCAATTTCAAGTGCCGTGACATTTTAGTGTTTTACTAGACCTCCACTTTTGCGATTTTCACGATTTTGAGCTTGCATTTGGGTTCGTTTGGAACTCTAAAAAGAGAAAACCAATCCCACTTAATAATTTTACATTCTACCTAAAAAATATGACATGCCGAATGCCAAATAAGCACGTTCTTTTGCTCTTCGTGAATATAGGATAGATTGGTCTAGCTTTGCCATCTTTCATAGTTAGGATTATTTTTTTGTTGACTATCTCAACTTACGATGTCTCAAGAGATTGAAGACTAGAGAAAAGGATACACATAACTTAGAGTGATTGAAATCGTTAAAAAACAAAAAGAAATGAACTTGTCAACTCATCTTCGTCTCCTTGCTCCCAACCCTTGTTCAGTATTGGAGCCTATTTATTTCTCTACTTCTCTCTCTTTCCCTTTCCCTGCTCTTCTCCTAGAAATAGTTGTACATGCACGCACTACCGTACATATGTAACATTCATTCTTCTTTAATAGATACTACAACATAGCTTTATTAGATTAAGTTACTCGTTTGATTTAATATGAGTGAACACCGAGTTTAGCCCCTTAAGTTTCATAGGAAAACCCTCTTATAATTTATAGGGAAATTATTCCTTTCCTTTTCTTTTAGATAAAGACATGTTCATCCAAAGTTGAACAAGAACTATAAGAACAATGCTCATTGGTGCAAGACCTTTTGTGAGAATAAAAAGAATCAACATTGTATTTATCTATTCACAAGAATGATTTGTTGTCAATTATGAATTACAACAAGTACATATTTTGTAAAATATTTAGTATTAGTGACTTGATTCTCATCACAAAATGCTTAGTGTTAACTTTTGTCATAATATGTGATTTATAGTCATGTCTTGACCTGTCTCTTATAACAACAAGAAGTGTATAATCACAGATAGATTTGTATAAGGGTTAATTATATTTAACTCCCTTTAAGGTTGGCCATATTATTAATCGATCCCTGTGATTTAACAAAATTATAGTCAGTCCTCTTGAATAGCTGAACGTTTAACAAATGATCCCTGTCGTTAACTATCATTAAGATAACTGTTGACATTAGCAAAAAATAATTTTTTCATACCAAGGATACCCTTCTTGACCCTTATTTATTTTTCTTATTTTCTCATCTTTCACCAGCCAAACCCAATCCCAAATCCAAATATGAGCCGAACCTAAACCCAAATCCAAATCTCTCCTTAACCTAAACCCAATCCCAGACCATCCAAGAAGGTATAGACATCTAATGGTATAAATTCAAAACCCAATCTAGATCCCAATACAAATTAGGGAGCAAGAGGAATATTTTCCATGACTCACTTATTTCTCCTTAAATTTATAACCCTGTGATATGTAGAGCTGTCTTTACAATGATCTAGATGTGTATAATCACAGCTCTCATGCAAGGGTGTGATATTAAGAACATCTTATCTCAATTTGTAGGCACAAAACATGGACTCTATACACATCAGCCACTCTTATACACATCCATACATTCATATGCACTAAGTCATAACCATCTCTTTAGACAAGGTCACAAAGATTAAACATTTAAAGGACAAAAAGTAGCTAACTGGAACTCGAAAAAGCATTAAACAATTGGTCTATATACAAAAAAAACCCTAACAAGCACATTGGCACACAGGCTAACCAAAATGGAAAACCTCACACTATACAACCAATACACCCTAAGTCCGATATCTAGAGTCCATACCGTAGTCCCCTTCTTGCTCAGCTCTAGGTTCTGGCTTAACAAACTCCTCAGAATAATCCTCCAGTGCAAAACAATACAGACAAATAAGGTGAGTAAAATATTGCTTAGTAAATAGTACTAAACCTAATTATTGACAAATAGAGTACATAATTAGTGGTATGCTTTAGGGGAACATTATAAATTGTGATTCAAGTATACATTGAATGCATAGTTGACATTTTGACATAAATTATTTTGTATTGACCAGAGGAATAGAGCTGAGGAGTTTGTTAAGCCAGAGACTACGGCCTGTCTCTTATACACATCTAGATGTGTATAAGAGACAGACCTTCCACCACCTCCTACCACTGCCATCTTTCGAATACTAAAATCATTACCTATGTGATCCATTTATCTTATAACAATTATTCATTCACATAAACTAAGTATATGTAACATTAGACATTGTATATTATAAGATTAAGCTCACTTGCATATCCTATATTCACGAAGAGCAAAAGGAACAGCCATTTTACATTACAATTGTCATTATTTATTATCTAGAATGTATAAATTATTACAATTCAATTAATAACAAGGTATAAGGATTACTTGAACCCAAATTCACTCCTTGGAACCCTAATTTATGTTGATTGAAAACTCCACTTCCTTGATCAACAACTATGGGAAGGTAACACCATTTAATAGTGCAAACCTTGAGGTACAATATAGGTTTAAAAAGTAATCAAAGCATCAACAAGTTAGTTGGTTGCATGAATAAGTAAGATGATCATTCCAACAACGGCATGAAGCAGCTTAATTTGATTATAAAAATCAATCCAAATGCTTAAAAGCAAGTGTTAAAACATGTGTGAATAGTTGTGAAAGTTTTAGGCAATTGAAAGTGTGATAGTAGAATAAACAACAAAACTCTAGGTTTAAACACTAGGAACACGTAGAATTCATCCAGACAGTTAGCATAAAATTTAAGTACCCTCAGATCTCCGTTTAAGTAGTGTTTTTAATCACAAATCAAGGCTGGACCAAGTAGGGAACCATTTGGCAACAAGAACCAATGATTAACAACCAGATTTAGGCATTTACAAATCAAGAAATAAGTCTTGAAACCCTAACTTCCTGTTTTATTAAACTGTCAATTATAGACATCTGGCCATTATCTTATTCCAATCTAGCTTTTAAACCTTCAAAATCTTTTTGAATTACTAAATTTTGACCTAGAATTAATTATAAGAGACAACCAAGAGAATTGGAGATAAAAGAAGTTCAAGAAATAGTAGACTAAGCTAGTAAAATGAAGATGGAGAATTGAACGGTCTTGCTACATATGTACGGTCTGTCTCTTATACACATCTAGATGTGTATAAGAGACAGTTTCAATCTTATATTATAAGCTACCCAAACTCAAGTGAAAACTAGGAAGGATAGAATAGTCATTGAATAACTAGAATAGACATTAGTGAGAATTTTAGGAATGTCAAATTGATGAAAAAAGTTCAAATGTTACTTCCAGCCCCTAGATCAATCTGCCTCTTCTTCTTGTCCCTACTCCGTAGCCCACCATCACTCTCTTTCTCGCGTGCACAATGATAACCTCATGAAGCTAGAGATTTAATATGCTGTTATAATTCCCATGAGTAGGAGTCTCAATGGGATTAGGGCGGGCTGAGCTCGGCTTGGCCGACCCGATAACTAAAGGGTTGATTCTTACATTAATGTGAGTCAGATTAAGTTTGGATCTAAATATTAGACTTGCCGATTTAATTGTGAGCTGAGATTGGGCTTTACTAGGCCCAACCCAAATAACTCTATATATATATATATATATATATATACACACACACACACACACACACACACAAAATTCTACTTACTCCCATGTGGTTCAAAATCTACAAAACCCTCCAAAATGACAAAAAATGACTTTATTAACAAAATTATTAATATGGTCAAAATTACCCTTATGTCTTTCCTATCTCTTTTATATTATCTTTTTCTCTTAAAATAAAAAATATGAAAATCCTAAATGAAAAATTAGAAAATAAATAAAAAGGAAAAATATTTATATTAGATGAACAAGCAAAAGAATAAAAACAGAATAAAAAATAAAACTCAAAAAATTAGAAAAAATAAAAATAAAGTAAGAAAAATCATAAAACAATGTTTCTTAGACATAATAGAAAGGGAAAAAATTAGCAAAATGAGAAATTAGAAAATTATTAGAAAAAATTAAAAAATTAAAATAGAATGAAAAAAATAAAAAATGGTATATAGAGGCTACGAGTGGCGAGATAAGGTGGAGGAGGCTGGAGGTGACATTGGGGATTTAGGGTATGGCAAATCAAGGTGTTGAAGGGGTCATGGGTAGAATACATTTATGCGGAAGGTAGATTTTAGGGGTAGCATCTTCTTCCACCTTAGTGGTAATCTTTGTAAGGTCTCTTATACCTTCGGGGATGAAGAGAGGAAGGCTATGGTGAAATAGCTGGTCAAGGCTAGTCGGGGTAGGGGGAGAGATCTAGATGGCGATAGGGGTAACTGTGAGAGTTGAGTGGTAGTGTAAGGAGAGAGAGATTGGTATGGCGTAGGGGGTAGATAAGAGGGCTGGGTGGTGGTCGTTGGCTGAAAGATGGCAGTGGTCGGAGGTGGTGGAAGGTTGGATGTAGAAGGACGCAGATGATGAATCTTTATTTTTTATTTTTACCTTAAAGTTTGGTTTAATTCTAATTAATCCCCAAAATAATTTAGTGTAAATGATTTAGTTTTTAGTAAGGATAACTTGGGAAGAAATTATAAAAGATGTCAAAAGTTTCACCGAAATCAAGTACATTGAACCACACGCAGCAGTCAAACTTCAGTCACTAAATCCATTTTTTACCAGTTGGATACTCAAACCAAAAACACATAGGGTTTTCTTGTAAATTTTTGAGCCATATAGGGGTAGTGTGAAAAACTGCCAAATCACAAATTGTGTAAGTGAAATTTTCCCTACACACACCGATATATATATATATATATATATATATATATATATATATATGTTGAACAAATATCTCTGGGTTTCTCTACCAGTGCATATGATTCTGATTTGGTCAAATGTAATTGATTTTAGTATTCTATTCACTTAACTTAACTAAATTCATGTAACTACTTGAAAAAAATTAATAACCTAACCTCACTAGTTCAGTATAATCAAATTAAGCTGCTTCATAATTACTCTCTTATATACACATCTAGATGTGTATAAGAGACAGACATAATATAGAACTAACTTGTTGATGCTTTGATTACTTTTTAAACTATTCTATCCAATCAACATTTTTTATGAGTTGTCTCTTAGTGAAATCTAGATGTGTAGTTATTTCTTATTTTGTAAAATTTATACAATACTAATGATGGGTGTTCATTAAAATTTTTCTCCAAATTGTTAAACATCATCTCAATAAACTTTATGGATTTTTGAGTTCTTTTTTTTTCTCTATGAATCTTGATCTTAATTACTAGTTCGAATCATGGTTGGGAATTATTGGAGGTGGATGAGATGATGTTTTATGGTGGAGAAATGGGTTTAGCGCTAAATTGAGAAAATAAAATTAAAAATTCAGGACTATTCTTCATTTTAACTAAAAAATTGGGGGACTGTTTAAGTAATCCCATTGAGACTCCTATACTGTCTCTTATATGTGTATAATGGACAGCTCTAGTGTGAGGGAAAATTTGTGATTGTAAATCATTGTTTGTCTAAGTAACATGGCCAAAACTCAGGAAGGTAAATGTAATTTTACCTTCGTATAATTCAAGTATATTAGACACAAAAATAGATGTTATCAGCCATGGATTTAGTGATAGAGAATTCTATGACTTTTGATCTAAGTTTGGTACATATTTGTCGACAGGACTTTTTTTTTCTCTAATTAGTGATAAACAATTAAGAAAATATATTCATCGTTAACTAGCAATAGATTTAGCTAATAAAGAGATCATTATTCAGCTAGGAATTCTATGCCAAATACTTAGTAACATTCGGTACTTCACTATTTTTCATCGAATATAGTCATGTAATACAACTCATTATTCAACCACAAATTTTTCCACACACAAGTTACTGACAAAATTAAGTAACATATGGCATCCAAGATTTAGCATTGAATATAGCGACGAGATAATACCAACAAAGTTAGTAGCAAAATTTGCAATGAATTTGGGTAAAGATATAGGAATCTTTAGCAACAAAAAACTTGTGACAAATACAGCTATCCAAAAAATTTAGCAACAAACTACTAAGAATTGTCTAAGGAAATGTCCTTAGATTTTGAACCAATCCAACTAAAATCTAAATTTACACCAGTGAAGTTATATATACATCAATCTCTTATACACATCTAGATGTGTATAAGAGACAGTTACCTGGGGTAAGATCCCACATTCCTAGGGATGATATAAAAGTAAAGGATAACCATGAAGGGGCCATAGATGCTATAGTCCAGAAGGCCTACCACTGTCTAATTAGGGGCCGTATCTAGATGTGTATAAGAGACAGATGTTAGATATCCCATAAGGCCTTCTCTTATACACATCTAGATGTGTATAAGAGACAGTTCCATTATAAGGGGTTGGAACTGTATAAGATTGGAGCACATTCAAGATGCTGCATCTCCCAATGCGGGGAGTCCATAAGGCCTATTGTGTATATTAGGAGATATTGCCCAAATTTTGAAGACCCTTTAATGGTTGACGCCATTACTAGCCTCAACCCACATCTCCATGTCATCCATAAAGGCCTTAGAAAACTCCCCAACATTGGGAGATGCAGCATCTTGAATACGGCCCCTAATTAGACAGTGGTAGGCCTTATGGACTATCGCATCTGATGGCCCCTTCACGTGTTATCCTTTACTTTTATATCATCCCTAGGAATGTGGGATCTTACCCCAATAACTATGCCTACAAACTCATTTAAAAAGTTAGCATATGTTACATAAATGGCAAGAAAATATTGATATGAAAAATCAATTTACTAGCCTCTCTATGTATTGTTGCATGTCTGCAGAGTTGCCAACATATGAACTGATAAAAGCGAGTGCAAAATAAATGTATTCTACATATGATGATTTCATGTACAATGGTTGAACCTATATACAAGTAAATAGGCAAAAGATAAACTACAAGTATAGTCCTAGAATAACTATAAACCTATGATAACTACAAGATAAACATGTACTACAAGATATATATATTTAACACCCCCTCAAACTCAAGGTGGAAAAGTGGACAACAACTTGGGTTTGGTCACAAGTGTATGAAAACAGCCAAGTGGATGTGTCTTAGTGAAAAGATCAGCAACTTGATTCTCAAACAAAATTGAGATAAGAAAGAGGGTCTGCTGTCGAAAATGATGGCATACAAAATGACAATCAATCTCAATATGCTTTATAGCCAGAAAGTTAAAGACATCATTGTGAGCGATTTGGATAGCACTTTGATTATCTTGCTGATACTATATGATCGGAAGAGAAACAATCATGTCATAAAAAGCCATCACAACCGAAGTTTTTAGACATAGTATCAAGAAGATCACAATACTCGATTCTAAATTGATTTTGAAACTTTTGACATCTTTTATAATTTCTTCCCAAGTGTATTGTTTAAAAACTAAATCATTACCTAAATATTTCCAGGATTATTAGTAAGAAACCAGTCTACTGTTTCTCATTCTAATTTAGATACTGAGTATCTGTCTCTTATACACATCTAGATGTGTATAAGAGACAGACCATGATCTCAAACAATCATTTCATGATAAAATTCAAAATACCATGGTGCTCTTATTGGAAATTAGAAACTGGATATAATCATACTACAAACAGCTATATCTCGGTAGAGTAACAGATTAGACGATAAGACTATCAACTAGTGTAGGGATCATGGTGCTCAAACTATCATTTGTCAAGTTGCGTCCTACTAATAAGGAACTTCTCAAATGATCCTTTGAGCACCATGATCCCTAGTTGATAAGCAGATCTGATGCTGTAGTCAGCTTGGGACAAATGATAGCCTGCAAAAAATTTAGAAATTTCCAAACCAAGAAAATAGCATAGTGATCATAAATCCATCATTTTGAATTGTGTGTTGAGAAATTTTTTCAATTGTTGAATTCCTGTGATATCATTGCCTATGATGATCATGTCATCTACATAAAGAAAAAGCAAAATAATACCGGAAAGATTGCTTAATAACCAAATTAGAATCATATGCACGGGTAGAGAAACCCAGCTTTCCCCAGATGGTACAGAATTTTGAATACCAAGCTCAAGGAGCTTGCTTGAGCCCATAAAGTACTTTTCAAAAATGACAAATTTTCTTGGGTGGATAATCATACCCAGGAGGAGGTTGCATATAAACTTCCTCGATAAGATCGCAGTTCAAAAAGATGCCAGCAAACTCCATGTTGTTTAAGATCTAGTGAGATATATAAAATAGTTGTGATTACAAAAATTACCTACATGCATTGACTTCAAGCATTTTGTTGATAAAATCATCACAACATAGGCAATGAAATGAAATACCTAATAAAAGAAAAAATATAGATAAACCCATTTCTCCACCATTTCAATATTTATAATTACTGCACAATTAGACAAATAAAAAGAGTAATATGCACTGTTTTGCTCCTCCTTCACGTGCTTTGCACCTCATGCGAGACTATAAAAGGCCATTTGTGCTCTGATGTTCAGCAAATTTAAAAAAGTAGAGTCTTCTCTGCAATAAAATTACACTTTGTTTTTTACACCTCTGCAAAATATACTAAACATAGAGATGATAATACACCAACTTCAGAAAAAAAAAATTATAGAAAGGAAAGCTACACAAAAAAAGAAAGAAAATTGCAGCAAAAACAAGCATCTTTCAGATGGGTCTCTTGATAGCTTATCATCCTTGAAGATCTTTGAAATTAATAAGACTTTGGGAACATAAAATTTCACCCAGAGATTATTAAGCAACGTAATCAGTATACATAGTTATAAATGGTTTTACAGGATCCATAGATTGATGGTCAAAATGGGAATTATAAACCCCACTATTGGTATATGTTTATATCATTCTCCCTTACTTGTTTGGTTTGAACAAAGAATAAGTTTGGGAATACTCATAAGTTAATCAATTTGAAACCCAAGTCACAAGTGATCGGGAATGAAAGTGGGCATTTTTTAACACTTTCGTTCCTATAAATTGATTCCTATAGTTATTAACCAAACAATATTGATAGGTATCATTAACTTTGATTACCATTCTTTCCCTTCATACTCATAAACCAAACAATTCTTAAGATTTATCATCTAACAAACCAATTAACAATACCTGAGAAGAAAATAATACAAACTTACAAGAATATAGATCTTCAAAATTTCTTGGAAACTGGAAGCTTGAGAACTTTATTTCTTAAAAGAAAATTTTTATAAGAGTAAGAGGAGAATTACAAGAGAAGATTTTTGAGGAGAAATGAAAGTAAAATCTGCTCTCTAAGTTTGATGTATATCCTATTTCATCTAGAAAAACCTCAAGACAAAAGTGTTTTGTCCTTTTCTTTTTCTGAATCAGAGAATAAATTCTTTTTTGCAGTAACTTCAATAGTCTTTGCAATTTTTGTCACCTTCTGCTTGTTTGAGAAGTGTTTGAATATCAAGTTCTTCCACATCGTTTGGATCTTGGGAATCTTGTTCCAATTGGGAAAAAGAATTTTGTGTTTGAAGATCTTCTATTTTAAAGAATTTCCTTTTCTAGTTCTATGTTGAGTCTCTTATACACATCTAGATGTGTCGACTAAGAGCTCTTATGCACATTTTGAATTTGTATTCAAAATACCATGGTGCTCTTATTGGAAATTAGAAACCTGTCTCTTATACACATCTAGATGTCTCGTATCTTTGGAATGCATCAAATACTGGTTTTGGGAATAAATTTTTTGCCTGTCTCTTATACACATCTAGAAACCAAAAGTAAATCTTATAAGGAAGTAGGTTTTTGTTTGTAGAATTGTAGGTTCAAGACGAATCCACCAAGTATGTAGGTAATCTGAATTTTGATAGTAGAATAGGTTGAAAAAGGATTGTTTGAGATCATGGTAATTAAACCAATATTCTCTTTGGTTAAATTTTGAAATGAACTTCATTGAATTTGTGGAAACTCCCCATTCTTCAATAGAAGGTATACTGTTTATAAAGATTTGTGAATAGGATATTTCATGGTCATTTTCTCTGGGGAACCATCCTTCTGTGTTTGCAGTATCATGGTCTTTGATTTTTTCAAGAGGTTTATTATTGAATAGTGTATGCTCATTATAAGAAAATTTGAATAAATATGACAGGTTTTTAAAGGAAATCCGTTTGGAAGGAAATAGGATTGTGCTGATTCTGGACTATTTTTATTTGTCATGAGTTGGTAAGGGTTTAGAGGTAATTCTTCTAATTCAATATTGCATACATGAAGAATTTTGTGTAAAGGAAAGAATGTTCCTTCAGCTGTATCGGAATTTGTAATAGTTTGAGAAATTTTTGGTGGTTTGGGAATTGTTCCTAGAATTGTCATTTATGAAGGAGTATGTGGTCTTTGAGAAGGGGTTTGTGGTGATTGTGGACTGACCACATTTCTAAATGTTTGAGGTATTTGTGTTTGGCTAGGTAGAAGGGGAAAATTTCTTGTTAGCATGTTGTTTGTAAGCATAATATTTGTTCCCCTGCCTCTTCCTCTTCCTCTTCCTGGGCCTTGCCCAGTGGGATAAAAGCCCTGCATGTCAGATATGCTGTATACACATCTAATAATTGTAAAATATGTTTACATTGTTTTTTGTAAAGTCTCTAAATCCTGTTATGTGTGCCTCATATCTGGAAATATGTCTTCTTCTTAATTGATGTAAAATAATGGGATTTTCTTGTAAACTGTAACATATTCTTTTTTCTATATTTATTATTTTCTCTCTATGTGAGTTTATGGTGGAATAATTATTTAACAGAAAGACAAAGAGAATGGGGATACTAATATTCTACTAAAACTATTGCTTCTCTTATACACATCTAGATGTGTATAAGAGCCAGTATATATATATACTCCTACTGATTGAAATTTTTGATAGTATACAAAAAGAACTTTTAATGAACCTTGGAGTAGTGGATGTAGATCTCTGTCCAATAGTTAATTCAGTAGAAGCAATAGTTTTAGTAGAATTTAGTATCCCATTCTTTTGTATTTCTGTTAAATAATTATTCCACCATCCATCTAGGGATCCTGTAAAACCATTTATAACTATTATGACTGCTTCTTTTTCTGAAGTCCCTCTGCTTTTATGTAAAGTAATGAACATATTCATTTTTTTTAAGGTATTGATAATTTGATATGGTGCAGAGTTATCTATATTCCATTCATATATAGACTGATGATTTAAAGAATCTAAAACTCTACTTGTTTCTAATTCTAAATCTTGTGGATAAGGTTTATGGGTATACCTATCTAAGGTTTAGTGTTGATAATTCTAATTCTGGTTCTGAATAATATCCTTCTTGTATTTCTTCATCTTTTTGAAACATATTTATTAGATTATCTAAAGAAGTATTTCCTAGTTCTATTTCTTCTACATTTTGAGTCATTTTCCGTTTGACTTTCTTCATGAATAGTATTTATTCTTAGTGTTTCTAATTATTTATCTAATTTTTCTATTACAAAATTGGAGCTTACCTAAAAAAATCTGAAATATATAAAGTAGACTTTGCTAACAAATTTAAACGTCACTGTAAGTATAAGATAAAATCAGAGAAAAGTTGATGTCTTTTCATACTATTCAAAAACCTGTCTCTTATACACATCCAAATGTGTATAGAAGAAATACTTGATATGAGAAATTTAAATATATGCATATAGGCTTAGTCCAAATAGCCTTACAACCATTAAATAGACAAGGTCTTAATACTTCAGTTTGCATAGCACTTAGAGATGCAAGACATAATAAATTTATAGATTCCTTACTTGGTTTAGTAGAAACTTCTCTTTGTAATGGTCCAATTTATTTTAATAGTTTTCCAAATTTCTCTGTTTCTCTTACAGATAAAAACTTATTTGAAACTCTTACTATAATGGTTAATCATAGGATTTTGTGTATTGGGTTGCAGATGTTAAAGGGATATTAAATAAAACAAAAGAAAAAAAAAAACTTTCTAGTTTTGTAGGAATTTCTACAAAAGTTAATTGTAGACTGTGTATGGATACTAAAGGGTATTTAAAAGTCAGTCAAATCAAATTACTAATTGAGTCAAGTCGGATTTTTTTTTTTACTTGATTTGTTTGAATTTTGACTCAATTTTTTTTCCTCAAGTCGACTTTAACTTTAATTTTTAGGTCAATCTACCAAATCAAATACTGATGTAATACTGGACTGGTTCGACTAGTTTATTAACCAAATAAGTTGTTCAACTTTGTCGGTCAAATACTGATCAAATAAGTCGAACAATTATATTTTTAGTATTTTGTCCGTATATTGCAATAATATATTAATGTATTAATATAATAGTATAAAATAACTTTTGAAAGATTTTGTTTACATTTATGGCCATAATTAGTATGATTTATAATTGATAATATTTAATTGTTAATACTTAAATGTATTTTTATGCATAATTAGTTATTAATGTAACACTTCACATTATGTAAATTTTGTACACTAATACTAATGTACACTTATACATTAGTATTAGTGTACAACTTATTAATATAATATTTTTATTTCAGTAATTATTTAAATAGATCAATAATTTCCTAAGAGATATTTGGAACTCAACTAAACCTCTTGAAAAAATCAAAGACCTATTCTAAAATCAAAAAAAGGAAAGTAAAACAATTTAGTAATAAATCCTAGCATCTCCTTTCCCTCATCTCTTTTCTCCTTCCTCGACACCCCTTCTCTCCTCCCCATCTTTCTATTTTTGCTCTATATGTCTCTCCTCATCCCCACACTCTCTCCTTACCCCTAATCTCTCCTCGCTGTTTCTCATTACTACCTCTCTTTCTTTGCACTCTAGGAAGAAGACACTATCTCCTGTATCTTTTCTCTTCTGGTAGTGGTGCATTAGTGAAGGGAAGAGAGAAGTTTTTGGTGGTGGTGATGTGGTAGAGGGAGGAAGTGATGGTGCCGGTGGTAAAGGGATGGTGGTGCAATGGTGAAGGGAACAAGAGGATAGGAAAAGAAAAATAAATAAAAAGAATAAATAAAAATACAAAAACATAATTCTAAAACCTAATCCTAAATTATTAAATTACCACTCTCTATGGGTTTTCAAGAAGCTTATTATTGTTAACTAGTTTATAATAGTTACAACGATAATGATGGTTGAATTTATCCCACTAATGATCACAAGATGGCTGTGATTGAGAGGAGTTGCATGTGGATCAAAGGCTCTTGTGTTCACTCCTCTCTCTTGGTACTAGCCACGAGATTAGCTCCCCCTTAACAACTCTAAGAATAATGAAGTAGGAATGCCGAGGAGAATAAGGTAACTCCATACTGGAACACAGAGTCTTTTATGGCACGATAGCAAAACTAAAATATCACTACATCTAGACGTGTACAAATACAAAAGAATGAGATACTAAATCTGTCTATTATACAAATTGTATGTTATAAGAGACAATTTATTAGTTTGCACACATAACACTATACAATACATGCATAGTAATATTTGGCTTAATTTCTAATATGTCATGCTTTTGAACAAGTGGAATGATGTACTAAAATTTAGAAGGATAAAGTACAAGAAACCCCTATAAGAACCACATGCCGTTTCATTGACATCCCTTGAAATAATCATTAGTATCTATTCTTGTTCCTTAATGACTATTTTTAGGATCCTAATGTTAAATTTAACACTAGAATCCTAGAAACCGTTTTTTCTACGTGAATTATTATGAATCATACTTTTATAGTCATCCTAATTCTGTTAAGATACATCATAGATGTCTCTTTGCAGTGTCTAATGATTGTTTTACCCTTTTAGGACTTTTTCTTAGTCTATAATATTTTGTGTAATTTTATAAAACTTGACTATACTTAAATGAACTGATAGACATCGTATCTTATAAATTGATCATTATTACTTCTGTTCTTATACACATCTAGATGTGTATAAGAGACAGTATATTGAGTGTGCTTTCTCCACAAGTTTCGTTCATGTTCTCTTTACTATTTCAATTTTTAGACTATAAATACGTTGTTTGGAGTGATTTAAAGGTTCAAAAGTGTTCCTAATCCAAGATTTAGGCTATTACGTAAGTTATTTATGGATTAAAAACCTTTAGTTTAAGTTAGGGCTTTCAAATCTTGCCTAGAATTTAAAATTGTTTAGTTCTTGTTATACTTGTTTAATTCTTGTTGCCGAATTGTTCTATACCTTTTACAGACTTGATTCATGATTACAAACACTTCCTAAACATTTGATTTAATATCCCTTTTTACATCTGCAACCCATGAGCTACTTGCTTTTTATTACATACTTCCAATAGTTTCTAATAAGAGTTTTTGGTGTTTAATCTTGCTTTTACATGTCCAGACCATTCCCAACTTTGTTTATACTTGTTTTAGCCTAGGTTATTGAGCTTTTGACATGATTTTTAACTTCTAAATGAACGAATTTTGTGGTTGGACTAGAGTGACCTGCTTGCTTGTTCATAATTCACCTACTATCTTGTTCATTCACAAACTTGCTTATTCCTCCAAAATTTCTTATTTTTGCTTATTTTTTGTTTCTATACTATACCCCTAGACATGCTCTAATGTGTGGTATTACACTCTAATAGATTTAGGTTTATCGGGTAAGATTTCCAACCAATTGAAGTTAGAATTCCACGATGACAAATCACAAAGTAAGTAGTTCTTAAACCTTTTTATTGATTGCTATGTATACTAGTAGTGTGACAACTATGAATAAGGTAAGATCATACTAAATGCAACTAATTTTACAAGGTTTTATATATGGATGGTGTGAAATATGCCTAACCTCAAAATGTTCAATCTCTAAGTTGTCTATATATTCTCGATACAAATGAATAGTTAAGGCATGTCCAATTTATTGAACGATTCCAATTCTGCTATGTGTTATATATATTTGTGGCAACACTTGAGTTGTACGGAGCATAACATCCATGGTATGAATTGCCATAAAAATATAAAATGCTCATTGTTTTATGTTACACATCTACCAAGTGTATACCCGAAATATTGTGCTTGATTGTGAACTTGAATACTTAACCGCTTAAACACATGACAATGATTGTTATTTATGCTTAAGATACACATTAGATTATCTCAGATTGATATCCTTACTTAAGGATTGAACAAGAGACCCAGAATGATAAATGATAAGAAAGGTACTAGTTACCCTACTTGAATACTTGATCACTTGAACTCTTGACTTGAATGGATTGCTTGACTTGAATAGTTAATACATGACTTGGTTGTTATTTTATGCTTAAGGTAATTATTGTCTCTCCTAGATTAATATGCTTGTTTGGTTTAGTGATACTTGAATAGTAGACACCCAAATATTTGAGTACCTGAAAACTCGAATAATTGAATATTCGAAATAACTGAAAACTTAAATACATGAATACTCGTTTTATGTGATTGCTAATTGTTATTTGTGCTTGATGGACTAAGTGTCCGACTCGAGTAACTATCATATGAGTTGAATACTTGATTGCCAATTGCTATTGACGTTTGAGGGACTAAATTCCCGACTCGAATAATCTACATATTAATTAACATATAAGTGCTATTGAATACAAGCATACCACCAAGGTAACATTTAATTAACATATAAGTGCTAAGTGCTTGACATTCATTTGCATGAAAAGTATATGTTAATTTTGGTTCTTAATGTTTGTGCATGAACATATAATTAATCATTACATTGGAGGTATGCTTGTATTCAATAGATATATTCGAGTCGGGAATTTAAGCCCTTTATTGGGCATCGGTTTATTGGCATCCTGTATTATTGATATTAGATTTACTGTGTGACCCTATCCGGTGTTTGTTGATCTTGTAGCAAACCTGAGTTGGGAAAGGATGGTATGAGACTAGAATGTGATAGTTTGGTTAGTGTGAGCCTCTGATATTTTAGTTTTGCTATCGTGCCATCGTAGATAGGTGTGGCTAGTATTGTATTAACTTGGTTTGTTTTGTTTGCCTTGCTTTTGTTACCATATGACCACAGGTTGGCGAAAGTGAATACACAAGTACCTTATGACCTAGTTTTTTATTGTTTTATGGTTTGTAGTTGACCATTAGAAGTCTTCAAATACTTACAAACCACAATATTTGCTCTTGTAGGCCTTGTGTCGGCATATCATTGCTCCAATTTGGGAGCAAGACAAACTCCCTTGTGTTTTGGTTCTTATTCATGTTAACACCCTATAATTTACAAACCTACAATTTGTCCTCTTGTGGTTTGGTGAAAATGAAGCAGTTAAATATTTCATTAAACGACATTTGTGGTGCTAAATTTTTTTGAAAGGCTTATGTTTTATTATTTAAAGTCTCTAATCAAGGTTACATATATATTTTAATATAAACCACAACCCTACTTTTCTATGCGGTAAAGGTTTCTGGTGGTGGAGGGATATTAGGTTTAGAGGTATTTTTGATTTTTTGCACAAATCTTTTAGATTTTTAACTTTTCGTCATTTTAAAAAAAAAGGCACATGGGAGCAAATTGTAAGTTGGCAAACCATAAGGGGAAAAGCTGAACATTAGCCACAACAAAAGGAGGTCCCTTGTAATTTATCCAGTTTGAAAGTTTGGATTAAGGAATGAAGAATTATATTAAATTGTGTTTGGATCTACATAATAACCGCATTTGAAATCAACTTAGGTTTTCACAATTTAATATAATTCAAATGGATGAATTCCAAATCTATCCAAATTAGAAAGTTATTGGAAATGTCTCATTTCACACTTTTTAATTTATGTGGATTTGAAATTAATCAATTTCAACCTTAGAAATCGTTATGACAAATGCGTATATTTTAAATCAATTTTCAAATTTATCGATTCAAACATAACTTTAGACTAATGGAGAAAGCACACTCAATATATATGTGCTAATTAAAAGAAAAAGTGTATAAGAAAAAAAAAGCAGAAGTTATTGGACGTTATAATAAGTCAGGGAAATTTTTATTGTTCCCTTAAGATACGATACTATTGTTCTTTAAAACTTGTATTGTACAAGCATTCAAAATATAATAGTATGGTAGCCTAATATGATCATAGAATTTTCCAATAAACTATAATGATTTGATTAGGGATAGAAATGTAAAAAATGACAATACACTAAATCATTGCTCTTGCTTTAGATGGAGGATTGTATAAGTACATGAGTAACAATGAATCTCTTGTAGTTGGCTAATATTCATGTTACCTTCCTATGGTTTACAAACATATAATTCACACCCTTGTGGTTTGGGTCTTTTTGTAAAATGGATAGAAAGTTAAAAATTTAGCAGATTCTTGTGAAAAGTTCAAAATATTTATAATCCTAACACCTTTCTATTGTTTGGAAAACACTTTAAAATACAAAACTAGTCATTTTTATAGAGGTTTTAAATATTAGACTAAAGTAATCTTTTAAATAAAAAATTTCAACCTCCTAAAGGTTAAGTATAACGGTATATTTAACGATTTTACTTTAATACAAATCATAGAAGAATAAATTGTAAATTGTCTCTTATAAAAAAAATATGTAAATATTAGTCATAACTATAGGCAAATTGTTTCTTGTAATTTATCGTTAAAAGATGGCTTGGTATGAAGCATAGTTATGAAACATCTCGACTCAGCGGCTCAACCGATTAACCCGGTGAACAGGCTATTAGAACGGGCAGGGTTCCTATTTTGACTTGGATAAGAAAGGCATCCGCTCAACTTGTAACCTGCTAGTTGACATTAAGTTTAAATATAACTATTTTAATATGTTTTGTTTTGTTGGTAAATAATTAGTTATTCTAAATTCATCAGGAATAGATTACAAATTTAATGAATTTGTTTTACTAATGTATTTAACAACAAAACAAAATCTAATAATTTAAAATTATTATATATTATTAATGTATAATATACATTAATAATTCGTCGTATAATAATTTATCAATTGAACCAGTAATTCATTCACTCATATTTTTTTACTGAATTTTTCCTTTTATTAGATTTAATACCTATAGTATGAAATAAGTAAGAGTCAAGTTTTATAAGAGGAGTCACGGGCCAAATGAGCCCCTAGCTGTACCTAACGTTTCAGCGTACTCTCGCTAAATCCACGCCGTTCAAATCTTCAACCACTAAATCCCGTCTCAGCTGTACTTTAATCAGACCGGCCTCAACCAATTTCAGACGCACACGTGCTGTACTCTGAAGTTTCCCTAATTCGAAAATCTTAAAATTCGAAAACGATTTAGTCTGAAAACGAGGCGCAATAAAATCCCAAAAACAACACCCCAAAATAAATACACAAAAAAATAAATCAAAAGCGTATCGGAAACACCAACTTCTAATTTCGATCACTCAGATCGAATTACACACACAACACACACTACTCACCTTCTTTCACACTTTCTCTCTCTACGACTCTACCTATACATACAGATCAGTGTACGTAGCGTTCGTACTACAAAGTTCTTGTCTGATTCTGCTTTGAAGTTCGATCTTCAGTGTTCGAAGCCGATAATAAGAGCCGAAACTTGAAGCTGCTTCAATTGGAGTAGTAAAAGTTCTGATTTTTACTTTTAATTGTTGTGAAAACGACTCAATTGGCGGATTTTTTCGGCTTGACGAAGAAACCGTAGCTCGGGGGGTTCATTTTTTTTTTTACTGTGAAAGCTGGCAATTTGGGGTTTTTTTTTTTTTATAGTTCTTGAGTTCTAGGGTTTTGGTGTGTGAAATGAGTTTTGAGGTGTTTTTTGAGGTGATTTTTCCTATGGGTGGTCCTGATTGAAGTGCGTGGAATTAGGGTTTTTAAGTTAAGTGGTTGGGCATTTTATGTTGATTTTTATTTTTCTGGGGTTTTTGAAGTAATAAAACTGTAAATTATTGTTCTTCTGTTTGTTCGTGGATGTATAGAGGGTAGTTCGGGATAATTGGGAGCTGTTGTTTTTGTTGTGCAAAAAGTTTGGATTTTTAGAGGCAGGAAAGGAAACAAGGGGGCGAGGAAAGATGTTTTATTCGCAGTTTATATTGGCAAAAAAGGGGCCTTCTTTACCATACGGAGTCGCCGATATTCATATCAGCAATAAGTGGAAATGACCAGCCACCTGGATGAAGAAAGGATATTTTTTTTTTTGGGGCCGAAGTTTAGGCAATTATTGATAGGTTTTAGAGATGGTGCTATGATAGTTTCTTTATGTTTGTGCGTTTTTGTGTTATGAGTTGTCTTATCTTTTTACCTGATAGTAGTCAGACAGACATCATGAACTTTGAATGGTGGAACGTGCTGAAAACCTATCTTTGCTTTGCGGTTATTATAGGTAATGAATATTTTTAATTAGGTGTTTTTGTGCTCCTTCCTTGCTAACACCTGCTTCTACATAAGGAAATGATAAAAGAATTGCTGTCCTCGTGGATTATTTTTACTTTTATAAGACTGCATCTTTTGTTGTTCTATATGTATAGTTGGTTGTTTTCACAAAACTCTTTGTATGGGAAATAGTGATTCTAAGAAATTTGGTAGTCACCTTTCCATATTGAATGACGTCATGTCTCTCATTCTCAATGTGCTATGCCTTGGTAAAATTATGTCAATGTTCCACAACTACCTTTCCATATTGAATGACATTATGTTTCTCATTCTCAATGTGCTATGCCTTGGTATAGTTAGTCAATACTTCACAACAACCTTTCCATATTGAATGGCGTCATGCCTCTCATTCTCAATGTGCTATACCTTGGTAAATTAGTCAACAAGCCAAAGCCATGTTGCCATTTGAATGACGTCATATTCTCATTCTCAATGTGCTCTGCCTTGGCGGTCCAAAACTAATAAGTAGAGAGCTGCTAAAAGAATTGCCTAGTACTTGTATATAGACTCTATTCTAAGTTGAAATTGTTTGAAGCAGTTCGTTGGTAGAAGTTTGCTTGTAGGGTGTGTCTCTTATGCATATCTTCTTAGATAGTGACCTCGAGGTTGGATGAATATATTTACTTGTTTTAAGTAATTACAGGGTGGAGTAAAGTTCATATAGTTTACTCTTTAATAAGCAAACCTTAACCCAGTGTATAAAACTGCCATGCATCTACATGGAATTCTTTGGTGTTTGCTATAGGCATGATAATCTCTTGTATTTTCTATTTTAAGTTTTTAAACCAAGATCTCCCCCCTCCCCCATCAACAGCATGTCAAGTTTCCCTGTTAAAGATGGTGTGCCAAGTATACAACACTTGGATTCAATAGAATTTTTTTCGTTGTAATGTCTGTCTTGATGTTACAAGTTGAGCAGTTAAGAGCTTAGTTTCAAAGAAATACTTGTTAAAGCATTCCCGTTTGTTTCCTTTTGTTTTTATGAGTTATGCAGTGTGTTATTGTGTAAAATTGCTGATTACTTACAGAAGTAACTGGTGTCGGTTATTTTTCATGAAGGAGAGTAAGCATCAGTACCAAACATAAAATCCCAACATAAACAGACCAGTATGCATGTTGATACAGACATACGTATTGAGGAGGAGAACTGTAGTCCATAATAACCAAAACTAAACTCTTAACTTGAAAACACCAGTGTTTGTGTTTCATACCAATGGAAAGTATTCAAGTAGAACTTGAAAACACCGTGTCTTTCTTTCATACCGATGAAAAGTATTTAGAATGAGATATGTCAGTATGTTACTTTATTACATTTTGGTAGTATCTGGATTGTTATACTGGTCCACATCTTTATAATTCAAATGAGTGCTAAAGCTATATTTGCAGTTTTGTCAGGGAACTGATTAGTACTGGTTTGTACTTTTCATTGTCTTTGGTGGTGTTAGTTATGAGGTAAAATGCCATTAGCAGATGGGGATGTATTTTGACTTTTTATCCTTGGATCCGCATGAATAAGTTAGTAAATTGTTTTCATTTTCAGACTAAATTAAGGAAAATTTTCTAGATTGATTCAAACCATTCTATGGACAAAATTTCAGGAAATTTTGGCCCTATTTGGCATGCTTTAAGTCATAGAGAATGAAAAATCAGGTCTGCATACATACTTGTTCTTAGAATGACCTGTAGTTGCTCTCTGTTGTAGCTATTACAGTTGGCTTCTGAGATAGTTAGTTGAAGAGCGTTGACTAAGTTAACTGTTTCTTTTGGGGTTTAAGATATGTGACATTTTACTAGTGCAAGATATGTTCTGCTCACATGTAATGGTATTCTTAGACATTTTATTTTGCTAAATCATAGCAGCTCATTCTCTATTTCCTCCCTTTTTTTTTTTTTTTTATAGTTTAAAGCAAAGTTTTTCTTACCATCAAATAGCTTCGGAGGCTCCGAGTTTTTTTGACTGCTAAATTTTAAATCCTTCAAAGACTTTATGTTCGGTTCAAACACAAATTTTACTGCATTCAACACTTCACTAAATTAAGGCTATATCACTAGATCGTAGTTGAATTCAGTTAAGATGCAGTGGAAGGTGTGCAGAAGCTTTGCCAAGTTGCCACTATTTACTAATGAAACTTTTACCCAACACTTTGGTTGAAACTGCACGAGGAAACAGACACTGTTTTATACACATCTCATGCATATAGTTTTAACACTGTCAACTTTCGTGCTCTGTTGTTTATTCTGATTATTTTTTATATAGTGTAAAGATTTTGATATGCAACAATTACCATTTTTGAGGTTCAGAACACTATTTGATTGTTGGCTATCCAGATATTCAATCTCCAGTAGTGGACACCAAGTGAAAATGGAGTGACTATCTTCTCTTCTGGGAAAATGCAACTATATTCTTTGATGTAACTACTATTTACTTAAGCGTAAACTAATATAACTCTAAGCAACTATTTACTTCGACGTAACTACTATGATTTCCTTGTCTTGGGTATATAGCTTCAGTAAAAGGAAGGAAACTTTAACGCTTGATGTATCGTGGAATCACAAGTTGTTCAGGATCTTTAATGTCTCAGCAGTGGGTGATTGTTATGGAAATTGGTTATTGAGAAGCAGAAACATCAAGAATTATGTGTAATTATTATGTTTACTGAAAAGTTCAGGTTTAATTAAACTTGCATGCATTTTTCCAATTTTAACTTCCTTTTCTTTTTTTACAATTTTGTGATTCCTGTCTTTTTGCAATGCTGTTTCATTTTTATTGAACTTTTGATGTTCATCTACAACAGATTCAATTCTTTTTCCTGATGTTCCCATTGCGTTGCGGTTGTCAAGCCATCTTTTGCTTGGTGTGGTGAGGATATACTCTAGGAAGGTCAATTACCTTTTTGATGATTGCAGTGAAGCTCTGCTCAAGATCAAGCAAGCTTTTCGATCCGCCGCTGTAGATTTACCTCATGAAGAATCTAAGGCACCTTATCACTCCATCACATTGCCGGAGACTTTTGATCTTGATGATTTTGAGCTACCAGATAATGATATTTTTCAGGGGTTGGTTTTGACATATTTAATTATATTTCCGTCATGAAGTTGCGCTACTTTAAACAAACTTATTTTTCTAATATGCTGCAACTGGGTATATCTACTTCTTAATGGTTCCAAACATCTAAACTTTCAGCATGACTTCTGACATCTGACTTTGGATCAGCGTTCCTCTTTTTTCGTTTAGGAAAAAAATCAAATATGTTTTTCTCAAGTCAAAGATGTATAAGGAATGAAGGTTTCTTGTACAGTGAATATTAAGTGCATGAGAGAAATATTATGTTTTTTTAAAAAAAATAAAAAAAATTGGGTTGTAATTATGTTTTAGTTTGTCGGTTTGTATCAGAAGCAAAAAAAATTTCAGCCTTTGTTCTCAACTAAAACATATTACAGATCTACATAATTACTAAATTGAAAAAGAGGAATTTGGATTAGCACTGTCTCTAGATTTGCATTTAAATCAACTTTTAACTTTCCAGACATAAAAACAAAAATAAGGTTTCTGTTTTTGTCGGCAAATTCTTTTGAAAAAATTATTTTTCAATTTCAGAAAAGCTATAAGCTACTTATAAGCTGTTGAGAACAAGCCCTTCATCAAGGATATTGTATGTGTGATAATGACTGACCCATTAATGGCAATTTATGCAGTAATTATGTAGATCATCATGTGATAATGACTGACCCATTAATGGCAATTTATGCAGTAATTATGTAGATCATCACATTAGTTCAAGGGAACAGATCACCCTTCAAGATAACATGGAGGGTGTGGTTTATTCAACGTCTCAGTTTGGACTTGATGGTTAGTATCATTGCTTTACGATTGGCATAGGGGTGTTTTCCTACTTGTGCATGGGATTAATTTACTTTCTGGTGGAATACGACTAAAAGAAGATCAAATTTCTTTTATAACATCTTTAATATTGATTTTCATACCTTATTTCTGAGTATGTTGCTTCTTTATTTGTCCATTCTCAGAGAGGTTTGGTGATGGTGACACTTCAGGTCTAGATCTTGATGAGGTAATATAACTAGTGCTATGTTGCTTTCAGTTTATTGTTAATCCAGGAAGATTGTTATCTCTTCTGTTAATCAAAAAGGCTAAATGTTATGATAACTTCAATATGTTTAAAATTTTTTAACCAAGGGTCTGTGAAGTGGTAACTAGAACATCATTCATCTTGATTTATATGATGGTTAGACAAGAGTATTTGGACTCTGGATTCTACATGGCTGAATAGTTTGTCTTTTTTCGGACTAAAATCTCGTAGCAACTATTCGTGTGATAGATTTATCTATTGAAAATGGGAAAGTGAGGACATCCTGTATGCCGGAAACTTGGGTACTAGAGTATCTCATGTCCTAGAGCACACAGTCAGCAGAACTTGTATCTCCCCCAAAGTGAAGAAACTAGTTGTCCATCATAAAAGAACTAGCAGAAGCTCTGTGGTTCTAAGCCTGAAAAAGGATCGGTAGACATTTTTTAGACTGGGACTACAGTTAATGGAAGATCTAAAATCTGGCTTGTAAATACAAACTTGTGTCAATTGTCTCTCGTCAAGTTATCAATAAGTCATGATAAAAGCTATAGTTACTTGAAGCTGGGCAATAATTTGTGTTATTCCATGAATTCTTCTCTTTTCTTTGTTGGTGGAAAATTGGATTGTTGTTGTGTGCAAAATCCTTCCGATTAAGTTAGTAATCTTTTAGTCCAACAATATGGTTTCCAATTGCAAATGTGATTTGACGACTACTTTTAGCAAGGCAATTGTTACCATTGTGTCAAGTTTGAAACTTTTGTATTTTTCTTAGAAATTGAGAGAACGGAGGAACTTGTTTAAAATAATTGAATAACATTAGAAATTATGGAAGAGAAGGAAAGAATGGAACCAGGTGGTGTCAGAGTATGTTTCTAATAGTCATTAGGGACAAATTTACAGAGAAAGCATGCCTTGGGATTCTTCTATCTTTTTCTTTACCTGGTAGAAATACAATTATTTATTGAAAAGTGTTTTGGCTTTTAACTGAATCAGTCAAATTTTGTATTTCAGTTACTCCTATAACATCTAGATGTGTATCCCTCAGAAAATTAATCAAAGTCGGCTGTTGAATTTTTGTGTTAAAGTTCATTACCTTCTAAAGTACTGCCTGGACGAAGTTTGTAGCACATTGCAAGCTAGAAATACTAGTTATGTGGGCTTTAACTGAGAGACATATATTTATTTTCTACCCAAAATTGATTCTGCCAATTATATCTCTATGTAAATAGGTTGTATTCCCAAGAAAGGGTAGAAACTGGGCCAGAAATGTTGTTTTGAACATTTTATAGCTAGTTTTAGATTGATCTGAGCTTTTCTACCAATGTCTAGTGATGGGAATGCTAAAATTCTACTATGTGCTTAGTATACCATGATTTACTACCTTAATATCCAACAGTGACTCTTATGTCTATATGAGATAGTAATTATAGTTCTTATTCTAACTAAACTTCACTTTCCATGATTACAGGAATTATTAATGGGAAAGATTGATGCTGCAGGCCATTCTGGTTTGAGGTTGACTTCAGACTGCCTTCTCTCTCTCTCTCTCTCTCTCTCTCCCCCTCTCTCCCTCCCCTCCCTCTCTCTGTGTCTCTGTGTGTGTGCATTGCTATGTGAATCTGTTGCAAATCTTCTCGCTTTTAGCTTCCAGTAACAAGCATTTTTACTTAGGCTTGTTTCTTAAAGACTATACAAACTGGGATCAAAGGAAGATAAAATAGGGGAATAAGGGCTCTTATTTGCTTCAGTTTTTCAAAAGCTTTTATGAAAAAAGTTACTCCCTCTGTCCTAATATAATTGTCCAATTTACACATTTGCACAAAGTTTTAGGTAACTATAAATTTTTATCACATGTCCACAAATGCTTTTATTAAGTTGAATTGATTTGACATCATTGAATGACAAATATTTACAATTGGAGAGCTTTAATTAGGAGGAGAGAGGAGAGAGAATATAGAAAAGAGGGATGATGAATTGATTATTATGGCCCATTGGTTGTTGGAATTGGGGAAATTTTGAATGTTTGGAATGATAAATATGGAATTTCAACAAATAAAATCATCCATTCTAGATAATGTTACATTTTTATCTTCACATCCTAAAATGTAGCTTGTGACAAAATAAATGGGACAGAGGGAGTATGTTTGGAGGAATGGTTCAAAAATTGAAATTATGTTTTTGGTTCTAAAAGTTTTCAGAATCCAAAAGTTGATTTCATGAGCACCTCCAAATGTGTCTTTGCACAATCAGCTTTTTTCAGCTTAAAATCAGCTTTAAATAGAAGTCAAAAGCAAATTCAGAACAACAACTGATGTAGAAGCCTCACTAAACAAAACTGCTGATGTGAGAGTGGAGAAATTTTGTTTGACGAATGGTAGCAGTTAGATGCTTCATTTCTGATACACTTTCTTCATTTATGTTGTACCATTGAAAACTGTTGATATGTTTTATATCCAGTAATGTTGTATGCTATGTTGTGAATTTATTTACACTAGTGCTTTTAACCGTTATTTCATGATGCACTAGTACGTTCGTGTGTTTTATTGTGCTGAGGTTAAAAACTAGAGAGTAGTTACTGAGTTCAGTCTTGCTGATACAACTTAATTGTGTAATAATATGGTGTGTTATGAATTCTACTCCAGTTCAAGGATCTGATGAAAATTATACCTTCAGTCCTCTTATGACCATTTACTCTGTGAGGTTATCCCTTGTATTCAAATGATGCAATTTTCTGATATTTTGTTTTTACTTCTTATTTCAGTGCTGATCCCCAAGCATCTGTGGACAATGGCACCCCTGAAGCAAGATGAACATTATCAAGGGATGCCTGTGAATCCCGAAACCCAGGTAATTATTGGATATGACTCTTTGAATTACACTTTATCTGCCTACATTATATAATTGTCCTTTCTGCTGCATAAAGTCCTTTTACTGAAGTATATTGTTGCTATATTTTTTGCATTCTTAATATTTTTTCATGCAGATGGAAGATGTTGATGGAGATGTGGATCAGATGGACTATGCTCAGGCTCCTTGTACTCCTGGATTGGTTGAAGAGCCTAATTTATCTAATGTTCAAGAGACTTCAGCATGCGACGATCATATTGAATCTGAAGATAACCATTTGATGGGATCTGCAGTGCAGGAGAACTTGGAAAACACTTCCAGCAGATTAAAACTTGACCTAGGCATATTGAGCATATGGTGGGTTGGACAGTGCCTAATGACATAAGTTCCGAAGCAGCTCCTTGTGTGCCTTGTGTAGAGAATGGGTTTCATTCAAATGATCTGGTGATTAAACAGGGTCTGTCTCCTCCAACTGAAGTGAATGTTGAGCACATTTCATCAGATGGCCATACCGTAGCTGAAGTTGGAGTCATCTGTCGGGAACCAAATGTTGCAGATAATGCGGTTGCAGCATCTGATAGTTCGGACAGGGAAGGAGAATTACAATATGGGAATGTCAAAATTAATGGGGTTGATGTTCCATCTGTTGATGGATCCCATGACAACCATTCTCAGATCACTGGAGTTATATCTGAAAAGTCTGAGGATGCTTCATTGGCTAGTCCTCTTATACACATCTAGTAGTATGAAGATGGCAGAGAACCAGTCTAATAATATGGAACATGCAGGAAATTTGGAAAGATCATCCTCTCCCAGAGATGCATTGGAGTTAGGTGATGAATTCCTGGGATACATCTGGCCTTGAGAAGCCTGAAAGTCTAGCATGTGAAGAGCCTAATGATTCTCAAATTTCAAACCTGGTTCTTGAGAATGGAATTTCCTGTGATGAAGTTCATGTTCTTAGGCTATGTAATGAGGACTTGGGTGAGCTTGATTCATCACATGTTGTGGCTGAGCAGTGTATTCATCTTGAACCATCTGATATAGCTGCTGTACCACTGGAAACTTCTAAAACCGTGGATATATTGCAAGGTTCTGGGGATTCTACTCTGGTGCAAGGTTTGTTTTGTAATATGATTATGAATTGTGAATAGCTTTTGCTTGCTGATATTGAGTGTCTAGTTTTTTCCAGGTGATATGTGTAATTCAGTTGATTATTCAGGACAAAGCTTAAAGGAAAACCGTTTGACAGAACCTGCTTCCCTTGAGGGCATTCATGCAGGTTCTGGTAATTTAATTAGGTCCGAGGATATTGATTTTCCTGTACCTGAGAAAATGTTATCAGTACCTACAGAAGGGTTCGGTGATCGACCAAGAAACTTGTTAATGGAGGCTACACCAGGAGACATTGCAGGTGTAGATGAAAGTGATGCCGGGAGCAGAATTGTTTCTGGAAAGAAGCGTAGTTATACTGAAAGTACATTAACGGATCAGAGTCTGAATTCAGTAGAGTCCTCTAGGGCAATTCGTACCAAAAAAACTGTGGAGGCCGTTCCTGATGATGATGATTTGCTGTCTTCCATCTTAGGTACACTGATACTTTTTCATGCCTGAGTTGGCTTAAACAGAAGCTTTTATTCAAGACTGGCTTCCTTTTTTGGTGGATGTGATAAAAGTTTGCCACTGCCACTAATTGTTTCGAATCTAATGAAAGTTATTCCTTCAGTTGGTAGGAGATCTTCTGTTTTAAAAGTGAAGCCCACTCCCCCACCTTGTGAGATAAGAGACTGAAGCGCCATCATTCAGCTCCGCGGACCAGTACCTCAAAAAGGAAGGTGCTCATGGATGACACCATCTGGTTTTGCATGGCGAGTATGTTCATTTTCTGCAATTCTGGTTGATTTTCCTGACCTAATAGCTGTTTTGACTTTTGTGGGTCTAATTCTTTTTTAGTCAAATGTTTAGGACCATGTTGTGCCAGAATCTAGAAATATTTTAATCTTTTAGTTTTTATTTCTCCTGTTGCCTCTAATGATTTCACATAAATAATAAAAGGCCTGTGTTGTTGGTTTTGCCATCTAGATATAAGTTTGAAATTTTGTAGCTAGTGGTCAATCTGCGTTGCATTTTTTCTTGAAAATGTGGTTTTTCATGCTATGTCCTACAGTATAGAGTTTTACCAATTCATTGATTTCTGTAACACAAGTCAAATTATCCAATTTGATATCGTTATGATAACTGACGACTTTTTTCTGTTTCTTGAAAAGTACAATTCGCCAGCAGTTGATGAATACCGAAGACATACGCCGCTTAAGAAAAAAAGCTCCCTGCACACGCCCTGAAATTGCAATGATCCAAAAGCAATTTTTGGAAGATGAAATTTTTGGGGAATCAGTATTTTCAGGTTAGTGAGAATGTTACTTAAGCTTTTACTGTTGATAATCCTTTGGAGATCAATTCATATAACTGTCTGACATGAGGTTTCTTTTCCATACTATTTCAATGGTCGACTTTAGGAACTTTACAAGGAATCTTGCTTTGAACCGACTCCTGTCCATCTTTTGCTTGGTTGTTTTAATCCACCTATGTTCTTGCTAAATAGTCATGTCTAGCATGGGTACCACCTGATAGCTTATCTAATGGTCACTACACAGTTATCCAACCCCAGCCAGAAAATGCTAACCTCTTCTCTAATTTGCATGAGCTTCTGTAAGCCTATCCTGCAAAGAGCCTATTGGAAAAGGCAAGGAAGGAGGAGTTTGAAACTGTTTTGATTCTTTCTTTTTATTATAAAGGTCATTACTTTGTTGAGTTTCTTTCCCTGTTTTTTGATTGAATTTTGGGGTTGAAGTGTTTCATATAATGGTATTAGTAGATGTAAGATCCTTCAAGGAAATTCTTTTTAATATGAAGAGATTTATGGTGGAATGCTAAAAATATATTCATCAGCTAGCTTTGCATTGACCTTTTTTTTCCCCTCCAGGAGTGTCAATATACTTGGCTTCTCTACATAATCAAACATATGATTTTAGTGGAATCACAGTCTCTAAGGATGAAGTACTTGATGCTTCTCCATCATCAGCGGGTGACCCCAAATTGACTTCTATAAATGATGAAAATACTGAGAACTTCCATATTGCAAATACTGGGGACTCTAGTAGGCTAAAAGTTGTTGAAAGTGATATTGATGGGGGTGTACTACCTGCAACTGTCAGAGATCACGATGAAATACTACGGGCTGAGACTTGTCAACTAAATGATAATAAGCTTGGTGAAGATTTTGAGCCAAGTACTGATGGTGATATCAAGGAAGTGCCAATGAAGGCTGCTGAAGATTTGGCACTAGCTGAGCCTGAGCATTTGCAGAATCGCATTAACTGAAACAGAAATTGATGGAAGAAGTAGTTCAATTGTTGAAGCTGTAAATCCTGCCTTTCCAGTTGAGTTTGAACCACATTATCCTATTTCAGGTGATATTGGTAGCATTTCAGCTGATGCAGTCCAGACAGCTTCACTTGATAAAATGAGTGAGATGGAAGCTGTGGAGATGGATGAACTGCTTGTTTCATCTAATGAGAAACGAGAATCAGAATGTGTTGAGGTGGACCCCTCAGTAATGGATGGAGTCATTGAAAAAGTAAATGATGGTAATGATGACATAGTAAAGGTTGGTGATTTTGTTTCTTCACTTGTAACTGAATCTGGTGCAAGAGATGGAGTTTCACTGGATGCCGTATCCGGTGAACAACCAATCATCAGCTTATCTAGTGCTGCAGAAGTTGTTACTCTGCAAGCTGCTTCCTTGCATAAAGAGGAGTATCCAATGCAGCATGAATCTTATCTTGATGCCATAATTGATGCAGAAATTTCTGGCATCGGCTTGCATGATCGTGAGGTAAGTCATGTACTTGATTGTGACCTTTAAAAAAAAAAAAAAGTTTCTAGGAAACATGTCCTATGTTCTTGGATTTTGTTTCGTGAGGTTGACCTGATGCTGTACATTCTTTTCCTGAAACTAACAACTTTGTTATCATTTCCACAGTTAGATATACTTGATGGTAAATGTTTAGCACTGTCTTTGCTCTTGCATTTCTGACCCTTAAAGTCAAATAACACAAATAAGATACTAGATCTTTTTTAACTTGTTTCCTGAGGTCTAAGATTTCTTTGAGTTTTTGTACATCATGATTAGCAGTTCTTGCATCAGCCTGGGTTTATTAACTGTTTGGGGCTTCCCAAGGATAGGGGAAACGTTAAACTTGTTGCAGAATGTTTATCAAGAGACAGGTCTTATTCATGGCAGAATACCAATTGTCTTGTAAGTTTTCTATGTCTCAGTAAGGAAAAGACTGGGGAATTTGCACTAAATGAGCTTGAGATAAATAAAGAAAAGTGCTTTTTAAGATGATTATGTTCCATAATGAAACCAAAAAAAGTAAAGCAAAGTTCTTGTATGGGATAACTAATGTCCAAGAATACTAGACTACTTTTTGTACTTTACAATTTTAATGGCTAGGACAGACGACGTTACACTCCTATAATTGCTAATGAAAGGGGGATATGCACGTAACACTGGAAATTCTCATAGGTAGAAGCACACTTCATGGTGTTTCTTGCATTTCTATTTTTATGAATCCTTTCTTTCTGGCCTTTATTCATGCTGAAACATGTTAACTTACGGAATTTTCGTCCATGGCTTTATTTTCAAGATTCTAGTTTCTTATCTTTGTAGAGAGAAAAAAAGGAAAGGAATGCATTTGAACTCCTTGCATATATTATACTGTCTATCTTCTCTGTTTGCATTTAACATGTATCTCTCCGCTGCAAAGAGTGGGAACCATAGGGCTGTTTTTTTGTCTGGAGGCGTAGTTATTAGTCTAAGTAAAACGGATGATGGCATATGTGCTCTTGAATATTGATTATGAAGCTCTGACATTTTCTTGATACTGAGAATCTTGATCACTGGTTTCTTTCTTCTCATTTTACCCACCACATTTTGTAAGTTTCCTACAACATTTTTCTGGTGAGAAAAGGAAAGCTTTGATTCTGGTAGTTGTTTTTTGTTCAGTTCAACTTGTGCTAAACCCTGTCCATCAATTCTAGAGGGATGTTTACTGTTTATTTCTTCCTGTTGTGAGCCAATTTTTAACATCTTCTTTTCTCATTGATGCAGGAGTTAAGTTATTCAGCTGCTGTTAATGACACAGGTTTTTGTCTTTCATTTTGCTCTGCTGCTAATATTATTATTATATTCCTACCCACTCCTCACACTTAATGTTGTATGCGGAAGAGCTTGAGGATAAGGTATAGAAAAAAAAATGCTAACTCCTACAAGGCTTATCATAGAAAACTTTGATGCACGTGCAGTATACCTTCTAAGTTTAGATAAAGGGGATGTTTCTTAATAGTAGGATTTTACAAGCATACAAAAGAATTGTTTTTGGTGTGTCAATCAACGTCCAACACAACTAATGGTCTAAGAACAACTTGGTTCTCATTTAACGGGATACTTGTGTTAATGTTTATCTATAATATAAACCCTTGGTCTTGATGCATTGTGGTACTTGTTGTCCAGAGTTTCTTAATTTTGATGATGACGAAGTAGCTGAAGTAACTGATGACTATACACCGAATGCTGAAGAAATCCGTTTTATTGAGAACAGTGGGTGGTCTACCCGTACAAGGTAGTCACTTTACTATATTGAAACTTCTCTTTTGTTGCTGTGCTAGAACTTCTCCCTTTTTTCGTTTTGGTGCAAATTGCTAGGCACATAACTGAAAAGGAACTTTTCCTTTACTACTTGAATAAACTTGGCAAAAGTTTGCTGCTTTCCTGCTAATATTTTACCGAAATGATGAATTAAATGAGAGATGATAGGAGTGGTTCTTTTATGGTGGGTCATCTACACTATATTAAATGATTACCATTGCCGGAGACACAGTTTCATCTTAGATCTCTATGTATCTCTGTAGTAGCTTTGTTATCTCAACTCCCTGGGCCCTTTGGTTTTCTCCTTCCTGTTCAACGTGTGAAACTGCTGTTATCATTTTTGTGCATCTGTGATATGTTGATAGATGACCTTTGGTGGAGTACAATTATATTTTTGCTTGGTGGTAAGTGTAATAATTTCACCAGTTCTGACATTGTTACTAATTTTACGTTTTGGATGTTGATTTTTATGTCTAATATGAGGTGATTTCTTTTCATCTTTATGTGTTCACGCCTTTTGAATAGGTTGTGGGATCATTTTGCTGGTATACTCGAGAATTGGATGTTTTCTTTCTGTGATGATGTGTTTAATTCTTGCATGCTTTTTTATTTGTTATGTTCCGTACAATCCCCCCCTCCCCCCTCCCAAAAAAAAAAAAGGGGTGGGTTATGGGGGCGGGGGTTATACTTTATTTGTTCATTCCTTGTGATGGTTTGAAATAGGTTGTGCTTGCTAAGTCGTGCATATTTGGCTTGAATGTGATAATGATGTGTTCTGGTCCTGTGATTTAGACTTCCCCTTTATGCCCTGTTCCAAGTCTGTTCCGATGTTCTTGGTTTTTTAGCTTTATTTTCTTATGTTTCAGAAATGCCAAATACAGCATAGCCATTTGCTTAAAACTTTGTGGTTTCTTGTTTATAGGGCTGTTGCCAAGTATCTCCAAACGCTGTTTGTGAAAGAGGCAGAATGCGATAGGAAGGCTCTAGATCCCATGGACAATCTGTTGGTTGGTAAAACACGCAAGGAGGCGTCAAGGATGTTTTTTGAAGCTTTGGTATGACATTATAGTCTGTTTTTCATGCCTAGTTTAAATGATATTTTACTGCATTAAAATTAAAAAACATCATCTTTCTTTTTTAAACAGTTGTGTTTTTTGAACACTCCGGTGGATTTTTTGTGGCTGTAATGTTGATTAAGTTGACAATATTACATCTGAACTAGTGGAACAATTGAATCAACTCGAGTCAAATATTTAATTAGACGTTTTCTACTTTGAGCTCGACTCAGCTGACTTGATTTCCTTGCAAATGGTATAATGTGATTTATTGAAATATACATGCGTGAAAAATACAATAAATTTTTACAGACTTGTACGGTTGGCTACATTTGCAGAGGGATATGTATGGCTATTTTACATGGTGATTTCTTTGTAGATACAGAAAAGATTTCATTCCACCCTCAGCTTATGAATCAAGTCTGTTGAAAGAAATCTGTTTTTGGTCTCATTAACATTCATTGTACAGAAAAAGACTTTTATTATTCTTTTGCTACTTTTTGCCATGATAAGTTGTCATTCTGTTTTAGAACACCCTTACTAAAATGTTCACCCTCAATTTAAATATATTTTTGTTAATCTAAAATGCTTGCAGGTTCTTAAAACGAGAGACTTCATCCATGTAGAGCAGGAGCGGCCCTTTGATAAGAGACACATCACCTTGAAGCCGCAGACAAAGCTTGTGAAATCAGACTTTTAAGATCTGAAATCTTAATTAGGAGAGGCTTGAAAAATTAAAAAAAAAAAAGAAAAAGAAAAAAAAAAGGATATGGTCTTTTGTAGGCAGCTTAGTTTGATTTGGTGGGGTTTATTCTTACTTCATTCTTTGCCATGTTTAAAATGATGTAATTTGTAGTTTGGGGGTAGTTCTAACAGTTGGAGCTTGTAGAACCTCAGTGTAACATGGATGGCATCAAATAGATGTATATATCGTGCAAAGTTAGTCTTTGGCTGCAGTTGATTATATATATTTATGTTAGTGGAAAAATAGTTTCGGGTCCTCTTCTCTAGTCTGCCGGGTATCTTCTTTTTAAGATATATTGTGCTTGGCATATGCTATATATATATATATAGAAGGGAAAGGGGTGAGTGTTGACGTCTGATTTTTTATTTCGTCATTTATATTCTTATTTTATGTGTAAATAATCACTTCCTTCCTTCTACATCCAGTTTCCACCAAGCCCACAGCCTATATTATTTTTTTTTAAATTTATTGTATAAATTTTTATTACTAGCATTACCGTTATCCTTTTTTTTAAAAAAAAAAATGTGTAAATCTTTTCATTTTAAATTATAATTGTGTTTGGATGGGTGGATTTGAATTGAAAATATTTGAAATGAATGAATTTGAATTGGGTGTATTTAAAATAATATGAAATTTGAATGAATTTTAAATTTTTTTATTTAATCATTAAAATTATAATCTTAATTGTTAATGAATTTTAAATTTATAATTAAATTACTTAATTTATTTGAATAATTTATTATAAATTAAAATTTTAAATTAAATCTATTTAAATTTCGTCATCTAAACACAATGTGTAGGTGTCTTTCTCCGCTAGATGCATATTATTGATTTATCATTATTCCGTGTTATATTGCATGTTATCGGTCTGCTTCCAACTCAAATGCTGTTTAAGGTGCAGAGGTCGAGAGAACCAGGCAACATATGGATGCGTATGCCAACTATTAGGTGCTTGACAATTGATATTGGTAAAAGTGAAAATTGAGTATACCGAGGAACGTGAATTCGTTGTATTTTTGCATCTCGAAATTCTCAAGTCCGGACGGTAGAAGATAAACAAACAAATAAACCAAATTTTAATTTTACTAAGTAGAGTTAGCTGTATAAATTTTACTATGTCATTAAATTATATCATGGATCATATTCTCCTTAATTCTTAAATGGGTTATATCTTTCTTACAAGTTACCTACCAACTCTTTTTCGGTTTTCTCTTACCCCTTCTATGTTGACTACTCTCTCTAAAATTCAATCGCCTGACAAGCGCTTCTGCTGGACGTCTTAATATATGGCCTAACCATTTTAAGCTTATTTCTCTCATTTTCTCATTAATAGATGTTACTCCAATATTCTCACGAATATGCTCACTGCGTATCTTGTCCATCTTAGTGTACCCACATATCCATTTTAACATTTCACATTTCTCATACTCTCATCTTTTTGCTCACGTGTATAATTCATTGCCCAACGCTCAGACCCATAAAGCATCGCTAACCTAATTACTGTTCTATAGAATTTACCCTCAAGTCGTAAAGGAATTTTGTGGTCGCATAATATTTTCGATGCCATTCTCCATTTAGTCTAACTCGTTTGTATCCGATGTGTAACATCTCAATTTATACCACCATCACTCTGAAGAACTGATCCTAAATACTAAAAAATTTCACTTATAGATATCTTTTGATCTCCAATACTAATTCCTATTCCATTCCTACTTGCACTCTTACTAAATTTAAATTCCATATATTCTATTTTAATAACAGATTTTTCCTTAGCCTTGCAATTTTCCCTTTTCTTCAACCCCCTCGTACTTAAGTTGATAATGTAAATCTATCTTCTTTTTATTTATTTATTGTTTAATGGCCTTTTTCTTGAACTTAATTGATGGATTTTTATTATTGTTGAAATTTATTGGTGAGTGATGATGAAGAAGAAAATATTTTAAGAGCTAATGAAATAGTGAATCATAACCAAGTAGAATTAACCTAAGATTTTTTTTCTCCAATACGGTAATAGTTTAATTTAAATCTATCTAACAATTCTACTATTAATGAGAAGGAGAAGGTTCAATGGTACTAAAAAATAAAGATTTAGTCTTCTTTTTTTTTTTAAATGTAAGATACAAATTCAAACTTTAGACCTTGCACTCAAGAAAAGTCACATTAATCATGCATACAATCATTATTCTTCTTTCCTTTTTGGTAAGAGCAAAAGTCTCATTGGATGAAGCCTTAGGTCCACCCGACACGCCTTCTGAAGTTGTGGTTATTTTGGAAATCATTCTTTTTGGGCGTTGATTTAAAAGTGAATTTTTGTCAAAGTGAAACTCGCATTCAATAAATACGAGTTCTATGACCTTGCATTTATTGAATGTGAGGTCATGTGGAATTGGATTTTAAAAAAAAATAATAATTTTGCATGACCTGCATTTATTTTGTGCAAAAAAATTATAAAGATGTTATACCAGATTTTTTTGGCAGGTTTTGCATGACCTCGTATTTGTTGAATGCAAGGTCATGGGAAATCTTTTTAAAGAAAAATTCAAAAAAAAATTTCTTGCATGATGATCTTATATTTGTTGAATGTGAGGTCATGGAGAATTTTTTTTTTTGATTTTTAAAAAAAAGATTTCCATGACCACGCATTCGTTGAATATAAACCGTTATCTTCAAACCATAAAGTCTAACTTTATGGAAATATAACACAAATGAAGTCTTGTAAGAAAGCAAATTTATTAAGTTATCATATTTTTTTTATAAAATTTTGACATAACCACCCCTACTTTATGAACATTCTCCCTACCAACAACTATACTCAACAAAGGCAAAAAATATCATTAAAAGCCCGACAAGGGCCAATCACAGAAATAAAAATCCAACAATAATATAAAAAACACCCGACATGAGCAAACAGCAATATACAAATAACAGACATTAATCGCCCATGATTACTAAAAGTAATAAAACATGCCAATGTCTAATGATTTCCAAATCTCCCCGCCCCCCCCGGTACACATCTCTAGGTTTAGGAGCCTTTTTTGACCAACAGACATAAAATTGTGATGTGGCTCGCTCTTGAATAGGGTAAGTAATCTGCGATTGCAAAGCCATGTTTTGTTCATGTTCATCATTTGAAACACTAGGACCAGTATGATTCAGATCTGGACCATTAGATGACGGTCCACAAGAGGATGGTCCCACCGAAGTGCGTATCGGTGAAAGTATCAGTGAAGTGTCACCCTCGAATTGCATATTGACATGAGGAGATCCAACATCTGTAGGGAGCTGAGGTGATGGAACTTGACGACGGCGACGACCACCACCGTGTTGCCCCCTCGCCGCGGAGTTCGATCTACTGTATGTGAATTCTGTGTCTGATGTGGATGTCGAATGTAATCAGGAACTAACAGAGGCCAAAAATCAAGACAACTTGATTCGTCTACTGCATGTAGTGACTCAAAAGCAAAATGTCTAATCTGTGCTCAAGTACTGGTGTCTGAGATCATCGTCTTCAGTCAGGTGATCCAAGGACATTTAGTACAATTTAGCCATGAAGTTCATCTACCATAAAAGTTAAAATTAGTATTACTGCTTAAGTCATTTGAAAATGGAAAGAGTAACAAAATGAACAACTACTTCCTAGATAATCTACACGCGCACTATCACTGTGGTACCCCTATAAAAAAGTAGGGCGACGACTCAGATTGGATATGTAATCCACCGTTCTCGATCGGTACCATTGCATATAATCATATGATGCATGTGTAGTGTCTGCACATGGAACACCAACCTCAACTGCGTCCCTTCTTACCCCCCAAGTGTCTATATAAGTTCTGTGAGTCAATTCTCAATTATTGTTTGCCCTACCATGACGGTCTATCAAATGAAGTGTAACTTGATTGCCAATCAATTTCTGATTTGGTATAGGTTGGTGTAGCCCAAACTGTCGCATAACCCGATGAGGTAGGTAACATTCCCCGATCTCCCAACATATCAAATAAGTAATTGCAATTGGCGCCATATGTCATGACCAACAGTGCAATAATGCTAAAGCATATCAAGTACCTAATCAGGGTATGGCTGCCATATAAACTAATACCAACCAATTCGACAAAAAATAAGTAAATTAGCAAAATATGATAAAGACAAAGTGCAAAAGAAATATAATCGACAGATATATCTCATTGGGTCGCAAACTACGTAGCTGATCCCAAAATACAAATAAGACATGCCTAGGAGCGTTGTGCAAATCAAATCCAACATCCCACCTTCAATAAAAATTAATAAATATCAAGTCAAATTTAAACATGTTTAATTAAAGAGTTCAACAACATATATGCATGGATCCATATGCTCCATGATGTTGCTGTGTCGGCTCTAACCGATTAGGCCGTAGAGTCAGCATGCGCTCCCAAACCTATAACTGTCATTATCGATTAGTATGTATTCTATAAAAAGTGAAGGTAGTATACAATAAATGAATGTAAAGTATTAAAACATACCTGCAGTAATAGCACTAGGCGGCCTCCGCTGATGTTTCTAGCAGTAGGTAAGGTAGCATCACACATACTGCGATACAGTGTGCTTAAGACTACTAATCCCCAATTATAATGTCCCACAGTCTCTAAGTCCCAAAGCATGGATAGATACAATAACGGAACTTTGTTGGCTGAATTGTCTGAAAATAAAAGGTCTCCAATAAATACAAGTAAATGTATACGTGCTATCTGCCGACACATATCATCAGTCGCATCATGGGGAAAGGAAGATCTAATGCCGCAGATAAACATCCCACTTTCAACTGACTTTCGTCAATATCTGACCTGGTAGGCATAATGCCTAATAACTCAAAACATAACTGGCCTCAAATATCTAGAGAACGATTAGTGTCTTTACCCGTTACAGGTGGACCATCAATATGTAAACCCCAAAGTACCTCTACATGCTGTAGTGTGATGGTTGCCTCTTTAACAGGCAGATGAAAGGAATGTGTCTCAAGTCACCATCGCTCGACAAGATTAGTGATCAAATTAGCATGATCCACCGAAATACGTCCTAAAGATGCGACACCCTCAAAACCTGCCAAATAAATATAATGCCATACACAATCTGGTATGGGTCTATGATTCTAAAAAGTCACATCACAACGCTTAACTTATAGTGTGGAATCATTGATAAGACCGTCAAAAATAGATCTAGCCCTATGCGGCGTCGTAAGTGATATAATATCATTGATATACGGTCCAGGATGAACAAGCTCACGCGACTAATCATCCATACCTAACAAAGTGACATAGAAAGAGTAAAAAATTAACCCCATAGATAATAGGAATTTAATTTCATAGATTTTTAAATGTCATATACATACATTAAAAGTCATATCTCCTTAATCACTGAAAATACAAAGTTTTCGATAAATAAATAAACAACTATATTCATACAATACAAACATGTACATAAACAATACAATCGAGAAGACAAATCACTTTTGTTGCAAAGGATAACTCCTACGATTATGCTCGGGCTAATGACAAGTCGTGGTACACCTTCTGAGCTCATAGGGATACCTGATATCCATTTCATTCCGGATACGTCTTGTACTTACCCGGCCTGCTCGGCGGTCTATGAACATACTATCTTCACCATGTATCTACCACTGCATAGGTGGCAGCTCCTCAGGGTTGGATTGTAGAACAAATCTACTAACGGTGTACTGCTCTTGGTACATGCAAGTGGTGTATTGCTCGGCAACTAATCGTGTACGTTCATCACTCTTGAGTCTACAAACTGCCATCACATGCGAACAAGGGAACCTATGCATTTGCCATTTACCACAAGTACATGTCTTTCATACATAATTGACAACTTGTACATTACCACCACAACAAGTCACGCGATAGGGTGTCTTAATTCCATAGAGACCAGTGGAATGGTCAAAAACCATAACCGTGTGTCTCCCATCTTTTTTGTCTATCGCCAACAACCTTTTCCAATTCATTGGTTTAATAGATGTGCAAAAATTTTCATCGCTTGCAATATTATTAACTTATACGAAATAATTTCACCGAATAATGGAATGTACTATCAATTATAGCCTTGATTAGAAGTAGTCTAACCCCTCGCAAGATGTTATTGTACCTCTCAAAAGTATTTGTAGCGTGTATTCCCTACCTGCGATTTTCATCATGAGCAAGGCACCATCGGTCAAGGCTAATCTCTGCCAAATATGTCCAAGCTTTCGGACTTTGAAGCTGTACAGGTTGTTGCATTTATTCCATTTGCACATCTGTACCGGGTCATCACATTATTTCGATACATGGCCCGACTCACTCATAGCATGAAAAATGCCATGATGCCGGTTAGATATTATACAAACAGTCTCCAAGTCACACACAACATGGTATCACAACTACTTCATGAACCAACCCCAACTTTGAATTGTTTCCTCATCAAAAATTGCATAGGCAACAGGTAAAATCCTATTGTTGGCATCCAAACCCATAGCAACCTCGCAGATGGGTGCCATCAACAGATAGGACAGGTCTACATCTGTGGAATCTTGCATCAATCGCTAGCCAAAATGCCCAAAAGATGTATTTGAATATTTTGACATGCTCGCTACTGTTGGGATGATGCAGCCATTGCACCACAGTTTGTGGATTAGAGCAAAGTACTTCTTCAACATACTGGGGTAATTGTTGAAAATTAGATGCCCAACTTCTATATACAAGCACAATTGCTTTCCTGCGAGCATACCAAGCCTTCTTGTATGTATTGTCAACCTTGAAACTATTCTTCATGTATGCCTGAATTTATTTGACCTTGTGCCCAATATCTTTTTAAACTAAGTGCATTATTTGGTTAGTAATGACTGCAAATTTTAGATTTCTGTTGTTGTTTCTAGGAATATTTCCAAGACATACGTGATCTTTTACCCATTTTGTGACCTTCCACACATTAAGGGATTCATTGCCACGGACCCGAATACTTCAATCACACTCTCTGGGAGCTAATCTACCAGAGGATGTTGTCTTGTATTTAGCCGCCCATGTCTTCTTCTGGCTCTCTACATCACTTCGAATTCTCATTTTTGAGCTACAGACCACATTCTGATTGCCTTACTGACTTGCTCCTTGCTATCAAACACATGTGCCGAATGTCATTTTTTTCTTCGTTCCAATAAACTAGCCCATTTTTATCGCTACGGTCCATGGGATCGTAATCACCATAGTTACAATATCATTGAAAAATACCATGCCTCCAGGTTGATAAACGGGAACATCCTCTTGCATCTGACATTCGCCGTTGTTTGCCCCCAAATCATTACCAGATTCATCCTCCGATATATCTCTTGAATCTGACTCTGACTCGTAATCCTCATCCAATGCATGCCACGACGAGTCACTATTATCATCATCACCTGTCAAGCCCTTACCTATGAAACCCTTCTCCATCTGTTGATTACAATTTTACAGGGCACTTGGGCCTTCACCTGCTGTAGTGTCTCTATTATACTGTGCACCAATAGATTGATCAGATGACATTGAGTTTGACATTCAAAACAAACACGTCGGGTTGTAATACTTAAATGACCAAGGATGATCAAATAGATTATGCGCGTAGGACTACAGTGGCTCATTGTCTATAGACGAATGCATCAGAAACATCATAGGCCCCATACCATACATCTCTAGATTGTTGTTGGTTTTAGGTACCTAGGGAATTTCCTTCGGCTCGACAGCAAGTACAAAAAGTAGGATCAGCATCAATCAAATAAAAAATACCATCCATACCATCATCATCTATTAATGAAATGTTAGAGTAAACACCATGACTAACTATGTGACTGTACAAAATATTCAATTTGAACTGCCCTCTATCAACCTCCATGAACTCGTATAACTTGTCAACCAACTCCAGAAACCTAATCCGTTGCTGGATTCGGAATAGTTTCTTGCACACCATTGGCCGATAATATATAGTACCACCTTTATAAGTTATTTTCCCTCCCTAGTAAAGGAGGATGTGACGGGGTCTATCAAATGTCATTTCCCTGTAAGGATATCATATGTTTAGACCCCAATTTTGGGTAAGAAATAACATTTTTTTAAAAAAATTTGATAGAGTTTCCTCTATTTCTTGAGGATTCCCTCTTATGCTAGTCATGCCCGACAAGGGTTGCAAATAATATAATAACCCGACAAGGGTTACAAATAATACATGCCCGACAAGGGCTACAAACAAGGACTTCATACTTATCTCTGAATGAGGAAAATTATTTTCCAGACAGGAATTTGTTTATAAGGGGAAGGGAGAAATATGAGAATAGAAGTAAGAAAAGTTTGGTTGTATTATTCTTCGTTGTAAATAGTTTTGTAAATATGTTTGGTAAGTTCATGGCCTATGCAAGTAAACTTTGTATATAGATCTCTTTGCATTTGAAAATCAAATTCTTGTAAATAATTAGATAATTTTTGATATTATTATAGCAAATAAAAACTGGCTGTTTATTGGCTATAACCTTAACTCTCTTGGAAATTTTGTGTGAGCATTAAATTTTCTATATCTTGATGATATATATTTTCATGCAATGCAGCAAATCCCAATGTTGAGTATTTTCAAAGGAATGTTAGGTGTTATGTTACAACATCATGACAACCAAGAGAAACATTAGCATTTATGCTTCTGCTATTGGCAGAAAATTAAGCACTAAAAGAATAGGGGTTTGTTAATTATCATCTTTTTAACAAATATGGCAATATCATACAATGAATCCCATTAACAGTCCCCCTCACCTCATATACCAACTCATTTATATTCACAACCACAAAAAAAGAGCAAAAAGATAAGCTATCATCACAAAGAATTTTCTAAATATTGACATTAAAAAAATAAATTAACTCCAAAAAAATAAAATCAAAAAAATAAATTAACTACAATAATTGAAATTCAAAAAAATAAATTACCTTTATATTTTATAGGTGGTGGTGGTTGATGTGGAGGAGGAATAAGATGGTGGTGGTGGTGCTCGTACAAGAGGTGGTGGCAGTGGTGGTTGTACATACAGGAGGAGGAGTAACTATAGTGGTGGTTGCAGAGAATGAGGAATGGAGCAGTGGTGGTGGTTGTAGAGGAGGAGGCTCCAGTGGTTGTGGTTATAGTGGTGATCGCAAATAAGTGGAGGGTTTCGTCTACTGCGATTTTGTGTTCTGACCCGCACTTGGCAAATGCAAGGTTAGACCTCGCATTTGTCAAGTACGACGTCCGCCAATTTTTTTTTTTTACAAAAATTCCAAATGCGAGGTCAAGAAAATAATTTTTTTTTAAAAAAAAAATCAATTTTACTTGACCTCGCATTCAACAAGTGCGAGGTCGAAGAACTTGCATTTCATGAATGTGAGTTTCCCCTACCAAAATACTATTTTCAAATCAGCGCCCAAAAAGATTCATTCTCAAAACAAGCACAATTTCAGAATTTTTTCCAACAAAGGTCTATGAGGCCTAAAAATCAAATATAACTTTTCAGACAATCCAATTACACATAGAGTTGCGACTTACGATTCATCTCTTAAATCCTCTGTTGTTGACTTATATATAAAAGTGATATTCGGTGCAACCAGCACTAATTCCTTGCAAGTCTTGAATGTTTGACTTATATATCGGAGTGACATCGAGGTGCAACAACCACTACTTGAAATTTTGAAAAACTTACACTCCACTTATAACTTGTACCCACTTATAACTTATACCCAAATGTTGGACACTGTAGTGTTGGATTTTGGACATTACATATATATATATATATATATATATATAAATATATATATATATAAGTAGGGTGACTACTATGAACCTCTGATGTTAGTGTTAGGCTAGATTATATTTCTATGTTAAATCTGATATCTGGTGATGGTATATAGGGTGTCTACTTATACCGAAAGGTTATAATGACGCTTGAGTTTACTCGCAAGAAGCCCACGTACCTAACCAGTTGATTATTTATGTTAAGATATTCTGTCTCTTATACACATCTAGATGTGTATAAGAGACAGGTCTGTATCTTATACACATCTAGATAAATGTATAAGAGACAGGACTCATATTTACATAAATGCCATAGGAAGGTTCTATCCATAGAGTGTAAGGACTTGTCTCTTACAAAGATCTAGACTAAATGTTAAGATTTGCATAAAGATCTATTGATCTGGGTTATGCTTTTATATTTATGATAAACAATTGAGTATCAGCTTAAACATAATCAGATATATCTAAAACAAACATTAACATGGTTGGTTTATAATTTTCATCCTATGAAACCTGTCTCTTTAACTGTGCCAAAGGTGAATAAGAGACAACCATTTTTGCATTTTCGTTTTATTTCTGCATTTTCATCTCATATTTCTGCATTTTATTCTTGTATTTTACTTGTTTTAAATATGAGACAGCTTTCTTCAGATCTAGTTCTAGATCTTCCCAGGCCTCTTCCTCTTCTTCAGATCCTTCTTCTCTTAAAGAAGAAATCAATTTCTCTGATATTTCTCAATCTTTAGATAATTGGAAAATTCCCAATCATCCTTCAAAAGAAATTTACAAAAATAACAAATGGAGTTTTTCAACAGACTATTCTGTCAAAACTGTTGAACAAACTATCCCTCTCAGTCTGGAATATGATGAGATCAAATTGCTTTCTAAAAAATCAATTGAAAATTTTAAACAAAAATACCATTATTTACATTTTGGACTTGTTCTGATACACTGCAAGTCCATTATCTAGAGAAGGTCCGACCTAAGTCATCATCTTCTAAGGTTTTGATAAAAAACTATTCGTTTGATTTTCTAGATGTGTATAAGAGACAGGGTATGTTGTGGTCTTTATAAATATTTTGATTGTTTTCCAAACTTTTCAGTTTCTTTAAACGATCCAAACATTTTAGATTCCTTAACTTTAAATGTTAAGACTTCAAACTATAAAACTAAGACTGGATCTTTACCAGTTGCTATTATTTTTAGACTTCAATACAAAGTTATGAACTCCGCTTTTAATTCTGGAGCTCTTAGAACTCAAAAGAAAGGTGAAACTATTCTTTTTCAAACTGATTCGAGCAGATCTCACCTATCTGTTCCCAAACCAATTTCTTGGGATCAAGTATCCCTTCCTCAAAACTGGATACTGCCTGAGGCTTTGCCTCCAGTTCCAGCTAAAAATACCTTAGTTTCAAACATTAGGCAATTCTCTACTGGTTCAGTAGAAGTTTCCTTCAATAGATCAAATAGTGCTAGGTTTATTCCTCCTAGGCATTCTAGTACTTCAACCAAGAAATTTCAGAACCCACAAAGTGATAGGCAGTAGATCCTGTCTCTAATACACATCTAGATGTGTATAAGAGACAGGATCAGTAATCTGTTTAAAATATCAGGATAACTTGAATTTGCCTTTCTAAATCATTATCAAATTCATGTTCAGTTCTTTGATTGGTTTTCTGCCTTTGCTGAACAAAACAAAATTGACTATCCTTTTACTCAATCAATTTTTATGAATTGTTTACCAAGAACTCAAATTTTCTAAGTTCATTCTGATTTTCCTCCGAATAGAAAATTTGAGTTCTTGGTAAACAATTCTTTAATTTATGCTGCACCTTTTAAAGCTAAAACTGCAGTTTCAAATGAAGATCTTTTACCAATAATTGAACAAAACAATTTTACAAATAAATATTTACAAGTTATTGGTGAACATCTCTCTGTCAAGATTCCACCTACAACTTCTTCCATTCAAGGACCAATTGTTGCTTCTTTTAACAACCTTCTGGTTACAAGTCAGCTTTAGATACTCCCATCTTTAAGCCTTATGAAATTCCCAGTCAACTTAGGGCCCAGATTTCTAGTCCTAAGATCGATAGTGAATTACAATCTAGGATAGAAAAGATTGAACAAGCTATTAACAAGTTAGCCCATGTTCCTGAATCTCCTACTCCCAAAACTAAGGATGACAAACAGAAGTTGTCTATCTCTGTCCTTGACAGGGTTAAACCAGCTTCTGATTCTGAGTCAGTTCCTCAAACTCTAAGATGTGTATAAGAGACATCTTTAAGCTTAGATTCAACCCTCTTCTAGCTCTTGGAAGAAATCCAATAAGCTTTATTATCCTAGAGCTATAGTGCCTGTCTCTTATACACATCTAGATGTGTATGTGATTCAAAACTCTTATAATGCCAACAATATCTATGAATGGAACATAGATGGCATTTCTGAGTATAATATCACATCCAAACTCCAGCAGATGACCATGGTGGCCACTGCTTACAAAACTTCCCACAATTGCACCGATCAACTCACGGCCCATATCTTAGTTGCCGGATTTACTAGACAACTTAAAGGTTGGTGGGACGAACATCTATCCCAGAACGATAGAAACAATATCTTTGATGCCATTAGAATTGACCCTGAGGGCAATATCATTCAGCCTAGAGATCCTTATGGACAAACCATTTCGGATGCTGTGTCTACACTCATCTTCACAATAGACAAAACCTTCATAGGTAACCCAGGGATTTTTAGAGAAAAGTCTACTGAAATCCTTAACAATCTAGAGTGCAAGAAGCTCTCTGAGTTTAGGTGGTATAAGGATACCTTCCTAACCAGGATTTACACTGACTGATGGAAATCTTCCATATTGGAAAGAAAAATTCCTTGATGGTCTTCCCAAATCCCTTAGAGACTTAGTTCGTGAAGAACTTCAAACCCAGCACAATGGCATTGTGCCCTACCAAAATATCACCTATGGTGAACTCAATTCCATGATCCAACAAGTTGCCATGAAAGTTTGTCGTCAAGACAAAATGATGAGGCAATTAGCCAAAGATAGAAACCAACGTAGGAAGGATTTAGGTTTTTTCTGTGAACAATTTGGTCTTCCTTCTTGTTAAAACCAAAATCAAACGTAGAAACAAACCTAAGATTCACAAATCTGGGTCCAAACCTTCCTATAGTAAGTCTTTTAGGAAACCTAGACACAAATTTAAGAAATCTAATCTTCCTACCAAAAACCCTATTCCTGCTTTACCAAATTCCAATACTGTTGTTTGTTACAAATGTAAGAAACCTGGACATATTGCCAGATTTTGCAAGTTTGTAAAAAGGCTTAATCTTCTAAATTTAGAAGAATCAGTTGTCAATCTTATAAACAATCTTCTATTAGTGTCAGTCTCTTCTACATTCTAATTGTATAAGAGACAGGTCTTATTGGTAAATGCCTTAGAAGATGATGACTTAGGTTATTCACATCTTCTTCCTCCAGTAAAACTTCAGTTTCTTCTGAAACTTCTCAAATAAATGTTTTAACAAGAGAATAGGATCTTATTCTTGATATGATTGAAAAATTTTCCGATTCTGAACAACGTCATTTTTATTTACAAAGGTACAAACAAACTTTTGAAACAAATGATTTTCAAAATCAAGTTTCTTCCTCCAATCCTTTGGTAAAACATCCCTCAAGGTTTTAAATACTTACAATCTTACGGATATTTTAAACAGATTTCCAAACCAAAATTTTAAGAAGGTTTCAATTCAGGATTTACAATCTGAAATTGCTTTCTTAAAACAAGAAGTTAGAGAGATTAAAGCTCAGCAGCAGATTGACCAAATGGTCATTCATTCTCTCCAACTTTCCCAATGTCCAAAACAAGTTTTTGAAAATTGTGTTGAAACTCCTTCAACCTCTCAAGTTCCTGAAAATCAAGTTTTATCTGAACAAGTGATTCCACCTGATCAGATTATTGAAAAATCAAAAGAATAGTTTTTAAATATTTTAAACAGAGTTACTGTTCTCAAATTTCTTATTCAAATTACTTTGGTTATTAATAATGAACTTTTTATTGATCTAGATGTGCATTAGTTGATAGTAGTGAAGTCTTAAATTGCATTCATGAAGGTTTAATTCCTGCAAAATATTTTCAAAAGACCAAGGAACGCATTAGTAGTGCTAATGGTGAGTCTTTGGAAGTCAAATTCAAGTTATCTGATGTAGAAGTCAGATATTCTGATTGTAGCTTTCCTTACAATACTTTTTTATTAGCTAAGAATATCACTACTCCTGTGATTCTTGGTGTTCCATTTATTGCTTATCTGATACCTTATACTACTACTTTTCAAGGTATCATTATCAATTCCTTAGGAAGAAATCAATTCATTCCTTTCAAATTTCCAGCTTTTGAAAAAACTCTCAATCCCTTGCAAATGAAAATGAATCAAATCAATTTTTTGAAAAAAGATCTTAAATTTGAACGACTTCAAAATCAATTAAAAGATCCAATTTTCAAAACAAAGATTCATAATTTGCAAAATAAAATCCAAACTCAAGTTTGTGCTGATATTCCAACTGCCTTCTGGAATAGAAAGCAACATGTGGTAACTTTACCATATGAAAGGATTTTTCAGAAAAGGATATTCCAACTGGAGCTCGTGCTATTCAGATGAATCAAGAGCTTCTGGAATTCTGCAAAAAGGAAAGTAGATGATCTCCTTTCTAAGAATATTATCAGTCCCTCCAAGTCTCCTTGGAGTTGTGCTGCATTTTATGTTAACAAAAACTCCGAGATTGAACGAAGTGTTCCTCGCTTAGTCATCAATTACAAACCCCTCAACAAAGTTTTACAATGGATTAGGTTTCCTATTCCAAACAAAAAGGACTTGCTTCATAGATTGCATGCTTCTTCAATTTTTCAAAATTTGACTTGAAGTCCTGGATTTGGATTTGCCAAAATCCAGACTTTTCTTCTTTTTTGAACTATATTCACAGTCCTTTTGGTCAATATGAGTGGAATGTAATGCCTTTTGGCCTAAAAAATGCACCTTCTGAATTTCAAAAGGCTATGAATGATATTTTCAATCCTTATCTTAATTTCATTCTTGTTTATATTGATGATGTTCTTGTCTATTCTGATAATTTAGAACAACATTTTAAACATATCAACATTTTCTTTGATGTAACAAAAAGAAATGGTTTAGTCATTTCTGGGCTTCAAAAATTAGTTTATGTCAAACTTGATCAGATTTTAGGACATAATATTTGCCAAGGCAAAATTATCCCTATCAACAGATCGATTGAATTTTGATAAATTTCGACTGATTCTTGATAAAACTCAGCTTCAAAGGTTCTTAGGATGTTTAAATTACATCTCCGAACACATTCCCAATTTAAGTATTCTTTCAAAACCTTTGCATGATAGACTTGAAAGAATCCTCCCTGCATGGACACAAATTATAGCTATTCAAATAGGTGCAACTTCAAGTTAAAAATTTACATTCTTTAGTTTTATGTAATCCAAGTTTATTTAAAATCATTGAAAATGATGCCTCTGACATTGGCTATGGTGGCATTTTAAAACAAACAAGTTCTACTTCTGAACAAATTGTTTGTTTTACTTCTAAACATTGGAATAATGCTCAAAAGAATTATTCCACTATTAAAAAAGAAATATTAGCAATTGTTTTATGTATTTCGAAGTTTCAATCTTCGATCTTTTAAATCAAAAGTTTTTGCTTCGAATTGATTGCAAAGCTGCCAAAGATGTTTTACAAAAAGATGTTAAGAATCTTGCTTCAAAACAAATTTTTGCCAGATGGCAAGCAATTTTATATCAGACAAACTCCAAATTTCATTTCTAAAAACGTCTCCCAATATGTCAGAAAAACTGACTACCAAACCTTGATTCAAATTGAACCTGAATGGTTCACCAACAATCCTTTGATTGTTGCCCAGAAAATTCTTCCTTCTGGATTCAATTTTATACCATCCTCAAGACAAAAAACCAGAGAATTTTATGAGTTGATACTTAAGGATTCTCTTTTGGTTATTCCAAAAAATAATATGCATGCTAACCAGGCATATTACACACATTCAACCTACCAAATTCTCAAGGTTCTCAAACCGTCTGATTGGGGCAATGATCTTAATAGATTACGGTCCTTCTCTGATCCTGAATCTCAAAATTATCCTGGTTATTCTTACTGGGATTATCAAGGTGCTTGGTTCAGTACCTTTACCTATCAAAATATTGAGAATAAACATTCTTGTTTATTCTTCTTCAAAAAGAATACAACTTATTCTTTCCCAATCTGGTTTAATAGATTTTGGTTTTTAATTGGATCTTCCAAATGAATCCATTTTACCTTCACCAATTTTAGAAGGCTTTGAGTTTTTTAAATCAAAGTTTTCACAACCTAATTCAACAATGCCAATAACCCTCCATTTCTTCTCAAAATTCGCATTAGAAGGATTTTCCAATGGAGATTCGAATTTGTCAAAAACAATTACCAAGCCTTTCCACCTTTACTGGTAAGACAAGGCTCAATTAAATGGTGGGATGCTTATGATGCCAGTGCTGCTCATAAGACTCAAGTTCAAAATTGGTTTAGTAAGAATCCACAATTCTTATTACCAATAGACAGAGAAACTACCCAATTTCTTCAACAAAGTTCTACAAATGCTTATACACATCGTTAGCCACTGCTAAGAACAAGGACGCTTACATCAAACAACTGGAAGACACTCTCTCCCAGATGGAAGAAGGAACTTCAAGCTCTTCAGACAAGAAGGAAACAGTCCAGCATGAAGAAATCCAAGAAAAGAAATCTTGAAACACCTTCAATGAAGAGGAAGGCTGTCTAATACACATGTATCTAGTGTATAAGATGTACAGTGAACGGTATTTGTACAATTGAATAGTAAAATACAATTTGAAAAGAATCCTATCTATTACAATTGCATCGACTCAAGAAAATTGAATAGTAAAATACAATTTTGTTTTGAATTTGACTATCTATTCACATTGTATTCTATTATTAGATGTCTCTTATACACATCTAGATGTGTATAAGAGTAGCGGCATAAATCACGGAAAAGTTACTGTTCACAGGTCACTATTTGACACTGTAGTGTAGTAAATTTTCTCTATAAATAGGATATTTTCAGTAGTGAGAAGCATTCGAAAAAATTTCTAAGTTATAATTTTCTTTCTCCCCTTCCTCTCTTCCCAGAGTACCACTAGCAGAAGTAGGTTGTACCAACACTTCTCCTGAGGTATTCCTCAATTCTGTAATTATTTAAAGCTTTTTATAAATTTCGTTTTATTTTGCTTTACTGTTTGATGGTTGGCTAAGCCACCTGAATTATTTGTTTAATTCTGTCTTTATTTTTGGCTCCCTTGTCCCTTACCCTTCTTCCTCTAGGTTTTTAGGGGTCTCCGGTATATATATATTGAAATCCTTGGTAATTTTGTGTAAGAGACAAAATATATCCTATTGTATATTAACATATTTCTTAGTTAATTGGCCTAATTTAAAGTTATATGGGTCTAAATCATCAATTAGTATGAGTTTTATATGTAAATGCCATAAAGTCTTTTTTCTTATTTTATGAACATAACTTGAGGAATAAAGAAAGTATGTTCATATATATAGGTTATAAGAGACTAAATTCTGTGTATATTACTTTCCTGACATCCGATAATTAGAAAAGTGAGAACCCTATTCTCTAAAATATATACGTCATAATTTACAAGATTTGTTAATCACAAATTTCATTAATCAAATTATAGACTCAAGAATCACATCCGTTTTTATACAATTCAAATATGCTTCCCTATAAATCTAATTTTTATTCTTGATGATTATTCAAATTATGATAACATTAGTTATTATGATATTAAAATTTAAGATCCACCAACATATAATCCCCAATAGGGTAGTGTCCTTAGTTCTACTTTTTTTTTTTTTGACATCAATATTTGGCACCATCTTTAGGAATGACAGGCAAAAGATAGAGCCTTGCACTCTCTTTCACATAACTTGAGTCTCCCTTTCAAGCAATTTGTACCAGAAAAAGTCTTGTAGAACCATACGCCGTTGATTCTAATTATTCAGTGCATGATGTTGCAACTCCTATTTCTGGGTAGAGATTATAATGACAAATAAATAAGAAATGGAGAGACTCATCCAATTTTCTCTTTGTGACCATGGTTTAAAGTTACAGTCGCAGATGTTACTGTTCCACATCGGTCACGTTGTATTGATAGCATCGCGTATCGGACAATGCGCATATCTAATATATGGATTGTTAGAAAAGAAATGTACTTAATTGTATTAAAAGTTGATCTCCCAAACTTGTTAAAAATAGTTCATTGTTATAAAAGATTAATTTTTAATTTGACCAATTTTTTTTGCACAATTGCTATATGTGTGCCTTTTCAAAAAAAAAAAAAATGTTTATAAATGTTTTATTAAATAATTAAACATGCCTAAATCAAGTGTGGTTTTTTCTAAACTAAAGAGGTGTTTGATATTTTTATCGTTTGGTTAAAATAAGAGAGAGAGAGAGAGCAAAGGTATTTTTAGTAAATTACCAATGTGTGGGCCTTACTTTTGAATTTGACCCAAACTTCGATCCACTCCAAACTAAATCCAGTACCCACTTGTCCAACCCTAGCACACCACTGTAAATTTAGCATAAAAACAAGGGTACAATTGCCATTTTGCAAACTAAATCCAAAACCAAGATCGCTTCTAAGTTCTACATTGTTTGTCATCTCTTTCTCTTGCATTGACCACTCTCTTAAACCAGAAAAATACACAATTCAATGTACAGACTACTAAAGAATATTGAGTTTTCAATTTAAGAGCAAAGATGAAAAAAGGGATTTTTCATTCTTTGTCTTAGAATTTATACACATCTAATGAAGTGATGATGTATAGCTTCTTCATTCTATAGCAAGAATGTTGAATAGTGCCATGGATTTGGGAAGGAGAGATCCTTCAATAGCTTTCATTCTGACATTGATGAAGTTGATTGTAGATGTTTTTGGGTATCATTTGCTAACAAATTTTGGTTAAGTCCAGTGGTTTTTTTTTTTGGGGGTAGGGCTAAATATCAAGTCAACTCGGTTGTGACTCGAGTGATTCCGAAAGAATTTCTAATTCAATGTGTCGAATGGTCAAGAATTGCCTAGCTGAGTTAGCTCCGAGCTTGCTATTTCTGACATATAGTAGATTGATTTCTGAGCGGAATATAAAGTTTCAGTTACGATTCGACTGAATCGATTTAAACTTGATTGAGTCTTGAACCTGTTCGTGACTACAAGTTTGCAATCATATTTATACTAAGTAGACTATCTCATCAAGTGAACTTCCTTTATTAAAGGGTTAAAAGCAACAATCAAGATATACACGGTTAGGCAAATTTATGATTTGGGAAATCTAATAGCACATTAAGAAATTACGGGAGCACGTAATACATGTTCTTTAATTGAAATCGTAATTAGATTTATTTATAAAAACTTGTGTATATGTTTTGCATATTGGAATTATTAAAATAACGTGTATTTGATAAATATTTGTAAGAATATATGTCATATTAAATTATTATTTTTGTTATTATTTATCTTTTTTATTTTTTTTAACCTTCTTTACTTTCTTCTCCTATCAATAACACCACTACCCCTTCACCACCCCGGTTCACCAGCACCCACCACCACCATCCTTCACCAGCACCCGTCATTACCAATTTTATCTATACCACAAAAGTTGACATAATTATTCCAAGGGAAAGTTGCTTATATGTTATCACCAAGGGACCATTTTGCTCATACACAAAATTACCAAGGATTTCAATTTATTTGTTCTCTCTATTGACACAGCCATATGCTTCAAATTTTGAGATCTAGAAGCATATTAAATCACATTTAGATCTCTATTGACAATCTTCTTTGCAGAAAATCTAATGGTTTTCTTTTTTGGATTACTTTGCTATTAACTTGGAAAAAAGATGAAATAAATGGTGATTGGAAAGGGATGGAGATGAGGTTTGCTAGTGGTGATGGAGGGACAAGGGAGGGGGTGTTGGCTGGCGCAGATTGAAGACAGGAAGAGAAAGAATTGTTAGGAAAAGAGAATTATTTTTATTTTTTATTTTTCTTCCATAACCTGGAATCAAATTTGAGAATGGACAAAACCTCCCAATTTATTTGGGATTAGAAATTGCCAAATTTTCAAAATTTATTTCAAAATTTTGAATCCCGTGTTCATTACCCAAGTAATTTGAATAGGAATTAATTCGATTATTGATTCCCAGATTCTTTAACCAAACACCCTCTGATTGTTAAAGGTTGAGGAAAAGCATCGAGGCCAAATCCTCGAGTTGTTCGATAAGCACTTCCTATACCTAAACAAAGGTAACTAGAGCACTGAATCACCCCTGATTAGCGACTTACTCAACTGCATTAGCTGGAACTGAGTTGACAACACATCAAAAATGAGTTATGTATTTCCATCTTATACCTTTTCTTTTCAGTCTCATTATTGACTTGCTTTGTATATGTTTTTGCTGCCATCTACTAATACAATATTACGCTTTTATTGTAAACCGAATTATTTCTGGTTAAAAGTTGGCAGTTCCTCCCCCGATGCCAAACAAAAAACTTGGAGTTGACATAGATTATATCCTCACTTCATGACAGAAGTCAATACTCTACTTTCATATAAATTTCATGTGTCAAGAATTACTCCATCTTCAAAGATTGAGGTTAACTCTCCCTTTAGTGTTGAGCTCCACTCCTTCCTTTATTGATGACCTAAAGATACACATCTAAAAGTTAAGTAAAAATAAAATGGTTAATAATACTTTTTTTTCCGTAATATAGACGTTGCCTCACTTTGGCCCCGATAAATTTTATAATCACTTTGTTCCTCTAACTAACGATTAAAAAAAAAGCAGTTAGTTTGACCGTTAGTTAAACAAAGCAAAATGACTAAAATAACCGTCAATATTTAGTTGATAAGGCTATTTTTTTTTTCAAAAGAAATAGGATTAGTTACACTTTGTCTCTTAGTAAACTTATTTACGTCTCGATTTTCCCCTTGACAAAACTTTAATTACATTTAGCTCTATTTTACTAACTATCAAAGCCAAATGTTAGTCAAACCATTAGAGAGTGGTGTGAAACTACTAAATTGACCTCATAGCTTTAGAGTTAGTTAGAATTTAACCCTATACTGGTACAAAATACCATAATGTCCAAAATTTTTAGTTTTCCCCCTTTACAGTTAAATAAAATGCCCAATTAGAAATTTCTTACTATGATTGGTCTTTGTTGTTTTGCCCGTCAATAAACATGTTAATCCATTTTTCATCATCCTTATTATAATTTTCATGGACCGTCTAAGAATTTTATAATTGAAATCAATGTAATTCGAGTTTTAGAGTATGTATCAAATTTAGCTTGTCTTATTTACATATGTTCTCTTATTTTATTAGTAAAATTGTTACTTTATGTCATCTTATTTTTATTCACGTATGCTTATGTCTATTTAAAGCATGAGTATGGGGAGAACTTCGTCACGTGTCTCCTCTCTTTCATTAGTTATGCAATCATTTTGACTAGTTTAATGCTACAATTATAATCTCGATGAAAATTCGACTTTAGATTTTTAACTAACAAAATTTTTTGATTATGGTAAGAGATAGTGACGTTGGTGGAATCAATCATTGAAACCATCTAATTAGCTCCATGAAATACCATCACTTATGATCAAATTAGTAATTATAGGAGGAAAAATATAATTTTATACAATTACAGGGGTTAAATATAACTGATTCTAAACTTATTTGAGAGTAATTTAGTAATTTTGTATAACTCTAATAGTTTGACTAGCTGTTAATTTTGACCTTTAGTTAGAGGGAACTAAAAGTATATAAATTTTACAGGGCAAATGGAAATCCAGTCCTCCAACTTCACAAGGGGCAACGTGTGTAATTAAACCCAAAGAAATATTCAAGTTCTATTTTATCCTGCTATTGGAGGAAAAATGGCATGTGCATGACATATGCCTAAAAACAAAAGTAAAATGTTTTATTTTGTCATCTAAAATGGAAAAAACCAGAAAGAATAGAAAACCTTTATGGGTCAAATACAAATTTTACTCTTTAGGAATAGTAGAGGTAAAATTTCATAGACGTAGCTTTATTTACCAAAATTTAAAGCACAAACTAGTCAACGCATGAACTATTTTTTAAATTATTTCGTCTTTATTCTTGGGGGCTTTTTCCATTCAATTTGAGTTTTTTTTTTTTAATTTTATTTTATACACCAAAATATTTTTTTTCCTTATTGTTTCAAGTTATATGTCACAATATACAATTTTTATCTCTAATAGAGGGGTAACAATAAAGTAAGAACTTTTTTTTGCTCCAACATAGGAAATTAGTATATCAACTAAATGTTCAAGGTCATCTTGGTAGAGTCATTTGGTACTATTGACTAATCGTCAAACTAATCATTCCTAATGACAATTAGTTAAAAAGACAAAGTGATGATTAATTTTTCATTGGGGTAAAGTGTGAGAATGTCCATTTTACTAGGGGGCAAGATGTAGAACGAGCTACTAGCAACAAGTTGAATTTTGGGTCGAGTCATATTCTCCACATTCTACTAGGGATGAAGTATCATTTCTCAAATGCCTTATTTCACTTTGTACCTTTAAATTATAGTCAATTCTTACTATGCACCTCATACTTTGGACATACTATACCCCAAACTATTAGATTGATCCCATTTCAATCTAATTTTTAATACCATTACTAAAATTAGCGGATGTTATTCAAATTGTATACGTTAGACACCTAAAGTGGAATATTCATTAATTTTTTAATGCTGAAAAATTATACTAAAGTAGAAAATATCTAAAAGTTAGGAGTGTAATATGTCCAAAATTTATAATTCGGGGTATAAAGTGAGAATTATTAATGATCATAAGCACTTAGAGGATGCAAAGTGGATGAATCATGACTACCTCCATTGATATAGTACTCTCCGATACAAGTATCTAGCATGCACATAAGAGACATCCATTAGTTTAAATAACGTGTTAAAAATTATATTAAAATAGGATAAATCTTAAAGTTTAGGATGTAATATATCCAAAAATAAAAGATGAGATATAAACTTAGAATCGGTTAAAAGTTAGTGTTGCAAAATAAAGTAAGCCCTTTTTCCAAAATTGTTAAAGATAATTAAAAAAAAAACCACCATGAAGCGTAAGCAAAAACTACGCGAATCTGCAACCGCCGACGCTTCCGGTAACAAAAGTTGCGGTGAACTGAAATTCCAAAGCTGCATCCTCCTTCCTATAGAGAGTTAACAAGGCAGAGTCACAGTGTACCCCCAAAGCTATAAATTAAATAATCAACCGTTATGTTCATGCCATTAATTAGAGCTGTGAATTCCTTTACTCTTCATAATTGTTTTATTTCCTTAGTAATGAATGTGCAAGTCTCTCAAGAACAGTTAACTTAGAGAGATACTAGACTCGAAGAAAGAAACTAAATAAGGCACGTGATAAAAGAATACTCTGATTCTACTGGAAATTCTTTGATTGTGTAGCACACAGCTGTCCAACCCCATCAACTTCTAAAGACAAAATAGATTCCAACAACAGTCAACAATACACATTAAAAAAAAAAATGATAATTTTAAAAAAATTAGAGTTATTTTACTTGTTTAAGTATAATTTTTGGTTAATAGTATTCTGATTTTGGTGGTTGTTTAAGTGTTTTTAGCTAATTACGTGCATTTAGTATTTATACTAACCTTTGTGTGAATATTAAGATATTAGCATAAGTTTTATGATATTTTTAGTATAATCTAATTATTTATTAAGTTGTGTATATTTTGCAAGTTTGGAATAGAAGGACTAAAGTTTAAAGAAAGAGAAAGTGAAGGGACGAAAGTGAAAAGAATGAAGTTCAAGACTTGTGCTCAGGAAGGAGTTCGATGCCGCAATACTAAATCTAGTACAAATCTCAGTGTATACACACCAAGATGTGTATAAGAGACAGGTTTAATTCTAATTCGATGTAGCAATCAAACAACCCTAGATGAAAATTTTCGATATTGTCTCATCAAACCCCCTACAATTGTTAAAAACGAGCGAATTTGTAATATTAGGTTTTAGCATATTTTAAATCCTATCTTGTATCTACACTAGGATACGTAGTTTTAGGTATAGCTAGTTTGAGTAAAGTAATAGTTTGGCCACTAAACTATGCTCCGGTTGCTATTTCAGCACTACACTTGTTCGGTGGTGGAAAAGGTCACCGAACTTCTAAAATTGCATCTAAAGAATCAATCCGTTTATTTTAACTATTAGCGTTAACGAAAATTAGTTTTTTGAGGGATCGTTCAACTACATTGAATTAACATTACTAAAAAAATTTGGGGGTCAAAATTAGGAGATCAAAAATTATTTAAGAGAGGTCATATTAAAAGATCTATGAAAACTAGGGGTCATAAGTTAAATTTGAAACACCTAACCACTATCACCACCATCCACCTCCCTTCTTTCACCACTCCCTTTCCCTAGCCAACCACCCTTTTCTTCCCCCTACCCCAGCTAGTCCACCACCACCCTTCATCTCTTTCTCCCAACCAACTCATCACCCCTTTCCTTCCTCTGAATGTTGTCAATGGCTTTTCTTGTAAGCTCGGGTAGGCTTAGGCTAGCTCATTGTTTAATTCCACAACTTATCTCCTTTTATCACCTATATACTAGTGCTAAAATGGTCAATAAAGAAGTTGTTAGTCACAGTCAGGTGGCCTCCCAATTTAGCAAGGTTTGTGAGAAAGATGTTGACTGGTGCTTGCGGAAGACCAAATTAGAGTAGAATTATACTCTTAGTTTCATATTAAAATCTGCCAGGCTTCTCCCCCAACCAACCATCACTTCATTTCCTCTTCCTTTAGCCACCACCACCCCCTTCCATTCCCCTCTCCCTCCAGTATCCCTTATTTTCCCCACTCTATCCTCGCCACCCGTCCCCTTCCTCCCGATCTAACTTTTCTCTCTTGGCAAATCTGACTTTCCTTTCACCCCCCTGGGGATCTAACCCCATCTAACTCTCCCTTCCCACCTCTTATCTAACCCTTCTCCCTACCTCCATTCTTCCCCATCCCCCATCCTCTTTCTTTTTGCCACCTTGCCCATGCCACCCCCTTATCTTGCCCTCCATTGATCTATCCTCTTCCACCCTTACGTTTTTTTGGCTTGGAGTTCTTCAAAACTACGTCATTTTGACTTATTTTAAGTCTAAACTATGTTGTTTTGGCAATTGCTAAAGGTAAAGTGTGGCAAAGAATGATTGGACAGTTTTATCCCCGCTAAAAGTCAAATGACATGCACAAAAATGGATTAACGGAATGCTTATCAGATAAAATAGACGGAGAGACCCCCTAGACGTAGTTTTTGAAGTTTAGTGACTGTTTTGGCCATGCAACAAATTTAGTGACTGTTACTAAATGACAACTGAAATATAGTTTAGTGACCAAATTGGCACTTTGCTCTAGTTAGTTTTTAGTATAGTAGACTAGTTTTAGTGTCGTTTAAGTTTTCTTACTCTTCAAGTTTCATTTTAATTAGAAGTTATCTTTTAATTAATCTTTCTAGACTCTCTAATTTCTTGCAAGTTTTAGTCTTTTTAATCTTAATCTAGTCAACTTTTTATTAGTTTTAAGTAGATATAAAATTTACTTACTTTTTATTTAGATTTCTTGCAATTTAAGTAGGGTAAAAATCTAGTTTTCTTAAAAAGTTCGTAGTATTCTTGCTAATTTGGTAATTTCTTAGTTGAACTGTTAAATTCGTGCTTTTAATCTATTAGAATTTAGTGGGCTTTCTTTAAAGACATCTTTTACAAAAATCTCTAGTTTTAATCTAATTTCCCTGTCATTTCTCAAAAATTACTAGTTAGTAAAAAAATGTAGCTTTATCAATTCTCTAGTTTAATTAATACTTTTTGTCCAGTTAAAATTATCTCTATTACTTGTGTATTTTAATCATACTTTCCTAGATTTAGTTAATTAGAGTGATTTATATTGGGTTTGTTAGATTAATTTTTACTTGCTTTCTTAAAATTAGCTTTACATGCTTTCTTAATGTTAATTGTTTACTTGCTTTTTAGACTAGTTTTAGTTGCTTTTTAACGGGTTTAAGCGTGCTTTCTAGAGTAGGAATTAGTGGTAATTTTTATTTGCTTTCTTAGAGTAATTCATTTAATTATTTTGTTCGTTATACATTGGTTAAATTAGTTATTTTACTTGCTTCCTTAGTTAAAATCTTGGTACTTAGTGACATACTCCTTGATCATCTTGTTTAAATAGCACAATGGTCTTCTAAGCCTAGTACTTGTCGTCACAATTCTCGTGGGAACGATACTCGCTCATCACTAATCTACAAACTTACCTCATATACTTGCGAGTGTGAACGTGTTGGTTATGTTTTGAAGGAGTTTTTATTACTTGTTAACTGTTAGCGTCTTTGCTTATCGTTTCCTAAACCTAACCAAACCAAGCGAACAAGTTTTGGCACCATTGCTGGGAATTGTTTGTACAATGACAATATTAGATACTTGTGGTTCATGCTAGATTAGACCTTTTTTTCCATTATTAGATAATGTTAGTTATACATTAAAATACATTTCTTCTCAATGTTTAATTTTAGTTCTACAAGAACTTTATGGGGTTGAATTTGACTTGATTTTGCTTTTCTCTTGTAGTCTATGATTGTTGGAGAAGAACCATTCATTTGGCTTGATTTGGAATTGGAATGTAGACTAAAAAGGATTAGAAGAGATAAAAGTATTAAACAAGAGAAAGAAAGAATCAAAATGGCAGATCATCAAAAAAATGCAAGAGTAGAAGATGAGAATAATAGGAATAATGGTTTTGAAGGTGTAGTTAACAACGGAATAGGTTGTAATGGCAATGAAGGTCATGAATTGATGCTAATGGAAGACCTTTGAGGACTATGCTCGATGGCATACCCAACTTTGAAGGTGAAAATTCTAATATTGCTAGGATGCCAATCCAAGTAAATATTTTGAAATCAAGCCAAGGTTAATTTAAATGCTCCAATCACATGCCATATTGAGAGATCGGCCAAATGAGGACGCATACACCTATCTTATAAACTTTGAAGAGGTTCTTGATCGATAGCTTCAAATTTAATGGTGTTCACCCTAATTGTATGAGGATGCGAGTGTTTCCTTTTTCCCTAGAAATCATGCAAAATGGTACCTCCAAAGCCATGAACAAGGACTTTTACCGCTTCGATTGACCTTACTCAAGAGTTCCTAGCCAAACATTTTTCACCATCAAGAACCGCTGGATTAAGAAATGAGAAAACTTCTTTAAGCAAGATGTGGGAGAAGGATTGAGTGAAGCATAGGATCGATTTAAGGAACTACTTTGAAAATGTTCTCATCATGCAATTCCTTTGTAGCTTCAAGTGCAGACCTTTTATAATGAGTTTTATCAAGAAACAAAATCAATTGTTGATGCTTCGGCGAGAGGTTCTCTCTCACGACACGGAAGAGGTGAAAATACTCTTAAACACTGTGGCATCAAATTACTATCAATATGGTCCAGTGGATCAACCAAATGCTCAACCACCTCAAATTTCTCAACCTCAAGTGCAAAAAGGTGTGCTTCAATTAAACCATAATGATGCCTTGTTAGGACAAAGTAGTATGATGATCAATATGATGACTAATTTAACAAGATCATAGGAGAATCTTGGAAAAGGACACACCGTGCATGCCATATCAATGCTTCCACAAACACCTCTAGTGTGTGATTTTTATTCTGGTAACAATCCAAACAGGCAATGTGAAGAGACAGGATTTATTTGTGAGCAAATAAATTATGTGAGCAATAAGTCTCTACATCAAGAACTCCAGACAGTGTGTATGGGAACACATACAATCCCTCATAGAGAAACCATCTAAACTTTTCATGGAGCAATCAACCTCTCAACCAAATGTCCCTGTCTGTAANTCAATAAAGTTTCTCTAACCAAGCCTTGTCTTTAAGAACCTACCAACTTCCACACCAAAGAAAATATCAACCCCATTCCTCTTACCGACACAATCAACCAAGTTCCTCATATCAACATCCTAACCCACCACAACCGATGAACAATGGTCAAAATTTTAATAGGGAAGGAGATGATGCACAAGCTCAACTTGCTGAGTTGAGAAAGAACTTAAAGCTTCAAAGAAGGAGAGTGAAATCTCAAGGAAAGAATTTGAGAATATGAAGAGAGAAAGGGAGAATGCAAAGGAGAAATCAAAAATTTAAAGAGGGACGGTGAATGATCAAGGAGGGAAAATAAAACTTTAAGGAGGGATCACGAATCTTTTGTGAGAAACCAAGGGGCATCAACACGGAACTTGGAGACCCAATTGGGTCAAGTGGCAAGACAAGTCAATGAGAGGCCAATTGGTGCACTTGCAAGTCATACTATTCCAAATCCGAGAGAACATTGAGATGCCCTCACTTTGAGAAGTGGTAGGAATTAAGTACAGAAGGTGCAAGGCATGAATTTGGAAAAGAAGTGGATAAGAAAAAAATCTAAGGAGGAGGACAACCAAATTGAAGTCAAGAGTGATGAGAATACTGGAAATGAAAAGAATGAGGTCAAGTCTTCAAGTAAAAAGAAGATAAAATTTGAGAAATACGAAGAACCTTTGGAGTTACATTCTTCGGTGAAAATTCCTTTTCCACAAATGTTGGTTGATCATAGATAGGCAGAGAAGTTAGCAATCAATTCAACAAATTCCTTAAGATGTTAAAGAAACTACAAGTGAACTTCCCGTTGGTTGATGTATTGACTAAAAAGAACCATTATGCCAAATTCATGAGAGACATTTTAACCAAAAATTAAGAAGAATTGGAATGAGGGAGAACCAGTTTATTTTAGTGCGAATTATAGTGCCATTGTGCAACAAAAGTTGCCTCCAGAGCTTTAGGACCGTAAGAGATTCACAATTCCGGTCACTATCCAGTGGATTACACTAAAAGTAGGCCTTTGTGTGATTTGGGAGCTAACATAAATGTAATGTCAAAGCCAATCTATGATAAATCGGGAAACACAAGTGACAGAAATCTTTTGACTTGCTCAATGTACAGATTGTATTTGAAGTTCTTATGGAATAGTGGAAGATGTCTTATGCAAGTAAACACACATCTAATCTTCCCGGTGGATTTCTTAGTGCTTGAAATGGGAGAAGATTCCAAATTTCCATTGATCTTGGGAAGACCTTTTTTGTCTACCCTTTATGCCGTGATCGATGTGAAGGAAGGGAAGTTGAAACTTCAAGTGGAAAATGAATTTGTTGAGTTTAATGTATTTGAATCATATGGTAATATCTCAATTTTGGAAAATTATGATGTCAACTACTTGATCACGGATTGTTGGGAGGTCTTATGAAAATCATTGAAGTGTATAAGTAGACAGCATGTTAAGGTAGATGTTCAAAAGGGATCTCTTTTAAAGAAAAGCTACCTAATCTTGTCTATTTTGGCATAATCATAAATTCAAAAGATTGTCTCCAACATCAGAAGTTTAATGTAGGTGATGAAGTAATGATGAAGATAAAGAAAAAGCTTCGCAAAGAGAAGCATGAAGAAGGTTGGATTAGTCTTTTGACAGTTACTAATGTGTTGAAAAGAGGATACATTCGAGTGAAAGATGAAGATCGAGAACTTATAATCAATGAGAAGGATATGAAATGCTACCCAAGGAACAAAAAGGGAAGAACAGGAAATTGTTCATTTTGCCAAATTGATCACCTCATTGCCATAGTCAAGCTAACGACTATGAACAATATCTCTTGGGAGGCATCCGAAGCTTTATTTTAATCTTTTTCTCTTATTTTTATTTGAATTTTATGTTGATTTATGTTTAAGTTTAAGTAGGGTAATTCTCGCCACCAGTTCAAGTTGTTATTTTTGTTGCTAATAAGTTTTGCCAAAGGAAATGGGTGAAAAGGTTTAATTAATTAGATGAATTTTGGTGTTAATAATAGGTGTTGACAATGTTTGGGTTCAAGAAGAAGAGAAACAAAAAATTGGCTAAGTGTGAAAATTTGGAGTTCCATTTTGGAGCTCTAGATGTGTATAAACATCAAACTCAATACAAATATCCATGTAGCGACACCGAGCGAACTTCCAAAAAGAAAAATTTTAGAACTTCAATCGATGTCGCAACACCGAGATTTGATGTTGCAACATTGAGAGAACTTTCGGGAAGCACATTTTTCACCCCAGCTCGATGTCACGAGACCAAACCCATGAAATTTTTTGATATCATGACATCGAAACCCTTTCAGTCAGAAGTTTGACCTTGATGTCGGACATTAAGAAATTGTACTGAGCTTGATGTCATGACACCGAGATCAAATAGACTTTTTTAAAAAGAGATTTTCAGCCTCTTTTTGATTAAACCCAAATACAAACCCTACTTTCTTCTTCTTCCATCTTCTCCTTTCCTCAAACCTTCTTCTCGCACTCTAGAAACATCCTAGTTTTCACCAAATTCATTATTCAAACCATCCAAACTGTTGTCCTTTAATTTCTACTATAATTTTGGCTTCAAATGTGGGTTTCTCAAGACTCCAAGGAGGACTTTCAAGGTTTCAAGGGTCACCCTTCACCTCACCTACTCCGGGTAAAATTATTCTTTTTTTACTCAAGCCTATAAGTTTTCTTGTTCTTGAATCATTATTGGGTGATTTGAAGATTAATTTTTGCCATAAATATTTAATTTTTCCTTGGACTTTATTGCATTGGAGATTGTGATTGACGATAATTGTTGGGTTTGTTTGGAATTTTTGTGGAGTTTATTTGAATTCATGGTGAGTTTGTCTAGTTGTTGTGGTTGTGAAATTTATTTGTGATTTTCTTGAATTTAACCGGTAGTTTGTGAATTTTAATTGGAAATTTTGGCAATTGGCTATTTCAGTTAAATTCTTGGAATCTTTGGTTGTTATTTGTTAAGAATTATGCCTAGACATTAGGGAAGATATGGTGAGATTTGACATCCGAAAGAGGGCAACGATGAAAGCCAACGAAGAATTCATTAAAGCCAATGATGATGCTTGACGGATTGCTCAATTTTTGGAAAAGACTTTCTATTCCTTACTTTCTTATTCCTCGATTCTTCCATTATTTTGATCTTAAATTGAGAAAGAAACATTTTCACCCTTATTTCCTTGACATTTCTTAGTTCTCTAGTACTTTTATTTTATGCTTTTATTATGCTTTAGGAATATTGCTTCTTAGTTATTTTGTTTGAATAATTAACTGAGGACAAATAGTCGAGACCAAGTACTTTTATATTTTGTGATTGAATGATGTGATTGGCTCTATGGTGGGCTTATTAGGATAATTACTTGGTTTTGGTTGTGGTGCCTTGGTTTCTTGCCTTGAAGTTTTGGTTATTTACTAAAAATTCGTACAAGGTACTTACAAACGAGTAAGTCTTGGCTACTCACTCTACAATGTGGAATGGGTATGATAGATATTGAGATAGAATGAAAAGTAGAACTGGGCCACATCACTTTTCTATCATTCAACGATTTATAATACTCACTCCGCATTGCAGAGTGAATAGCAAAGAATTTTTCCTTACAAAAATCCTTACAATATACTTATGAAAAAAAATCTTTATGATGTACTTGTTCTCTGGGCCACTTGGGTTTTATGTTAGCTAGCCTTCGGGGCACCAGCCCCCTAGACACTTTTTTCGTCCTCTACTGGACAATTTTTGCCTCTTGGCAACTATTTACCTACCAAATGGAAACTACCATCTATATTAATACTCTAAAGCCTACGTACCACTTAGCTTTCATGCTACTTAACCTCCCAGCCACTTACATGAAAAGTTAAGAACTTCAACCTACAATCTGTATATCTTTTCAATTGAACTTCCCACAAGCTGATAAGTCAATATCATTTTCAATTGAGCATACTGCAAAAAGAGTCGCTAAACTATTGGCTTGTAGCAAATGAGATCACTCAACTATTATTTTTGTAAAAATAGTCATTTAACTATAAGAGCAATGTCTCAATTCAAGATCACTCTATCTATTTGGATCGTCAAGGAAAATAAATAGTGTTTTTTTAGCCGTAAACTTGTCAAAACACTACAAAGGTAGAATCCTATTAAGTTCACAAAAAATAGAAAAGATTGGAGATTAAGTTACAATTTTGAAAAGCTACATCTTCTTATTTCCTATGAAAAATTTACAGATTGTGGGTAATCAGGAGTAGTGGCTACGTAGGGGTAGGGATTGCATAGAGGATAGAAGGGGCTAGGAATGGAGGATCGGGAGTTAGAGGAAGATGGGGGTGATGGATTGAAGGTGTGGGGATGGGAGACTGCGAGTCATGGGGTAGGAGAACTAGGGGGCGATCAGGGAATAGAGAGGTCTAGGAAAGACGAATTGGTGAATAGGGGTTGGGGTGGTCACCTTGAGGGAAATGGTGGATCTAAAGTAGGGGGTATCGAGGATCTTAGTGGAATTGGGGGTGAAGGCTCTAGGCAAGTGGTAGGGAGAGGTCTTAGAAAAAAGTGACGGAGAAGGGATGGAGTGCGAGAAAGATGGTGAGGATAGGTGGGGGACTAGGGAAAGGTGTAGAGAGGTCGTGGATTTGGGAGTGGTGGGCTGGGCAGGGGAAAGAGGAAGGAGTGGCGAGAGAAGGAGTGGTGGGCAAGGGATAGGTGGTGGCAAGAGAGAGGTTGTGAAGGTGGTGAGAAGTGGATGGGCTAGTGGATCTAGGAGTGGGAAAGGAGTAAGGGGTAGGGTATTGGAAGGTAGCAGGGAAGGGTTGCAAAAGTATACATTAATTCTAATTTAACCCCAATTTTTTACCCTATTCTATTTTCACCTCTTTAAATAGTGTTTTATTTTTAGAGAGAAATGTAATTTGCTACAAGTCAATATCTTAATGACTATATTTGCAATTTGCTTTTTTCAATACTGTCCTATTAATGCATCTTCTTTACCAACATTGTGTATTTACCAATGTGGGGAAAAAAATACACTATTAGAGTACAAATTAAAACATAAAAACTGAAGTATGAAATCTAAATACTGAAATGTAAGTGCTAAAACTATAAATTTACTAAATTCATAAAGTTGTATTTGATAACTTAAGCGCTAAATTGAAGTATTCTACCACTATCTACCACTGTGTCTATCATATAGTTCAATAATAATCATAATAACAGTAATAATAATTATAATAATAATAATAATATGATGTTTATTTTTATATTAGGTTGATCTTTTAAATATTATATTGTTAGTATCAATGAATTGCTTACCAATATAAAATGTGTGTGAGAGAGATTGATAGTATAGGTTCCCGATTTACTTAGTTTAACAGTCGAGCCACCTGCTTCAATAGTTTTGGATAAACTATTGAGACCTTAGTTACTTTAAAAATAAATTAGGCAATTGTTTCATACTTGTTCGAGAGGAAAATTCTAAAATAGGCTCGATTCATGCTACTACGAGTTGACCTCACAGTCCAAAATTAGCCACGTATCATCTAAGTGATATGACTAATTTTGAATAATGAGGTCTAATATAGTATTGGGGATCAGGTCCACCTAAGAATAGCGTTGTTTGAGATGGTCTCATGTCCATCTCTTCAAGCTTATTTTAGGTTGAAGGTTTCATGTGTTCAAATCTCTCTCTTATAATTTGTGCCCCAATTTTATCATTGGAATTTTCCTTTTGCAATTTTGATCTCTAAACTATGTGTAGTGCTTAAAACTGGTCCCCAATCTATGCAAAATTGTGGTTTTGGTCACCAAACTATCAATTAAGCACGAAAATAGGATAAATGACGGAAAAGTCCAAATACCTAACGGTTTTTGTCATGTGCAATGCACATGATCGTTAACTCTAAAAACGTTTTGACAAAGGTGTTCATGCAATTGTGTGCAAAACCGGTCCCCAATCTTTATATATTTTAGTTAAACAAGTTTCCATTTTGGGATGGTTTACAGATTATAAATGACTTAAACAAATGCTATTTAACCTAAATATTAAACAATACAACAATAACATCATGATATAAATGTCTTTTGGCTCATTTTAATGAGCTATTTCCCAATAGAAAATTGGCACTCAAATTTTGTTAGCTTAATTCACAAATCAAGTTCACAACCAATATAGGCAATTTATATTAGAAAAAAATAACTGCTACCACCCCCAAAAACACAATGAATTACAATTGCAAGATTATATGAAAGTCAAAATTCTTCAGTCTTCTACTAGTGCTTAAAATAAAGAGGCATAATTCAATTTTTATCATTAGAAACGAAACAAAACAAAGAAATTGAACTTACGGAAGAGAGAAGGTGTAAAACATAAGAGAAATATGAGAGTAGTAAAGTTGGATGATTTCTTCGAGAGGTTTTAAAGAATCTCTTCCTGCTATCATGGAAAATAGGTCAAAAAATGCCTCGATTACCACAAAATCAATTTTGGGTAGCCAATTATAGTACAAATGCCTTTTGGTTCCTTTTTTGGGTATTTTTAATTTCTAAATTGTATTAAGATGTTGTACTATCTAATATATAGATTGAATGGTATTTGTTTAAGTCATTTATAATCGGGCAAACTATCCTAGAATAGGGGCTTGTTTATTTAAAATTCATAAATATTGGGGACCAATTTTGTACACAATTGCATGAACTTTGTCAAAACCATATTAGAGTTAACGGCCAAGTGCACCGCGCATGACAAAAATCGTTAGGTATTGGACTTTTCTATCATTTGTCTTATTTTCGCACATGATTAATAATTTGGGGATCAATTTTGAGACTACCCATAGTTTGGGGACCAAAATTACAATTCAACTTTCTCCTTCCCCTTCCCTACCTATCCCCTGCCTTTTACCCCTCTCTACTCTGCCTCAATCTCTTCCCCACCCCGCTACCTTCCTCTCATTTCCTTTCTGGTAGGGTTTTGCTTTTTACTCCCTCCGTTCCATAATGTTTGTCATTTTTTAAGAGTCTAACTTTTTTATGAATAGTGTGTTGATACTGGTAGTTGTTTAAAATTTTTCAATTTTACCTTCCAAAATTTAAATTTTGAATGGTGTGTGATAGTTGTCAAACAAAGGATAAAAGTGAAGAATGAGTAATGATTATGGTTTGACTTTTCAAACAATGACAAATATTTTGGAACAAGCAAAAATGAGAAACATCACTTTCACACATCGGATGAAGTAATTGTACACCCTTTATTTATCATAAGTTTATTCTTTTGAATTTTGGAGATTGAAAAAACTGTGGTCTAGAATTTGATGCTTGATTTGGGGAATTTATTTGTTAGATTGATTTTTTAGCTTGATTTGAGATTTTTTCTAGTTTGATTGTGCTTGATATTGAATGGCTTCATTGGTTTTTTATTTTTAATAAATTTTTGGAGTATATTTAAAAAAGGCGGCTTACACTGGTTCATCGATTTTACCTATATGACCAGTTTTTTAGCATGTCTAACATTACGGTGAGTTTTACAGTTTAGGATGGAAAAGAAAGGAAAAGAAAGTTTAAATTAGGAAAGAAAAGAAGATAAGATAAGGAACAATAATATCTTTCCATATGTTTGGGAGTGTCGGGGAGGAAAACGAATAAATTTACAAATTTATCTTTTTAGTTAAATATTTTGTTATGTATTTAGTGGGTAAAATTGGCATTACAAAAAGTTTAAAAGAACAAATTTAACTTTCCTTCCATTTCTTTCCATATCTGGAAGGAAAACTTTTAAAGTTATTTATCTTTCATTTCTCTCCTAATCCTTTCCTTTTTTCTCACTTAAAACTGACAAACAAAGGAAAACACTACACGTTCCCTTCTTTTCTCTTCTTTCCTTTACAAATCCCAATTTTTTAGTGTACAGATGAACTAATTCTTGGTTCAACTAGCCGATCAGGGTTTAAAAATATTGGTAGCAAACTTCTATGGCAGGCACGATATTGGTGACTAAAGCCTCAAATCATGGGTGGATATACACGGGTTGGAAAAGGTGCAGCCACCCTCCAAAAGTTCAAAAATTTTAGTTTTTTCGCTTGAATTTTTAAACATCTATATAATACATAAAGCTTCAACATCCTTTTCTATTGGTGTTTGTCACTTTGTAATCTTCCCTTTATACTTCTGTATCTCTAAAAAATAGTAGAGATAAAAGAAAAAAGTGAATATGATGTGGTTTTAGGAGAAACAATTTAGGGGGGTTAGAGGAAACATTCATGCATACATACATTTATATACATATATATACACACACAAACGTGGTCACTTTTATTACTAATGTGGGACATCTACATTAACTTCCTACATGATATAAACACAATTCCTACTTATCAATTGACTAATGGATACTATTTCACTTCCAACTTTTCAATTAACTTGGAAGTTTCATTAAGATATATGGCTGATTTAATAATAACTTGACAGGTTCTATGTTTTCATTTTTTAACTAAAAACACTAAATTTTGTCGATTGATCAACTACAATTTCTGCCAAATATTTTGACATTTATCCCAAAACTAATCTCATGTTCTCAACCCTTTCAAGTAAAATTTAATAATCCCAACAACTACGGGGAAGGTAGGGAAACAGAGTCATGCTGGAGATAGACTACTAATTCTGCACCAGTCAAAAGTACATCTTCTTAGATTCTTCTTGGACCATTTCCTTTTTCATTTCCCTTCTCAATCGGAGCTTTATACATTTATTATTTTTGTTGAATATGCCTCTTTAAATTAAGCATAAAGCTGTTTATTATACATGAGTTAAGCTGTCTCTAATATACATAATTGAAGAACTTATAGCAAATCAGGCTAGATATTTAACCTGTCTCTTATACACATCTTATTATTTTAAAATTTACTAAATTCAGTTTTTCCTTTTTTGAGAAATGAAAATTTTGTGAGTTTCTATACTTAAAAATGAAATTTAGTTTAGTTCGGGAGGTACAAAAATTATTTTACACGTTGTTTCTCTTATTGACATTCTTCCATTTTATTCCCTTGTGTTGCACAATTAGAAATAGGCTTTGATGGAAAATACCCAAAAAAGGAACAGCTGTGTAATTGCATACACATCTTCATGTATACTAAGAACCCAATAACAAAACTTTTAACAATTGGTGTCTATGCTTTTCTACTAGTTGACTTGAATATATAAAGAGTATGTTTCATGGATTTTGTTTTTAAATACCTTATTAAATCATATAGCATGCTAATTTATGAATTTATTCACTTGATTTGTACATGTTAATAAAAAATATTATTGTCTTTCCTTGGTGCCTACTTTTATAAGGCAAAAATGTACTATAAAATTTTAATTTCAAAACTGAAAAAAATGGCTGGAATAAGAAATTTAAAGGATGAGACAATTAATAGAGTTTTTAAGATCGTGTCTCTTTGCCACTAGACGCTTTTGAACCATTAAAAATTTAAACGAAAATTTTGGAAAGAATGGTAACAAGCACAGTTTATTAGCGGTAATTAGAATAATTTACAAAGCTTTGTTTTAGTTCCAATTTTGAGAGTGTAGATTCACAATAAAAATCACAATAAAAAAATTAGTAAAAATTTTGAGTTATAATTTTGGCATTTAAAAATTAACTAAAAAATCAGAATTAGTTAGTCGGAACAAATAAAAACACTTTTTCCAAAACAAACATAATAATCATTTAAAGACCCCATATTACCAAATAAATTTCAACTTGCTACATAAAACTCAAAATATCCAAATGATTATGAAATTAATCCTAAGCATTGAAAGTAACCAACCATGATAATCATTCAAAGACCCCATATTAGACTCCAATTTTCTTTATAAAACTAGTAAACTTTAGAATGCAGTATTCAATTAATCTTAAGTAAAAAATTCTATTTACTAAATATATTTCATTCAAACACCCCATTCTACTGATCATTCAAATTTTATTAATACATTATGAAATCCAGACTTACAAATGATTAAATATGTATGTATTGATATATTCCTATTCTGTCTAACTATAAATGGTAAAACATAATTAAATTTAAATGCACATTAGTTATTTAACTTAAATTCTTCTTTCTCTTTCCTAAAGTTATGAAACTAATTAAACAATAACAAAACAAACACAATTACATACGCTATATTACTAAAAAATAATTGAAATTACATGGGTAATTTTGTTCCAATACACAAAGTATGGGGTCAAATGTTTATTTAATAAGTCGAGTAGGTAAACTGGAACTGAAGTCAAAGTTCATGGGATATTTTGCTTTTAAACTATTTTATCTTCCTCAAATTATGAAAATGCTAATTTAAAAAAAAATCTATTTTGAATGAGTTTTTGTCTACTTATTTTTTAAATTCTTCTTTTTTCCAGGTCTAAAAATTTTGGGTAAATGGTATTTAACTTTCCTTCATTTCCTAATAAAACATAGTTATAGTCCGATACATACGAAACTAATTAAACCAAAACAAAACAAAATAATTTAAAAACTCCACATTAGTAAATAAAATTCAAATTTACTTTACAAAATAATTAGGAAATTCATAATAAGAAATCCTATAGTTTCTAAATGCCAAATATTGTGCAACTAAATTACATTTATTTTTTTCCCATATTAGCCAATTAACGCATGCACGTGAACATACTATTTTATACTTTACTTCTATTCCCTGATTAAAAGAAATGGTATGTTTGTTACAATTGTTTTCCAATTTTTACTTAACTAACATGGATGCATTCCCCGTACGATGTTGCATCAATTTAATTTAACATTACTTCTTATTGTTAAGAGACAGATGATGTTCATAGATAATTAGAAAATACTTGTAATATTACACAAAGAGAGAGAGAGATATAGAAAAACTCCACCATTTATATATAAAAAAAACTCACCCAAATCATGAATTGCATACTCTTATATTTAATTCTTTTTTTTAAAAGCTTTTGTAGACACTATTAAATAGAACATTCAATAGAAGTGAGAGAAACATCAATCAACGTCTCAATAGAGAATCATAAGGACATTTAATAGTCAAACACACAAAAATTTGATTGAACGTGATAGGTTGTCATCCCATTTGTCACGCTTCATAAGAGACAGATTCAAGTTAACATTTAGCAAGATGATAATTGTTGTATCATAAAAGTGTAGCAAACAATTGTACAAAACAACAAAATGTGTATATGCATACAAGTTGTTTTCCTAACTTTTAAAAGATATTAAATTTAATATACATTCGTGATATTTGTTCGAACAAACTATGTTCTAGTTATTACTATGATATTCATTTGAAATTTTGTGCAGCTTCAAAATCACAACTGTAAGAGGGAGTACTCGGCTAATTCTCATGTCCCATTTACTTGCAGTTGACCCAAAGTCAAAAATGAAAACATAGAAGTGCAGCTGAGTAGCACATTCCCATGTAGACAAGTCTACATGGTAAACAAGTATAAATATTTATAATTGTTTTAAATTGTTTATAGGGAGATGCATAAAGAAAAAATACTACACACTACTAATAGATTTTAAAAAACTTGAAAATGCAGATATTCAAGCGTGATGAAATTTTGACAACATACATGCAGAAAGAACAAAAGGTATGCCTTCTTTTTAACAATTATATGCTTTAAATAGCAATGTATTGTGAATTACTAAATGTTTAAACTCTACAATTCAATTTGTATCTAAATACATGTGATCCTCTTGCATGCATTAAAATCACACAATTTAATTAATTTTATATGGCCTAATTAATTTACCTATATTTTACCCAAAAATTTAATTGTACACAAAAATTTTGGCATAAATAATGAAAACATTATGCAGTTACACATTAATTTAATATCTTACCTTCAATCATGACTTTGACCATCTATTCAACTAATATTCTAACCATATTGCTTCTTCTTCCGCTCGATAAAAATAAACAATTTATACACTCTTTTACTACCTAATTGTTATTTCACACATTTTACAACGAAAAACATTTTTTGCAAATATTCTATGAACAAATTGTGAACATTAATTTAATATCATAAATTCAATTATGATTTTTGTACTTTATTCATAAAAACAAATTCTAATTGATTAATCTGGGTTTTAAAAAAGATTAAATAAAACATATCATCATATGTAAATTAACATATTTATCCACTGATAACTCAAGGAAACTAGAGTTATATGTACTCTAAACTTGATGATTTTTCTACTAGTTTCCAACATTTTTAGTGTTTTTGTGTGTTTTTATTTATTTTGCATTTATATGCTAGAATATGTTAGTGTGTGTTTATTAAGTGTGTTAATCTACTTATTTTGGTTCTCACTATCATATTTTATTAGGGTTTTTGTATTTAGTATTGTGTCGTATCTTTGATTTAACTTCGTTAGGAGTTAGGTTTTTGTTCAGTCTTTCACTTTTTGACCTATTTTACCAGATTTTTATTTACATATTTAGTTGTTATTTTAAGTGTTTATTATAGATAATAATGTTCTCCAATGTGCTAGGGCCGTACGAAAAAAATGGGGCATCAAATCTAGATGTGTATAAAGACAGGCGAAAGTAAACTATGAAATGAGGCTTTTAAAAGTTCAAATGGTTTTCTTGGATTAGATTAGAGGAAGATTGCTCTTTCTTGTAATCACAATTTCCTAGCTAAAGATTGAAACTTTTTATTTCATATTTTTTTAGTTTAATTAGTCTAATTACTTTCATATTTTTGCTCTCTCTGCATGATTTCTTTGTGTAATTGTTAGATTAATTAATGGGATTCCTTCAATTATGCTTCCTTAGTGTAATTGATAGTTTAGATTTGTTAATTATATTAGATTAGTTTATGGGCTTTTCATTGCTTTCTTTACTTGCTTTCTTAGTTTAATTGGTAGATCAGTTTATGAGCATTCCTTAATCATGTTTTCTTAGTGTTAATTTGTAGTTTAGCTTAGTTAATTACTTTTTAAAAATACTTTCTTTTTACATGCTTTCTTAAAATAGGTTATGGACTTTCTAGAATTGTGCTTTCTTAATGATAATGAGTAGTTTAAGTTAACTAATTGCATGCTTAATATGCTTTTCATTTTAGTGGTTCCCTTTAAGTGTTGTTTTCTAAGGATACTTCCTTTTTAATTGCTTCCTTATTGTTTAGTCTTTACTTTAGATTACTTCTTTAGTTCCATTAGTTCTAGTTTTTGTTAAATCTCTTCTCTTAATCAATCGCTTCAACTTGTAATCTAACCAAATAATTGGTAATTATCGACCAAATCCTTATGGGTATAATCCCTTTACTACTAGTTGACAACACGTATACTATGCGGGATGCATGTTCATGTGCATGCGTTAATTGGCTAATATGGGATAGAAAATAAATGTATTTATTTGAGGCATCAAGTTTTGGCGCCGTTGTCGGGGATTGGTTTTCACAAGACTAGATTGAAGCCTTTTGTTTTCTTATGTAGTTGTTTCATTATTTTCAAAAATTCAGAAAGATTTTCTTTGTGATGGATGGTTTAGACTAAATAGTAGTCTAAACTTTCCTAATTCTCTTGTTTGTGTTGTTTTGTAACCTTTTCTTACTCTTATTTTTGTTGTTGGTTGTTCAAGAACATGCAAGAACCTAATTGAGTTGAATGATTTATACCAAGGAGATTATCATTTTTATGGTAAAGAAGGTATGCCCAACGAGTATGATTCTTGTTATGGTTATTCTTCTTACCCCTTAGATTATCAAGTGGGATGGTCTAGCCATCAATACGCTTATGAGAGCTACCCAGATTATCAAATGGGATGGTCTAGCCATCCATATCCTTATGAGAGTTATCAAGAAAATTCCTACTCTTTCCCTCCACCACAAGAGCCTTCATATAATCAAGTCATATTTCCTTCACCAAACAACTCAAGAAAGTGAAGAGGCAAGAGGGATAGACATGTGGATGCAAGTTCAAGAGTTTCGAGAAGAACTAGCCCAACTTGAAGAAGAAAAACCCAACGCCGAGAGGCGATGGCTATACTCTGAGAAGAACATGCTAGATTACAAGAACAACTTTCCCAAATTCAAGGAATAGTAAATGGTGAAGCACAATAGACTCCAACACCTCCACCAATAGGTAAAGAATCGGTTCAATAGAAGAACAAATTGAAAATGTCTTATAAGAAACCAATTTCCAAGTGCCTCACGCAGTTGAAGTTACAACAATTGAGATACTTAACACTTAAGTAGAGGAATCATTAACATTCCCTTTACATGAGTATGAGTTTGTCCCAGTTATTAGAAAGGAGGTTTTATTTGGGGTGTTCGTTGAGAAAGAGCCGATTCTTTGAGGAGTGAAAGAAGAAGGATATATTTTAGAAGTGATCGGGGAGGCTCAATCTACTTATTCTAGAGTTCAAATCCTTGGGGACTTCAGAGGAGCTAAGCAATGGTACAAGTTTACCAAGGATTATAATATCCTTGGGAAATAACTTTGGTAATTGAGGGAGTATTTCTTTCATTTTTATTTATTATGCTTTATTTTAGTTTCATTGTACTCATATTGGTAATAAAAGCTTGTAGCCTTGTGATTAGTTTAGCTTATGTTTTGTTGTTGGCAATTGAATTTGTATACAAATGGATAAATTTGGCCATTGATGAAAATGTTAATGACAATAGATGACTTGTTGTGATTTGTGAATGATATACATACTTTATGGAATGACTTTTGACTTGGTTTTTACTTTTTACTTGTGGATATTTTAGTTGTACACTTCATGTGCTAAATAGTTGAGCTTATTTTGTGAAAATCATGTGAATGATTGATTTGGGTTGAGAGTAGTCTTGGTGGTTGAATGTTTCTTTAAAGCCGATTATGTCTGAAATTAAGTTTGGGGGATGAGTTGGTCATTTAGATAACCCATTTGTTGTGTTAAACCTTGTTACCCTCATGTGTGTTTTTCTTTTTTCTTTAATTTTTTGAACCTCATGAAGCCCCAAGGACCCCTACGTAGTATAGCCATAATTGGTTGTTAAAGAAAAATCAATTTCTAGGACTCTTGTTTAATTGAAAATTGGGTTTATATGATTTACTTGACATTTCATCATTGTTAGCCTTGATAAATGTTGTGCTCAATGTAGGTGAAGTCCATAATTAAATGGTAGAACTCTTGTTTTTAAGTTTAATTTGAATTTACTTGGTTGCATTCACCTTTACTTGGTTAATATGTTGTTCATCTTCTAGTTTAGCCTTTCGATTGTCCAAGTATAATTCAAAATCATTGCCTAGTATTTTGTTTTTATGCTTTCTAGTAGTATTATTATGTGTTTGTTCTATTTTGGGTGAGTGGTAGGATGAGTTGTATTCATCACTTGAATAAAATGACAAGTTTGGGGATATTATTTAGTTGTGTTGGAATGGTTCTTTTTGTGAATGTAAATATATGTATGGCGAATTTTGGATGAAAAATTGATTGATTATAGTACTCGATGATGACAAATGACTTGCAATATTATATGATTAAGTTATTTAAATTTGGCATTCCATGAATTTTGGTATGTGTTGAGTAGCTCTTTTGTGACAAAAGAATTTCAAAAGCCATATATTACTATGTCAAAAAAGTGAGTATAATAATATCTATATAATTACACAAAATTTGAAGCATTGCTTTTGATCAAATCAATAGTATTGCTTTGTTGGTTAATTCATCTTTTGGAAAAATTGGTTTAAATGGAATAGAAGTGATTTAGGTCATTTTGTGTGTTTGCATAAGGAATTTTCTTCTTACCTGTGAGTGATTGTTTTGAATATGATATTGGATACGTTTTATTCCTTTTCCTTGGTTTAAGTGAATGAATAGGGATGATTGGGGGAAGGAGACACCACGGTAGTTTAGTAAATCCTAGAATTGGCTCCCACAAGCTAAGAAAAGGTCGATGTAATTGAGGGCCGCATAAAAAAAATACCAAAAAAAAGTTTGCATTTAGGAATAAGGCGAGTACGGGATTCCGACATGTACCCATATTTTTTCTTCAATTAAGTCATTAGGAATTATGTTTTAGTATGCCAACAAGTTGAGGAGGAAATATTTGTAATACTCATCATAGATATTAGACTACTCACTCCTTGATAAAGTAATATTCCTAATTGTATGGCATAAGCATATTAGGCAGACTCCTAATGATCTTCTATTTTCATGTGGCCTTGTCAAGAGGTTGAAAAATATTGTAATCATTTTGATTTGAGCAAAACTATGTTTTGGATGAATAGAAGTTGTTTTTCAAAAACCTTTTGATGATATTTAATACTTGGTTATTTGAAACCTTTTGTTGGCATTTGAACTTGGTTTCTTTGGAAAAGTTGAAAAACTTGGAATGACTAATTAAAATAATTCAATTGTCATATGGTATTTGAGATCCTTGAGAGGTCTCTTAATTATTCAAAGTACATCCATTATTCACCATTTGTGTTATCATCTTGGTGGTGTCTATTGTTTTGTGTAGTCTGTTTTTGTTGTTCTTTTTCTTGTCTTTTATTTTGCTCAGGATGACCAAAAGTTTAAAAAGGGGATGTGATAATTCTAGGAAACTAGAGTTATATATACCCTAAACTTGATTGTGTTGCTACTAGTTTCCAACATTTTTAGTGTTTTCATTGATGTATTTTGTTTATTTTGCATTTATGTGCTAGAATGTATTAGTATGTATTTATTAAGTGTTTTAGTACTTATTTAGGTGCTAATTAGCATATTTTATTAAGTTTTTGCATTTAGAGTTGTGTCATCTCTTTGACTTAACTTCTTTGGGAATTAGGTTTTCGTTAGTTTTTGTTTGTCTTTCACTTTTTGGCCTATTTTGTGAGAATTTTATTTATATATTTGGGTGTTATTTTAAATATTTATTATAGATAATAATGTTCTCCTATGTGTTAGGGGCGAATGAAAAAAAAAATGGCGCATCAATCAGACGTCGGATGAAAATTTTCGAAGGAAAACTGTAAAGTGCTACATTTCAAAAATTTCAGTCTATGCCGCGATATGGATTTTCTAAACCGCGACATGGAGGCGGCTGGAGCAAAAATTTGTTTGTTCCTTTTTGCTATACTATTACCCTACAACCCTAGCACTATTTATATCCCTTTTAAACCTCATTTGAGGCATTGAAGACCCATATAGAAAGGTAGTAGTAGTAGGCAAGATTAAAGAGTAATTTTCTTCCTTTTTTCTCCCCATTTGGGGAGGCTTTCTTAGATTAAATTAGAGTAGGATTTCTCTTTCTTGTAATCACAATTTCCTAACTAAAGATTGAAACTTTTTAGTGAAAAGTTCATGAGGCTCTTGGAAATCGGTTTCTTGCAAGAATTTCAATCTTTAGTTAGGTTAGTCTAATTACTTTCAAAGTTTGATCTCTTTGCATGTCTCTTATACACATCTAGATGTGTATAAGTTAATGGGTTTCCTTCAATTATGCTTCAACTTATTATACAATCTAAAAGGTGTATAAGAGAAAGATGTACTAAGAGAAAGTTCATAACCTAAAAACAAGATACAGTTAATGTCTATAAGAGCTTTCTTAGTTTAATTCGTAGATTAAACTATGGGCATTCCTTAATCATGTTTTCTTAGTGTTAATTTGTAGTTTAGCTTAGTTAATTACTTTTTAAAAATAATTTCTTTTTACATGCTTTCTTAGAATAGGTTATGAACTTTCTACGATTGTGCTTTCTTAATAACAATGAGTAGTTTATATTAACTAATTGCTTGCTTAATATGCTTTTCATTAAATGGTTCCAAGCGAAGCATTTCTAAAGATACTTCTTTTACAATTACTAGATGTGTATAAGAGAATCTTTACTTTAGATTGCTTCTTTATACACATTAATCTCTTCTCTTAATCAATCGCTTCAACTTGTAATCTAACCAAATAACTAGTAATTATCAACCAATCCTTGTGGGTACGATCTAACTTCCCTTTACTACTACTTGAAAACCGCATACTTGCGGGATGCCACCCAGTTAGTAGTTGCATTTAGGCGTTTTATAAATTTATAACTAGGTGTGCAAGGCATCACCCACTCCATAAAGTATTAATAATATATTCACATGAAACAGCTGTATCATTCGTACAAGTTAACCCTGCAATCACTAAATCTTGAAGTAGAGTAAGTTGAAGGAGCACATATAACATAGCTGACGAGATTATCATGAACGATTTGATAATCCAAGATTTCAATTGCCACCACCACGGATGTGCCTTTATTGTGAAGCTAAATTGTTTTCTGGGGAAAGATTTTAAGTTGTGTTGTTCAAATGGAAAGATTATATTACCTTCTATACCACGTACCCCTAAATTATTCATGTTATTATATCTCAAACACCTAAAGGAAGGTACTTCTGACAGCAATTAAGATCTTTGAATCACATTTACTCATTCACATCTATGGGTATATGTCTCGACAAAAATATAAACAAAGATAGAGGATCTTATATTCTTTCAGAGCTCAAGTTTTATATATCACAAAATTAGGAGTCTACTACCATCCACAAATAAAAGAAGTAAATATCTCCAAAATTTATATGGGATCCTGAGCAAGAAATTGACAATAGAATTGTTGAGAATCCAAACTTGCATAGGAATTTGGTAGAAAAATAAAAAGGATTATTAATTAACATAATCCATTCGTAAAATTCTTAGACATATTGGGTCAGTGTTAGGATTTGCTGAATTGCAAGTATATTATCAAGCAGCAACCACCCAATCATCAATAATACAATATACCCTTAGTGTCTAAGATAGAGGCAATTGTTGTTGGTAGTGAAGAGATGAGTCAAATCAATAATAAGGACATAATTGTTCAAACAAACAGTGGACAATTATTTAATGTCTCTAATATTGAAGCAAATTACGATACGCTGTGACACCCTTTTCTTTTCCTATTTGGAACTTATGGATGGGATGTCAATACCCGAAATATGAATGAAGGAAAATAACATTGTCGTGAATTCTATGCCTACCTAACGCAGGTACATGTATATATTATTTTCTCATTCTAAAACTTAAATTTTATCTAAAAAAATCATAATTATTAAAAATACAGATTCAATCTCATGATATATCTATTTTACTTAGATAGTTGACAATTATGTCAAGATTGAGGTTCACAAACTTCAATGGGTACTTGCAAACCAAGATACCATCAAACCAAAACTATACCATGGTTTCCAAGATGCAATCCAAGGTAGTGAAATGATGTACGTCAGCACATTAAAAATTACTACAATGCCTTCAAACATATTTATCTTTCTTCGAAACTGAATTTATACCTACTATCAGGAAATGTCAGTTGTAAGACTATTTTGCCCTCTTCATTTGTTGGGAGCCCCCGAGATATGCACCAATGCTATCAAGATGCCATGGCATTAGTCCAAAAATTTGGAAAATCGGATTTAATGCTAACCATGAAATGCAATCCAAACTAGTACAAAATAAAGTATGAATTACTCCCGGGCTAGTCTTCTAAAGATCGACCGGATACATATATCTTCCATGAGAATTCAATGAATTCAAGGATGATATAGTACAAAAAGTGTTCTTGGAGATGTATTAGCTTATCCTTATGTGATTGAGTATCAAAAAAGAGTTTTGTCACATGCTAAGAGCACCTGAAATTTTGACAAAGTTGTAAGAGCCAAAATACCATCTAAAGAAAGGGATAAGCCTCAATTATATGAAGCTGTTCTGAAACATATGATACATGGACCCTGCAGAGACAAATCCAAATAGCCCATGCATGATAGATGGTAAATGCAATAAACAATTTTCAAAACCTTTCTCCCGAAGTACTCAAATAGTAGATGATTAATTTCCAATATAGAAAAGGTGCAATGCAATACCAATACAACTCAATAGTGATTTTCAAATTTGGGTTGCCAATGGCTGGGTTGTCGAGTATAATTCTTGGTTATATAATTATCATATTATCAATATAGAGGTCACAAGTATTGTAATATGTGTGAAGTATTTATAAAAATGTGTATTTAAGAACCCTGATTAATTAGAGGTTGAGATACGACCTGGTCCAAATTATGATGAAATGCAACAATTTGTCTCTAGTTATGGATATCTCAGATCGAAAGCACTATGGAAAATTTTTGAATTTGAAATGAGCCACATGTATCCATCAATTATTAGATTACAAATTCATTTGCCAAGTACTGTTTGCAATTTGTGTGATTGAGGTCACAACAAAGAGTTGAAACATCTTGAACGATGAACAGAACTCAAAGACAATGCATACCGAATCTTTATAAAAAAATCTTGAGTTACAAGGTTTAGCGGTTGAATAAGGAATCCAAGTACCAAATACTTACTCATAGAGCGAATGTTCAGGAACATTTTGTCTGGCATCAAAATACTAAACTTGGACTGAAAAAGTATCACGCAACAAAGTTATTGGGAGGATTTATATTATACATCCTTCTGAAGAGGAAAGGTTTATCTTCGAATCTTGCTTAACTATGTTAAAGTCTCAAATCATTTGAAGAACTATTAACATTAATGGAACCACTTGCAACTCATTCAAAGAAGTAGCAGCAGGCCACAAGGATTGGTTGATAACTACACTAGACAATACATACTTGAAGCAAATTTATTACGCACACCTTCTTCATTTAGAAGATTATTTGTTTCTGTTTTAGTTCTTTTTTAACCAACTAGCGTTCAGCTAGCGTGCCCTTGGGGATGAGTTCTTTTTCAACATGTTTGACCACTCAATTTCATCCTTGTAGTAAATAGGCTTCTACATAAATTGAGAAAATTATTTCACAAATATAACAGATATTAAAGAATTTGATTTATGTTCAATCCTCGAAGAATGTGACAACAACTTAGCACTTCCAAGAGTAATCGAAGATGAAATCTTAGTCGACATACTTGATGAGATATTAGATCAATAGAACATTTGAATTCGATCAAGAATACTTTTTAAATTGTTACTTCTACATATAGAACTGTCTAATTATACACATATATTTATTGAAAAGATGTGTATAAGAAGACAGGTAAAAGTAGAACTTATCTGAAGTCATGGCTTACAACAACAACTTTTCCTCTAAAATGTAATTGAGAATCTAAGATGTCTTATAAATGTATGAATAATTCAGGGGTACGTGGTATAGATGGTAACCTGTCTCTTATACACATCTTAATCCTGATGTTACGAGTGTGTGGAATAAGCAATCCAATCTTGCAAAGCTATTGATGTGCACTAATGCTGTAATATAGGATGAAGCGTCGATGACTAATCGGTATGCATTTGATACTTTAAACAATACATTTAAAGACATCTTAGATTCTCAATTACATTTTAGAGGAAAAGTTGTTATTGTAAGGGATGACTTCAGATAAGTTCTACTAGTAGTGAAGGAAGGATCTAAAAGTCAATAAATTTATGCGAGTATCTCAAAATCCATATTTTGGAGTGATGTTCATTTCTTTGGATTAAAGAAAAATATGAGAACAGTGAATGATCTGCAATTCTCTGATTTTTCCCTGCAATATTGGTAATGGTATAAAGCCTACTCTCAATAGAGATTTCATAAAATTACCTTCACAACTGGTGATTCCTTGGGGAAATTATAATTCAACTTTTGATTTCCAAACATGGCTAAACATGCAAATGATCCAACTTTTATGGTAAGAAGAGGAATAATTACTCTAAAAAATACTGATATTGATACTATTAATCAAATGGTTATAAAATCTTTTCTTGGAGAAGAAATCAGATATACATCTTGGGATTCAGTTGGTGATGATAACTATAATCTCTATCAACAGGAGTTCGTAAATTCTCTTTGCCCAAATGGTATGCTACCACATAAGTTAGTGCTAAAACATGGACGTCTAATAATGCTTTCGAGAGATTTTAATCCAGAGTTAGGTCTTTGCAATGGAACACGACTGATATGCTATGATTTGAGGACAACATTTATAGATGCCGTTGTTGCAATTCTATGGTACTACAGTATTTTTACACCAAATATACTAAATAGTGCAGAAAATCCTTCTCTTTCCTTTTGTATTAAAAAGGAAACAATTTACATTTTGTTTAACATTTGCACTAACAATTAACAAACCTCAAGATGCAAACATTTGTAAATGTGCTTGTTTTTGCTCCGCAATCTTATACACATTAGATGATCATTATTGACAGCCCTTTGTAGAGGCATGTCCCGAAGTACTACAAATATTTTGGTTAAGAATGCATGGAAAAATAGAAAGAAAAATGAAGTACACACAAAGAATATTGTGTATAAAGAGATTCTGTTGCCCGAGACATCATAATTTTTTTATAGGTAAATCTACAATTCTAAATATACTACTAATCTCTAATCATAGCATATTCTATGTGTAACATACCAGGATTTAATCTAAATTTTACTAAAAATATATTTTATCTTATAACTCATCTTAATTTTACTACTACTGATACAAGAACTACAAGATTTGTAGAAGTTCCAATAAATGAAGATATTTGATATCACCTAAAAAACCAAATAGATGCATGGTATTCTTGGAAGAGAAAAAATACCAAGATCATAATCTTGCAAATGTTAGTTATAAACTTCCAAATTACACAACATCACATGCATAACAAGAAAAATTACTATATTTTCTATAACTTCATAATTTTAGCTTACTAATGTATCATAATTTGAAAAAAAAAAAAAAAAAGGTAGTGGACAAAAGATGCAAATACTAGGTTCAGGTTGGATATGCAATTATTATTTGTGTCAATTGTTACTAAGAGTACTGAGAAAGCAAAAGCGGCATAGGTAACTTTTCACATTTGCAAAAATAAAGAATCAATTGTACAAACTTACTAATTCTATAATGATGTGATTACTCAATAAGTCAAAAAGAATTTGTTGGATAGAAAGGTAGGACCCAACAGAGGTATGTATCACAAAATATCAAAATTAAAACTAAATTCATCTGATAACATCACAACATTATTAACTCTAATTTTGTTACATGTGTAAAGAGGGATTAAAGAGAGAAGGAATTTGAATGAGGTAGAATTATTTCAGTATGTATCTCATTTGTGCTTATTACTTTATCAAAAGATCTTATACTATCTATTTAATAACATAGAAGAGTGATACTATATTTTTTAAACCACCCTCATACAATGGATTACTTCTTAGAGATTCAAGATGTGACCAATAGATCATCCACTACAGGAAGTATATGCGTAAAGCTAATCAAGTTAACATATATGACGATATACTATATTCTATAAAAAATATATATGTTTAATTAATACATTTATAACTAATTTCGTATATTTGGATTAAAGTATTATAAGGAATGTAAAAGACAATGATGGGAAAATGTGAAAAAATTCAAAAACAAATGTAAAACTGTTACAGTGTAATTTTTAAAGACTGCACAAATGTGAATTACATCATATATACTTATACGGCCATTACTCATAATAACTTTATTATTTGTTTGTATCAAATTAGGTGTATAGCTAAAATATCTTGCAAGCCTTTATTTGAAAAACAAATAATCACTTTATCAATGTCAAAAAGGTCGATGAATAAAGATGCGTATATTAGGAAAAGTGACGGAAAATATAAATATGCTAAAACATTGTCCAATTGTAATCTAAATAGATAATATATTTACCTACCATTGTCAATGTGTGTGCAATAGTTTTATTCAATGTTTTGAAAATCAGACTAGACCGGCCTGTTCGACTAGTCGAACCGTGAACAGGAAGAACCACCGGTCCAATCTAGCTATATATCCGGGTGGAACAAAAAATTGCAGCGAATTGGATTGAACCATGAAAACCAGTAAAAACTAGTTCAACCGGAACTTTCCGGCTTTGACTTTCAAAAAAAAAAAATGGCCTCTTGGCTCCTTCCTCCAAGCCTATCTATGAAGAATAAGAGACAGCTTATACATCTACTAGATTTATTTAAACAAAGAAAAAAAATCTCAAATCCTCATCTTTTTCTTGCTTTTTTTTCCACTCTTTTTCACTCTTCTTTTCACTCTTACTCTCTAGCCACCTCCACCTAGTGCCTTGGCTCTTCCTCTTGCTTCTTCTCAACTCCTCACTTCCTCCACCATCTCTTCCTCTCTACCTTTTCATCTTGATAATTGGTAAGTTATATTATTTCTTTTCTAATATTTTTTTGCTATTTTTCATGCATTTATTTTGTTATTTATTTTGTTATTTTTCTTGTCCATCTTTCCTATATTTGTGTTGTTATTTCTCTTATGTTAATACATTTTTTTGGTGTATTTTTCATGCATTTATTTTTATTATTTCTTTTCCGTTACTTTTTTATTTATTGTGCATTTATTTTTTATTTCTTTTCTATTATTTTTCTTGTTTATTTTTCATCATTTATTTCATATTTTATTTTCTGTTTTTTGTCTATTTTTCCTCCATTTAGTTTTAAATATTTATTTTTTGTTATTTTGTGTCTATTATACACTGCATCTATTTTTCTTATTCCTTTTCGTCCATGTTTTAGCACTAACTTACGTGGTAGCATACCATTTATTTTCTGTTATTTTCTTGTCTATTTTTACTGTATTTATTTTCTTATTTTTAATATTATTTTTCCTTCATTTATTTTTATTATTTCTTTTCCATTATTTTTGTCTATTTTTCGGCATTTATTTTGTTATTTCTTTTCTATTATTTTTTTTAATCTATTTTTTTCATTTATTTTTATTGTTTCTTTTATGTTATTTTTTAGTCTAGTTTTTTCATTTGGGTTTTTTTCACTCATAACAATACTACTAAAATAATTTTGTAAATAAAAAATTTAAATTAATTAACATTTTTATCTATTTTGTAAAACTTTCAGGATAATGGATGCTACATCTAGCGACTCGTATTCTTCACCTTTGGGAGTATCTAGCAATGCGGAATCTTTATACAAAGTCATAGACAAAAAACAGATATAACATGGAAATACATCAGTGAAGCCATCAATGAAAAGGAAGAAAAGTCTTGATTTGTCAGTTTTGTAACAATCAATTTGCTGGTGGTAGCATTCATCGTATGAAGCCACACTTAGCAGGAGAAAGGGGTAGTGTTGCTCCATGCACAAAGGTCGCTCCAAGAGTAAGGCATGCAATTTTAGGATCTTTGAAAGAGTATGCACAAAAAGATAAAGAAAAGAGAGGAGATTTTGGGGAAGAAAATCCATATGGTCGCTCTGTGAGTGATTTTGATGATGATGATATTCAAGAAATTCCTCCTCCTTAAGCCAAAGGAGTTCCTAATTAATATGGTATGAGCATCAGCGGGTAAAGGGAAGAGAAAAGTCACGACAGGTATAAATGCTTATTTTAAAGGTGGACGTGATACTTTGCAACCCACTATTAAGGTTTGTTTGCAAAGTAAAGAAAAATGGCATAACACTGACATGGCTATTGCTCTTTGGTTTTATGATGCTTGCATTCCTATAAATGTTGTTATTCTCCATTTTATCAAAGAGCTATTGATCATATAGCATCTATGGGACATGGATATAAAAGTCCATCTTATCATACTTTACGAGTCCTTTTATTACAGATGCTAAAAAAGAAGTACAATTAGTAATTGATTCCCTTCATAGTAATTGGGTTGAATCTGGTTGTACTATAATGGGTGATGGGTGGAAAGACAGCAGGCAAAGGTCATTGGTTAATTTCTTAGTTTATTGTCCCAAGGTTATATCTTTCATTACATATGTAGATGCATTAGATTGAATCAAATGTTGAAAATTTGTGTAATCTATTTATCTAAAATTGTGGGTCCAAAGAATGTGGTGCATATGGTTACTGATAATGCTAGTAACTATAAGGTTGGTGGAATAAAAATTAGTGAAAGATATCCTACTATTTGTTGGTCACCCTATGCTGCTCATTGTATCAACTTGATTTTGAAAGATATTGGTGAATTATCTGATGTAAAATCTCTTATAGATCTTGCTTCAACAGTGACTGTGTTTATGTATAATCATAAATTCACTTTGAATTGATTGAGGAAAAGCAAAGGATGGAAGGAGATTATTTGTCCTGGAAAACTAGATTTGCTACAACTTTTATAGCATTAAAAAGTTTATACGATCGAAAAGAAAATTTGCAAGCTTTAGTCACTAGTAGAGATTACAAAAAAAATTTAAAAATAGTTAAAGGGAAAGAGGCCAAGCAAATTGTTTTGGATGATAAGTTTTGGAATAATTGTTTGATTCTTGTTAGGATCATGGGACCTTTTATTCGATTGTTGCGCGTATGTGATGCTGATGCAAAGCCTTCAATGGGTTATGTTTATGAAGGTATGAAGAGATCAATTGAAGGTATTAGAAAAATTTTTAAATACGAAGATAGATTATGCAAGCCATATATTGATATTATCAATTTTCGATGAGGTAAAATGTTGTGCATAAATCTTCATAGTGCATCTTATTTCTTGAATCTCGCTTTTCAATATGACCCTACATATGTTGGAATTAAAGAAGTCACAAATAGTTTATTGGATTATATTGAAACATATGTGAATTGGTGTGATCACGCAAAATTTACACATGAGATTTCAATGTTTCGATAGTGGGAAGATAGTTTTGGACGGAGGCTTGCTCTTAATACTAGTAGGACAGATCGACCAGGTAGTAATTTTTTTTATCATTTAAAATTTATGACAATATTACATTTTAATATTTGAGATTATATATTTAATTTTCAATATGATATGTTTGTGATAGAAAATTGGTGGAAGTTGTTTGGTTGTGATGCTCCAAATTTGCAAAGACGTTGCAATTAGAATTTTGAGTCAAATTGCATCTTCTTCCAGTTGTGAACGCAATTGGAGTGTCTTTGAATGCATTCACACGAAAAAAATGAATCGATTGGAGCATCAGAGACTTAATGATCTTGTGCATGTACATTACAATTTGCATTTGTATCAATACAGGTAACATTTTGGTTATCTTTTTTTAATTTTTTGCTTTGTTTAAATAAATTAGTAGATTAATAAGTTATGTATATTTTATTATTTTGTAGTACTAAATGAAAGAGATCTTATGATCCTGTTGATTATGAATCGATTGATAAAATAAAATTTTGGGTAGTGGAAGAACCAGTTGAGGAGCTTGATAATGATTAGTTGGAGGCTAAGTTTGAAGAACTACCGTGGATGATGATGTTGAATGTTCCAATTTTTAACAAGATGAAGATTGGTTTGAAATAATTTTTTTGAATTTTTCCAAATTTTAATTGTAAATTATACTATTATACTATACTATTTTTTATTAATATTATTTTTAATTTTATTTTTTGTTTTTTATTAATATATATTATTTTGTTTTTGTTTTTAGATGATGATAATGATGATAAAATTGAGGAAGATGTGGATTTGGAATCATTTCAACGTAGGGGTATTGGTTTTATTGATGAAGATGATGAATGGCTAAACTGAGATAGCCATGAAGCGAAACTTATGAGATGATTGTATTTTATATTTAATCTCATTTGATGCTGATTATGTTAATTAAGAAAATGACAGTTCAGTTGCAATGTCATTTGCTGTACTTGTTTATTTGTTGTATTTGTTTCTTTGTTTGGAAATGTAGCCAATATTATGTAGAACTATTTTGTTGTTAGTTTTTTGAACTTGAAAATGATGTTGAACAGGTTAATGTTGAACTTGGAGATGATGTTGGTACTTGGCAGATTATTTACAACTTTGAGATGTAGTATTCTAGTTTTTGAATTTCATAGAAGTGTATTTTAATTTTAAGTCACTTTAGATTATATCACACTAAAAAATAGTATATATATAAAAAAAGGCAGTTGCCTGAACCGGCCGGGCCGATCAAACTGGGAACCGGATAGGCCACTGGTTCAATGACCGATCCAATTTTCAAAACATTTGTTTTATTTTTTTATCCGATATTCCGGACATCATGTGCAATACATAACTACTTTTATAATATAATATTAGAAATCGCAGCCCATAAATGATTCTATTAACAATTAAAATATTTAATAGATGAATAATTAATTATCATTTTGGATGATATTATGATTTTAGGCGAGTTGTACACACATTAAAAATGCCTTGATCGCTAATTTTTATTATACTTTTATAAACATTAGACTTTGACCCCTCTCTCACCCCCCAAATTTTAGAAAATATATAAATTGTCCCCCAAAATATATATTTTGTATTCTAATGCCTCACGATTTTTGTATTATTAATATTTTTTTTAAAATTTCAATCAAGCGCTCTAAAAATTTAAGCTTTGGCCTCCAAAAATGTCTTCCTAAATGTATGTCCATATCACTTTACCTCCCCCTCAAAAAAATTCTTATTTAAACCTGATCCATACTACAGTTCTTGCACCCTTTGGTCCTAAAGAGAACACATCAACCATGTGGATGATAGTCTCTTCAGGAGTAAAGGGTTTATGACATAGGCCAAGACCTGGTCTCAAAATCGTCGAAGTCTCTAGCATCACCACGCATGCATTCTCCTAAACCCCGCCGGACTGTAGATAATGTAATACCTACCAATCTAGTTCACAATCTGCTATTAATGGAGCAAAAAGTCTGGCAATCATGCAAGAAGAATTATTGTTTCTCATCCTAACATCATTTGCACTAGTAAATAGTAATTGTGAAAACAGGTCCTATTTATGAGGTTTGCATCAAAATTGTATTACAGTGATCATTTTTCAAAAACAGCAGCCCTGACTATATTATGTCACAAGGCACAATAACAGAATTTTTACCAAATATAGTGAAGAAACATTTATTACACTGTTGGTACCATTTTGATAAAAACTGGAAAAGGAGGACATTCAAACAAGGAAACCTGATTTTAAGAATGAAATGCAAATTCCCAACTTAGTATCAGTGTTGTACTACTAAAATTTCTGACTTCTGCATTTGTTGTAGCTTCAATCTTTGATGGCTTTCCACAAAGTCTCAGGATGGCATAATCTCATCGTGTCTTTATGCTCAAAGGCACACTTGATACTAAATGAGATGCCATTTTGACTTGTGACCTTCATAAGAAGAATACTACAGCAGCGAAGAACTATAACCCAAAAGAATGTCTTTAATTTGTAAACAGTACAATGCTCATCCACATTCAGACACAATTGTTCTTCAAAAGCAGAAGACAGACCATAAGGGGCTCATAGCATAAGGTGGTCATAACAAGTACGACTCCACAACAGTACACCCACACTTCTCTTGAACATCTTTTGGAGTTTCAATCTGGAAAACAAATTGGAGACAAGCGCAAATCAACACGTGTGAGTGATAAAAGTAAACAACTATACATGGGATACAAAGAGACAGCTTGAGGTAACAAATTCTACTTACTGCATTAAGAGCCTTGAAAAGTGCTTTTACTGTGTTATGGGGATTCCTTGAGCCAACCACCTAAAAGAGGATTTAAATCAAGCTTCCAGCTTAAATGTTACAAAAACAATGGAACAAGTAATAAAACAGCCTGATGATACCTTTGACTTCACATTCTTGAAACCAGCTAAGTTCAGAATTGTTTCGACCGTTCTGCCAGCTTTCATTCCTGTTGTTGTATCGGCAGGTCTCTTATACACACCTAGATGTGTATAAGAGACAGGGTAAAGCAGATCTCCAAGACTTATTGATGTGATAGAAAATTGCAAAGTTACTAAGGTAATAGAGCCTTTCATACTAGATTTCCTTAAGAGACTCGAATAGGAAATAAATAAATATATAACATATTAAGAACCTTGGTCTTTTTATATGATGTTTGAACTGCATGCGCAATTGTATGCTCCTCATGTCGTTCTACATGGTGGAGATTCTGGAAACACTTCTCATATGTTATAGCCTGTTGGAAAACAGAATCAGAAAACAAAGAGAAAGTTGAAGTACTTTCTCCATAATCAAGGAATATTGCACAAGAATACACTATCAAGAGCATCAAAATCATTCACTTTCTGTCATAAATCAAGGGCAGACAACTAGATGTAATTCAACAACATTATTAAGAAACAAACTAGATTTTGGCAAAGGATACATCTCATGTTTTATAGGTTTAGCAAAATTCTATTTCATGTTGCATTCATATCGCTTTTTACGTTCCCTTTTTCTCTTTCTTATGCCAGAATAAAGAATCTCTTCATAAAGACACCCACCCCAATCTGGGGAAGTCGCCAAGATGCAAAAGTTAAATGATGGTCAGATATTCTAGCTACCAGGAGAACATAATATCACATCTTAGGGCTCATTTGGTTCGTGGTTGGGATGAGGAAGGATGACTCCTACCAGGAGTAATTGTCCCAAGATGACTCATCTTGAGATCTCTCATCCCCCATCTAAATAGTTTATTTTAAGATTTGATATGTATTGGATTATTCATGGGCATCCCATAGGAAGTCCAATCTCATGGTTGGTAAGTATAGGATTTATTTAATAGTTATCAAACTTTTGAAAGTAAGATAATTCCTTATCCTAACAAGCTATCATCCCAAGATAACCAATACCGCCCCCTTACCATGGGATTATTTATCCCATAAGCATGGGATTATATCAGTTAAATAGGACTAGTCTCACATGTAAAAACCAAACAAATGGGATGATATGCTATTAGTAACCCTATCTTGTGTCATCCCATGAGCCAAATGGACCCTGACTGCAAATTCTAGGCTTATCCCATGTGAAACCCAAAACATTGACAAATGTCATTGGGGTGTTACAATCTCTGGACATAGTGCACTTGAAGCACTTGATTCTTGTACCCTAAGAATGTATATTCTTAAGAGTAGAGTACTAGTCAGATAATCGATATCCAATAAGTCATCTTCATCTTCAATAAAAGCACTATATTCTAATTGTACCCTAAGAATGTATCTTAAGAGTAGAGTACTAATCATGTAATCAATATCCAATAAGTCAATCTTCATTTTCATCATTGGAATTTGATAAGACTCAACATCTTCCTCTTCACTCTCCCCTTCATCCTCACATATTCAAATTCTTCTTCATCAATAAGGCAAGAAGTTGGAACTGAAGAAGAAGAGAACAGAGAGTACATATGTAAGCAGAGGCATGTCTCTTCTAGGGAGAGAGAGAGAGAGAGACAGAGAACTGGTGGGATACGAGAGAGGAGAGGATAGGAGAGTTGGGAGGCAACATTGTTTTTGTCCTTCAATTTGTTGCAGATGTAACCATTCTTCTTGTCTATAACAGGTAGTAACTTCAACTCAACATGACTGGGTACACATTGGTAATTCAAAGTGATTGGATACACATGGTTGCACAATAAATGATGAACAAACAGTTGATGTACTGCTAGATTAAAAATCTACAATAATCAAATGTCCCAGATTAAACATCTTCAAAGTTCATGTGTAATAATACACTATTTTAGTGCTATGTGCTGTAGTGTAAAATGCTATTCAGAAGTTGCAACACTGTATACTACCAGATGCGCTGAACTTCTTCTGGGGCTATAGACTCAGAGGGTTAACAAACACCCCACAATGAAATCATTATCAGAAGCTGAAATATTTAAATCTGTAAGTTATAAATTTTGTAATTAGTAATTGGTAGTCGTCAAATACCTATGACTTGTAAGACACCATAAATGGAGAGACCACCTGACTAGACTTCCTTGCAACTGATACACCATCTGATCATAAAACAGTTCATCAAATTTGTCTCAATTTAACATATAAGTTTTCCTGAAACTGATTCGCATTTCACATGGTGGTGTTGCTTCCCCATCTGCCTGTTTCCTTCCCTTCTCATTGGGATTTGAGATTCAGTGTTTTTTTCTAACATCAACTCCACTGAAATGACGGAAGTTCACAAAGAAATAAAATTATAGAATCTTTTGTTTAATGTTATGTTGCAAGGTTTCTCATCCGATATCTTGGTTTTCTTTTAACTTGATGATTTTCCATCCTGTTGCTATTTTCTAACCTTTACCCATAAAACTTGTACTTTATATAATTCAACTCCAAATAACTTAGAGATAAAAAACTATAATTAAGGTGGTTTAGATATAATCTCTTATATCCGTACCTTTTGAAGGGCAATGGGAACTGCTGGAGCTTTTGCTTTAGCAAAACCAACAACACCGTGATAGTTCCCACAAGCAAGCATTGCAGTGTACTTTACAACTTGCCCCCCCTACATCATATATATGTCGAATTCATATCAATTTCCTATGCGAGAGAAGATTGGAAACTCCAGTATGAAAGGCTCTATTACCTTGTAACTTATGCAGGTTCTGTTCACATCAATAAGTCTAACATCAAAACCCTGCCATTTGTTAAGAAAAAATTAAGTTAAATGAAAATTCAACAGAATAAACTTGCGGTAGCAACTATATATCCATTTTGTTTGAAGATTGATAAGAGTGGAGTAAAAGAAAATGAAAGCTTATACAAGGTTGACAGATAAATTGCCTCCCATATGAGCATGAGGATCAGAGATTTAGTTGAAGTGAGAGAAAATTTAACAGAGATTATTTATCTTACACAAATAAGGGAAAGATCAAATCAGACATGTTGGAATGGCAAGTATCTACTTCCACCCCACAGACTGATCTTATTGGTAGAAAGGAACTTTAAGCTTTTCATGAATGATAGAGTTCCTTGACATTTAAATAAGTTATTACTTATCTTCAAACAGACATTTCACCTACAGCTTGCAAATATTTGAAACTTATAAAGGCGAAAGCTAGAAGCATGCTCATAGACCAAGTTCAAAGCCAAATGGATTTTCAGCTAAATACTCTCTAGTGTGTTGAACAATCAAAAAAGAGGAGAACCAAACCAGTAACTTACTATCAGAGTTCTCTTTAAAGCTGATTGATCACATCAAGAGATTATAACAGTTTGATTCAATCACTGGGTAGAATCATTGCACTGTTTAACTTAGGAATGTTGGAAACCATATTCAGCACTGATAAAAGAAAATCGGTCTATCAAGTCATGGTCACACCCAAAAACTGCTCATTATTTTTTTTTTCCATGTTGTCCATGCATAGGATTATACCCCTGAAGTCACCACTTCACAATGAACACATTATCCAAGACCACATCAAACAATGCAGAATTGTGGAGGAAGATTCTCAAGTGCAGTGTGTCTTGTAACCTAATTCATTACTATCTGTAACAATCTTAAGTCGGCTGTTTGTCCAAGAGACTTCTCAGATTATGAACCACTAGCTCGAAATGCTAGAACAAAATTAGAAGGACATGTACATCAATTTATCTCTTATAAAACACAATGAGACTAGCACCATATTAAAAACATTCAGAGAATGTAAAACATCATTAATTTGTATATTTTCTTATATGCAAGCCATAAAGTTCAAAGCTACCGAATAATATGGTGGACCAAGCCTGGGAGCTTGATACTGGATTCAACAAAAAGATCCAGATTAAGGGATCAAGACTAGGTAAAAGGGATAGGACCGTTATGTATCATCAGACTATTGATTACTTAAGATTGATAACTGTCACAATTAAGAAAAGAGATAATATCAAAAAATATTGACCGCTACGGCGCCATCATAGCCACATTATTAGAGGAAATTCCATTAGCACAGCACATCAGCTATCTCTCTCTAAATGTCCAATATGAGCTATTACCCTTCCCGCTTTAGACACCCAACTTTTGACTTACAAGAATTCAAAAGACCACAAACCAGATCCAGTCATAAGAATGGGAAAAGGAAAAAACTATTCCTAAGGAAAGAACAGTCCCTTCCACAATTGATTTGGGAGGTAAAGGTTTTTCTTTTCTGATCTTCCAACTTAATCCTGCAGAATTAGTCTACTCTACTTATACAGGACATTATTTTCCTGTCCTAAACCCAGCCTTTTGTTCAACTCGGTTTTGGTGAGAATTTCCACGTGTAGAAACCGAGTTGAACATTTTTATATCCAAAATAATAGAGAAAACCAGCTTGCCATAGACAATATTTTCTCAGGAGTTTGACAAGCAGTGTAGAAGTCCACACTGTTGACATCAAAGATCCAAGAATTACCCATGATTGTGAAAAATATGGAAGCGCGTAAAGTTGGCCTGAAAAACTAATTCCAGTTACCACAATGAACAATTGAAAGGACAACTTGAATTGAAAGGACTAGTTTCTCTTCAAGCTTCTTGTCAATTGCGGCAAGCTTCTCCAACAATATATCATCCTTCTCTTTCATGTCATCAAACTCTAAGTCATCATCATCTTCCTCCTTGAATCATTCTCTTCTCTTCCTCAAAACCTGCTTGCTCCTCCAAAAGTTCCTCAGAGGGGCCCATTTGCTCTTGCTGAATGAATCCGTAATTAGCCGGATCATTAGGATCATAAGCCTCCTTCCAGATGTCAATCAAGAGACATGGCCCTATTTAGCTTCTGTTGTAGAAGGAATTTTTCCTTGCCTTCAGCCACTTTCAACCGATTCATCAGCTCACCCATCACACGATACTCAGGCCTCAGCCTAAAGTGCTTATCCTCAAACTTGTCAATTCTAGTCATCCATTTGAATGCATCATCAAGTGTTTCTGCTCAAAGCTGTATAGTTAAAACTAAATAAATGGTAGTACAACAAGCATTTATGCACTAAAATATCCGCATTCCACAAGGAGCACAATATAGTTTACAATTATCTCTATCAATGGAAAGTTTTCATCCAACATATTTCCACAACGGCAAAAAAATACTAGCTCTTAACATTCTATTTTAAAACAAAGTAGTAGAAGCATACTAGTTTTCACTCGCATAATCCCATATAAAAAACAGTGAAAAAAAAACTATCAAGATCAGTGTGGAATGTGGATGCAACTGCTGCATTAGAGAATTGTGTAATGACCGTTAAAATGAAAGAATTAAAAAAAAAAAAAAACCATGGCCCCAAACGAAAACATGAACAAAGTGAAATTCACACTCTGGAATTCATAAATTTATACCAAAAAATCCAAAATTAAGAAATGCACACAAAAACAAAAAAATAAATAAATAAACAAAAAATAAAATCCCCAAAAGAAAAAAGAAATTAATTTTTTAAAAATTAAAAATAAATAAATACCGGCTTCAGTGAAGCCCCTGAGGAGTTCTTCATGCCTCTTAAACTTCTTCTCAAAAACATCAATTCGCCTCTGCACAGCCTCCTAAACTCGACCATCTCTCGTCATCATCATCGGAATCGGAATCGGTCCTCTCCTCATACAAGTTCAAATCCGCATCACCTTTTCCTCCGAGCTTCTCCTTCTCAAGCTTCTCAATTAGCGGGCCGACTCCCATGAAATCCTCCTCGTCCTCCGCATCAATGTCAGCCGTGTCGAGCCCCTTCCGCTTCCGTTCCTCTCTCTCCCTCTGCCTATCCCTCTCCACCTCGAACAGTAGCTCTTGGATTGCCCGCCCCGACTGCGACTGCGACGTCGCCGACGAGGTCGAATAATATCGAGTCAGGGTCAGATGTTGGGCTGGGTGTATAATGTTGCGGCCCGGCCCCGAAAAGTGGCGGAGATGGTTGAGGATGAGACGTGACCATTTGCTCATTTTTTTTTTTTTTTTTTTTTGGGGTTTCAGTTTTCTGGGCTCACTTCAAGATAACAGAACAACAGGTGAAGAAGGGTTTAGGGTTCTAGAGGTCACAGTAAAAGAGATGGCGGGGATGTATTCATTTAGGTAGGATGGGCAAAGCTGTAATTTAACTTGTATGAATTTCAAATTACATTAGTGCCCCTGAGTTTTGGATCTTGTTTTCTCTTGTCCGCCGACAAATTTTGCAACTACAATTGTCCTTGCTTGCGCATAGCGTCATTATTAAGTTATAAATGTGAAAAATGATATAAAAGAAATTGTCATCACTAACACTTCAAATAATGTAAATTCGTTCCTTATACTTTTAAAACACACCAATTTTGGCCCTCATTTTGAAAATATGATGAACAAAATTATTATATTTTAAATTTGAGTGACGAAATTAGTATGTTTTAAAAACGTGACACACAAATTTGCGTCGTTTAAAATATGGTAGATTAAGAACGACAAAACTATTGTTGATATCGTTTAAAATATGGTTGCAGGATGAATTTAATTGTATTGGGTGGTGTGTTTGTGTTTTTCTAAATTGTGATAATACTGTAGGCACCAAAAATTTTAGTCCAATAAGAGACAGTGAAATTCCTACATTGATATTTTAGAGTGTGATACTAATTAAGTTGTACTATATTAGTTAAAAAAATAATAAATAAATAAAGAGATAATATTATAAGTAAGTAAATTCCTTGTGTATTTGTATTATTACAGGAGAAGATATTTAAGTAGAAAAGTTAAATATGTCAAACCACACAAACCCTTCCCCATCCTACCTGTATAAATAAGGGGTCACCACTACACATGACATTCTTGGAATCTTTATAAGAGATCCCTAAATTCTCCATCAAGTTTTCAAATTCTCTCTTCAAGTCTTTCGTATATTAAGATTTGAAGATCATATATTAAAATTTGAAAATCTTCATTAAGTGTTCTTCAAATCTTCTATATCAAAAGTTGAAGAAGTCAAAATTCGATTCGAGATCAAGTTGTGAAGTTCGGGATCAAGCCGTGAGACGCTCGATCAACTTTAAGTTCGAGATTAAGCCGTGAGGCACTCGATCAACTCCAAGTTCAAAATCAAGCTTTCAATCCCTCAATCAACTCCAAGTTCAAGATCAAGTTGTCAAACCCTTATCAACTCCAAGATCGGGATTAAGCCGTAAGACTCTCAATCAACTCCAAGTTCGAGATCAAACTGCCAAGCTCTCAATAAACTCCAAGTTCGAGATCAATCTGTCAAGCCCTTGATCGACTCCAAGTTTGATGATCTTGCCGTCAAAACCTCAATCATATCAAATCTTGATATCAAGTCGTGAAGCCCTCCAATCAAACAATTGAAGAAAAGAATTGGAGGAAATCCTAGAGATTGTAACTCATTCTTTTTTTTATATAAAAAAATATATTCCTTGTTTTCTTGTCCTTGTTAATTTTGCAGATCAAATATTTTGTAGCACATATATACTATTAGACATTCACAATTTGATATATTATCGGACAAATTTCTATATAGGGTGATGAGGTAGTGATTAGTGACTTTAATGACATGTCGTGTGCTACTAAAAAGAGGGAGGGGGAAGGTGGAATACATTGAAGATTAGGTTTGTCCAAGTTAGTGAACTGGTAGATTTGGGTTTTGTAGCTTATCCCTAGACTTTGGTTAATTTATAGTTGGGTCAAGGTTTTGTTGAAGAAAGGCTTGACAGAGCTTTGTCTTCTAAATCTTGGAGTCTTCACTTTGATTATGCAATCCTTCACCACCTTACTAATGAGTCTTCTGACCATATTTGTTGTTAGATTCTAAACCTAACATTATTCCTTTTAAGAAGATGTTTGTTTTTTATCACAAGTGGTTGGGTTATGATGGAATTCATAATACCATTTTGCAAGCATAGAATATCTCTGTTCAGGGGTCAAGGTTTTACTAGGTCTCTTAGAAATAAAAAATAAATAAATAATTGTAGGATGGCCTTGTTGACATGGCGAAGCTCATTTCATAATAGTTCTAAGCTAAGATTCAGCTCTATCTCGCAGTTAACAACACTGATCTTGAGATTTCTTTTAAATTAAATGCGAGATATTCTAAGCTTGAAAAATGGTATTATGACTATTCCAAATTAAACAATCAATACTTCCAAGCTAGCAAGCTTGAAGTATCAAATCTCTTGAATGCTTCACACACTTGGTGAGCCAATAATCTTTACAAAGTTGGGAAGTTCTTGCTCACACTAAAACTCTTTTAGTTGAGCCAAGAATCTTACTTACAACCACACTTTCATACAAGCACTCCACTCAAAGTTGAATTACACTCACAATTGCACACTAATACAACAAAGCACTATAGTCAATTTGCACTCAAATTACTCTTTTCTAAGGCTTGTATTCAATGTATTAGATAATTATTTTAGGTTATTAAAGCACCTATTTATAAGAGCAATAAATAGTGGTTTCAACTACTTCCTAACGGCTAAGTAATATATGCACAAAAAATAGCCGTTATGGTTTCGGACGTCCGAGATGGTCTTGAATGCGGCCGAGGCAGCGCGAGAGGTTTCGGATGGTTACTGAGCGTCCAAAGAAAGGCAAGAGGATCCCATTCTTTCTCGCGCCGTTCGGATGATGCAATGCGTCCGAGGAGTTTTGACCTAGTTCGGACGGTTCTGTGCGTCCAAAAGATCTGTTCCTGCAAAAGCTTGTTTTACAGAGTTAAGTGTTCATGTCATCATCAAAATAAGGTTTGGAAAACATCAATCTCCCCCTTTTTGATGATGACAAACCTCAATTGGATATGACTAATCAATTTGCAATATCTCATAATTGGATATCAATTATCAACATATATATCAAAGCACAACATATCAATCATATCAAAGCACAATAATATTGATACTCCCCCTTTTGACATCAATAAAAATAGACTCCCCCTTAGATCATGCAAGTAGTTTGATAGAAATGAAACAAGTTTAATACATCCAACTGAAAAGTTTAACGGTGCTAGAGTCAAGTAAATACATAACCAAGCCACAGAATTGCTGAGAACCAAAAAAGGTTCTAATAAGCAGAGAACTGCCAAAACAAAGTACAAAATGGGAAAAAGAACTAATGGGAGGCATTGCGCTTTTTGGAGCGCTTTTCTTTTTGTCGTTTGGATGGAACATCTTCAGCAAAGTGGCTTCACCGCCATCCTCCTCTCCGCAATGACGCGCATGATAAAGTCAAATGTGTCGTCAACATCTTCATCATCGCCGCCATCGCCATCGGCAGCTCCTTGAGCAGCTTCGCATTGTCTTCACGTGTATGTTCATCTTCAGTTCATCACTCGCCTAAGATGACTCAAGTGGATATTGGGACCGAAGATTAGCAAATTGAACTTGAGCCGAAGGTACATGCCAAGACCGAGTGCCTCTTGGAGAATCATTTGACTAGTTTCAAGTCGCTTTTAACTTTTGATTTGTACGACGTTGAAATGAACCGACTTGAGTACTTAGAGAGTGAGAAGTCCATAATCTCGAACTTAAAGTTGATCGAGCGTCTCACGGCCTGTCTCTTATACACATCTAGATGTGTATAAGAGACAGGGCTAACTAAGGCAGCCTTTGATATTGCACAGTCACAATCCCATGCCTCACATCTAGATGATTTTGCTATCCCTTTGATCGTTGAAAAACGAGGCCTTTGCGTTCAATGTAGGATTTGTTAAAATAGGATTATTGTTTGTTTCCGCTGAAAGGAATGCCTCACGGCTTAATCTCGAACTTAAAGTTGATCCTGTCTCCTAAGTGGAAATAGAATATATGTGTCTCTTATAACATCTGAGATGTGTATACACCAAAAAAGATACCCAAAATCAAGAGGAATACCCTTGAAAACACAAAAAAATAAGTAAAGTTGCATTTTTCTGGGCTCAATATGATGCCCGTCAGTTGGCAAGAATGATTTGTGACAGACAGTCCCTGAGAATATTAAGTTCCTAACTTCGAGCAATGTAGTTTTGGCAATCCGAATCCTGTTTAAAATGAATGTTATAAATTGCTTTGACTTCTCGATCCCATAACTTGGAGTGAATAGGGCCATTTGTCTAACGAAAAGAAATAGGAAAATCAGTGGGGTTTGAGACTTCACATTCAAAAATGGTGTTAATGATGTTTGATGAAATCTCAAGATCAGTTGTTAACACGAGAAATGAGAGTACGAACAAAGAGGACCTTTCCGAAGATTGGCCGTAAATCAAGCACCATGTCATGATATACAGGTAAATCAAGATGCACAAGATGACCCCAATTTTGTTTTTCAAAACAATATTTGATAATGGGAAGATTATATTCATCAAATAGACTATGAGAAGCAGGACGTTAAACGATTATGGATTTACTGAGAAGGGAAGTATACCGTTCGGATGCCTTGGCATGTGAATTGTGAGTTGATAAAGTTGGAGTGGTGTGCAAATTGAACACGGCTTGTTGTATGATTATTGGCTCGTACTAAATTAGTTTCTTGTTCACAAAAATGACTCCTCTAACTTTATTTTGGTATTATTGGCTTGGATTGCTCACCCAGAACTTCTGTCTCTTATACACATCTAGATGTGTATAAGACACAGCTCTGAGCCAATAATCCTTATCACTTACCCATAGCCCTTATCACTTAAATCAGAGTGGGAATTTGGAGGGTAGTGGAGAGAAAAATTTTGCCCGAGGGTTTTTGGGAGGGTGAGTCCGAAATGGGAATTTGGACGGTTTTAATCAAACAGGGTACATTTTGAACGGCCGAACGCTTTGTGCGTCCGACAAAGCGTCTCAAAGTCAAGAACGGACGTCAAGGGAGGAGCCAAGTCCGAAGTTCTTTCGGACTATGCTGCGCGTCCGGCACAAAATCAACACGAATTTCCTTTTACAAACGAGGTCTCTTGGCTCAACTAAAAACTTTCAGTTATACACATGTAGCTGTAATAAGAGCATTTTTGTATCAGATTAATTGCACTAGTGGAGGAGTGTTACACAATATGTGTTATGTCAAGAAGAACGAAAAACTTGGAATGAAAGTTGCATGGATTGAAAGCAATTTCACTACAACAATTTTCGGAAGAATGTATTCGCTTCACCAGAAAGAGAAATGGAATTTTGTTTTTACTAAACCAAGACACAAGACAATTTCCCGTAAAATAACACATACCACGGTACTTTTTCTATCAATTTTACACCCACAAAGTTAGCATCGAATAGCTAATCGATCAAATGTAGAGGATTTTGGATACCACAGACCAAAATCCGTTGTTCCTTTTAGATATCTAAAATTCTTTCACAACCTATTTTGATGATGACATTGAAACCTCGTCTCTTATACACATCAAGAGGCACTTAATTACCAGAAGCTTAGATGTTGATATGTACAGATATAGAGGTATGATCAGAAGTCTAAAATGTTGAGACATCTAGATGTGTATAAGAGACAGCCCAGTATGAACACACAACCAAACTCAATAAATTATTAAGTGTTAGTCAACTTTGTGACAAAAATTTATATGTATTTTTTACCAAGCCCATCATACTCATCTCAAACTCTTCTTGCATTAATTGTGAAAATCCTTGCACAAACTTTCATTAGTTGCTCCAAAAATAATATCATCAACATAAATTTGAAAAATTAACAATCCTTTAAATCCGCTTTTTGTAAAAGTGTGGTGTCAACTTGACCTCTTTTGAAACCATTTTCTATCAACGTCTCTTATACACATCTAGATGTGTATAAGAGACAGGTTTGAAACAAGCATATAAGAGACAGAAAGTTTAAAAACATAATTTGGAAGATTCTTATTTTCAAAGCCGGAGGTTGTTCGACGAAAACTTCTTGGTCGATAAAACCATTTAAAAAAGCACTTTTGACATCCATTTGAAATAATTTTAAATTATTGAAACATGCAAATGCAAGAAGCATGCGAATGGATTCTAATCTAGATGTGTGGAAATGACTCATGCTTCTGTTCTTCTCTTGTTTCTTCTCTTATCACCTTTGTCATTTCTGTTGTTAAGAACAGACTAATTTCCTTTTGAACCTCATGAGAAGAACGTCTTTGAACCAAGGTCCATACATTATTTTTCTCAAATCTGAACCATCTCATCTTGCATAGCTCTTAACACATCTAGATGTGTTTGAAGAGACATCTCTTATACACATCTAGATGTGTATAAGAGACAGATGTGTGTGTAAGAGACAGGGTGAAAAGAATATAGTAGTTACCCCATCGGATAGATCACCTAGTCATCCTCAAGCTTGAGGATGACTAGAGACAAATCTCCAAGCTTTCGGAAGATCATTTTGGGCATCCTCATTCTTTTCATCATCAATTTGATGGTTGTTGACATTAACGCTTGATGTAATCTCTTGATGGTCTCCATGAATAACGAGCTTTTCGAGCTCCTTTAAAATACCTACATGATTCATCTTCACATAATTTCTTTGACTTTTAGATAAATCATTCATTTCAAGGGTATGCTTGTAATGTCTGTAAGAGACACATCTAGATGTTTTATAAGAGACAGGTTCAATTCTTGTCACTCGAATATCCTAGAAAATTCCTTCATCCTATTTTTGTCAAATTTTCCAAGGTTTTCTTTGATTTTTAAAATAAAGCATTTGCAACCAAAAACTTTGAAATAGCTCACAACGGGTTTTCTACAAAATATGAGTTCATAAGGAGTTTTATTTAAAGAGGATCTTAATAAAACTCGATTCATAACATAACAAGCCGTGTTAACCGCTTCGGCCCAAAAGTATTGTGGTAAGTCACATTCACTAATCATAGTTCTAGCCGTTTCTTGAAGAGTCCTATTTTTCCTTTCAACAACACCATTTTGTTGAGGGACTCTAACAACCGAAAACTCATGAAAGATACCGTTGTGATCACAAAAGTCGGGAAAACCCCCAAATTTAAATTTGGCACCATTGTCACTCCTTAGACGAATAATAGATTTTTGTATCCAATAAGTTTTGAATTTTGGAAAACAGTTTTACAAATTTTTCAAATGCTTCATTTTTGTGAACAAGAAATAATACCCAAGTAAATCTTGAATAGTCATCTACGATAACAAATGCATATTTGCAACCACCTAAACTAGCATATTGAGTAGTCCAAAGAAGTCTAAATGCCGCAATTCAAGCCAAAAGTGAGTGAGAATCTTCGTATGAAAGTGTGGCTTGTTTTTGTGCATTCCGTACTTCAGCTTAGGAGACGCTTTGTCGCTATTTATTGCTCTTATAAATAGGTGTTTTGGCAAACCTCTTACCAAATCTTTCTTGGCAAGTTTTTCAATCAAATCCATATTAAAATGACAAAGTCTTCTATGCCAAAGCCATGGATCATCTATGGAAGCGGTAAGACATTTTACATTGCTATTGCTAATTTTATCAAGATGAATCACATACACATCATTGTGCCTAGTGCCCTTGAATAAGACAACATGATTTTTATCAAGGATAGAACAATACTAGACATTCATGCTTGGTAAAAAATACATATAAATTTTTGTCACAAAGTTGACTTACACTTAATAAATTATAGTTCAAATTATCAACAAGAAGCACATTCTTAATCAAGGTTTCACCGTTTTTACCTACATCATTAATGCCGATTGATTTTGCTTTATTGTTATCTCCAAAAGTGTATTTTCCACTATTTTTGGATGTGAGATTTGTGAAGATTGAGCATCACCCGTCATGTGCCTTGAACATCCACTATCTATGAACCACTTAGCATTGTTGGTGATGTTAAGTATCTACACAATAAATCAATTATACTTTTGGTAGATGTTTTCTTGAGTCCATTTAAGTTAGTGAAATTGCTTTCAATCCATGCAACTTTCATTCCAAGTTTTTCGTCTCAAACTAAAGATAACACATATTCTTAACATGTCCATGTTGTTGGCAATATCTACAAATAATGCTTTTATTACCATACAAAGATGATTTTGGTTTTACAATACATATGAGTCATCTCTTCTAAACATGACAAAATTTTTGTTGATAGCTATATTTCTATTTCTTTTCATATCAACAATATTTTCTTTGTTTCTAATTAAGAGATCATTCAAATCATCCATTCTTTTCTTCAAGGAGGCTGTTCTTCCTTGACCTTTGATCTCACATGCATTCTTTTCTTCAAATCACGATTTTCTTGTGATAGCCTATTGTTTTCATTCACAAGTTTAGAGTTAGCATTCAATAAAGCATTTGACTTTTTAACTAACTCCTTATTTCTAGCATATGATTCCTTTAAATTTTGGATACACATTTAGAACCATAAAGAGACAGCATCATCTTCATCATTTTCATTGTTGAGTCATAGTTAGAATTTACCTCATCATCTCCAATGGCCATAAAGGCCATTTGTGCCGACTCCATTTCTTCTTCAATTTCTCCTTCGGAGTTGCAATCATCCCATGTGATTTGAAAGTTATTGAATCTCGATTTTCTTCCTTCCTTATTTTTCATGGAAGGACACTCATTTGCAAATGACCGAGTTGAACGCATTCAAAGCATTTTTCGCTTTGCTTCTTCATTTCAAGCCTTGACTTCCCTTTGAAATTATTTGAGTTTGTAGCTCCGCCTCTTCTCATTCTTCGTTTGTTGATGTAATGTTAAGAAACCTTTGGTGATAAGTGTTTGATCTCCTTCATCAAGATCTTCATCTTCTAGATTGATGGAGCTGTTTTCATCTTCCTCTTGAGAGGTCTTTAAAGCAATGCTCCTTCTTGGCCTTGCTTCTTCATCATCCACTATCTTGGCCTTTAACTTGAGTTCATAAGATGTAAGAGAATTGATTAGCGATTCAATAGGCATCAAATTTAAATTCTTGGCTTCCTCTATAGCAATTGTTTTGGCATCCCATTCTTTGGATAGAGCATTTAGGATTTTTCTATTTTTTTCACCCAACGAGTACTCCTTACTCAAGGCTTCAAGATCCTTTATAATGTCATTGAACCTACAGTACAATTTTGTCAATGTTTTTATGTGGTTCCATCTTGAAGGACTCATACTTGGCAACAAGTAAGGAGTTCTTTTGCTCACGAACATCATCGCTCCTTCATGAATTTCTTTCAACTTATCCCATATTTCTTTAGCGAAATGCAACCCTTCACACGAGTTGATTCATTTGCATCCAAGACATTATATAACACATTCATGGCTTTTGCATTCAATGTCAAGTTTGCCTTGTCTTGTGGAGTGAGCTCATTCCTTGTCTTTTCTCTTCTTCTATTTGTGTGATCATCAATGATAGAAGCTTCAAATGGACCTTCATTGACAACATACCACAAATCAATGTCAATAGATTGCAGAAATATTTTCATTCTATCTCTCCAACTAATAAAATTTGCCCCATTAAACATAGGGGGCCTAGTAACGGATTGACCCTAAAAATTTATGCATTGATGGTCACACATTGAGAAGAAGAGAAAAGACAAGGAATGAGCTCACTCCACAAGACCTGTCTCTTATATGTCACATCTAGATGTGTATAAGAGACAGATTGAGAACTTCATAGATGGATATGCCTACAAAAATTACAAATATTGTGATTTTCAAATTAAATGCAGAAATAACAAAATCAATAGAACAAGAAAGTAAAGAGAGAATAAATTAAACAATCAATACTTCCAAGCTAGCAAGCTTGAAGTATCAAATCTCTTGAATGCTTCACACACTTGGTGAGCCAATAATCTTTACAAAGTTGGGAAGTTCTTGCTCACACTAAAACTCTTTTAGTTGAGCCAAGAATCTTACTTACAACCACACTTTCATACAAGATTATCACTCCACTCAAAGTTGAATTACACTCACAATTGCACACTAATACAACAAAGCACTATAGTCAATTTGCACTCAAATTACTCTTTTCTAAGGCTTGTATTCAATGTATTAGATAATTATTTCAAGTTATTAAAGCACCTATTTATAAGAGCAATAAATAGTAGTTTCAACTACTTCCTAACGGCTAAGTAATCAAATGCACAAAAAATAGCCGTTGGGGTTTCAGACGTCCGAGTATATTGAATGCGTCCGAGGCAGCGTGGCCCGATCTTCTTTCGCTTTATTGAGAGGTTTTGCTCGGACGCCCTGCATGCGTCCGGTCCTTCGTCTGACAAACCTGTCTCTTATACACATTAATGTGACAGGCTACAGCTCTGTGTACTCTCTTTGAAATCAAATATTAGGAAAACAAAATTGAAAGATCAACAATATATTTGATAAGTTGGAACATTTTTTTTAATTAAAAAGAGATGGAACAATAAAGGAGACAAATTGAGGAAAGAGAAGAGAACGTGGATTTGAAAAAGGGGAAAGGCTTGGAAGATTGACGTAAGTTAAGCAATAGAAAGGAGAAAATCATGGCTGATTTTCTAGAAAGAGAAAGGGAAAGTGATTGTAGTTTGATTTAGGGTTGAAGGAAAAAGACACTGGATTGGATAAGTATGAGTACTCGACTTTATTATATTTATATTTCTCTAGTTGATAAGGATAAAACTTATGAATGTAATCAAAAATGAATTTAAAATATTGGAAAATCAAAATTGAAAGAACAAGGATATTTTTTTGAAATTGAAAAGAGATAGAAAGATGTCGGAGAGGAATTGAAAAGATAGAAGAAAGAATGGAAAAAGGGAATGCTTGGAAGCTTGAAGTAAGGTAAACAATGAGAGGAGATAATCGTAACTAAATTTCTAGAAAAAAGAGAGTAGAAGTAATTGAGGTTTAGTTTAGGGTTGAAGAATGAGGTACGTATCACACTTGATCACGTGCCAAGTAGGAAAGAGACACTTGATTTAGAATTATAAAGATCTAGATGTGTATAAGAGACAGCTCTCGTGAAAATAGAAAACAAGTGAAAGGCTTGGAAGATTAAAGTAAGGAAAATAACAGAGAGGAGAGAATCGTGACTGAGTTTCGGAAAAAAGAAAGGGAAAAGTGATTGGAGATTAATTTAGGGCCAAAGGAGGAGCTATGTATCGTATAAACACGCTTGGTTATGTTGTCAAGTAGGAAATAGATACTTTGTTGGATAAGTATAAATACTCGACTTTGATATTTTATATATATCTCTAGTTGATAATGATAAAACTTATAAAATTTATCAAAATTGAATTTAAAATATTAGAAAAATCAAAATTGAATGAACAAAGATATCTTTGATAAGTCGGAACATTTTTTAAAATTCTTAAAAGAAGATGGAAGGATGAGGGATTGAGGAGAGACAAGAGAAAGCCTAGATTTGGAAAAGGGGAAAGTCTTGGAAGGTAAAGTAAGGGAAACAATAGAGAGGAGAGAATCATGACTAACTATTGGGAAAGAGAGGGAAAAGTGATTGGGGTTTAATTTAGGGTTGAAGGAGGAGGCAAGGGTACAATGGACCTCAAAGTAGAAGGTGCAACCTTTGTGGTATGTATAGGTCAACAACAATGTGAATGTTTTGTTGTATTTAACTTTACAAATTTTCAAATTTTCCATATACCTATATTAATTTTTTCAAATTTTATTTTGTAGAATATCAACATTATACACCCAGCCTAGGGAATAATGTGAAGGATAAAAGAATTTTAGGAAAAATTATGTCTCTTATAAAGATTCCAAGGTATCATAGCTTGCGGAGCAGGTCTTATTTATGTAGGAACTACTAAAAATAAAATTTATTGTTTGTACATTGTAATTTTTTTCAAAATTGAGTAGGCGCAATTGCCCACCCTAGACCCAATGTGGCTCCATTCCTAGGAGGAGGTACGTATCATAAGCACAAGTTTGGTTGTGTTGCCAAGTTGAAAAGATATACTTGGCTAGATAAGTATGAATACTCGACTTTACTGTCTTTTAGTTCGCCTCTCACGTGTATGATGTAGTTTTGATGTATAATCATGATAGATAACTGTGTATAAAGTGATTAATGATATGAATATTAGGTAAACAGTTAATATATATATATATATATATATATATATTCACCCCAAAAATACCGACAACCAAAGCGACGCAAGAATAACTGGGCTAGTCTTAATATTAGTGTGCGCTTACTGACCTTTAAATATAAATGATTCCAGATTTCCAAGAATACTATAGCCTTCGTAGCCAACGAGGCACCGGATAGAGTTGATAGAGGGTCTCACGGCTGTCTCTTATACACATCTAGATGTGTAAAGAACTGGACAATGGATGTCCAGTTTTTGATGAATTACAACACTTGCAACAGAGTTGAAGGTGGCCAGTTACTTCTGTACATGGCGTATATGGATCAACCCCAGAATTCAAAACCCTTCAAGATACCCATGAGATTCCACCATTTTATACTCAAATTTCTAAATAACTTAGGAATAATCAGTGTTGATTTATATATTAAAGTTATTGAGCATGTTATTAGCAGCTACTTATGTCATATCTTCTTTTCAATGACAGGTGACAATATATTAATTTACGGCCAACTTTTTATTATTCTTAACTATCTTTTTGTCAACTGATGAATTATCAATTTTTGTCTCTTATACAGGGCTACCACGTGTCAGCAGCTGATTGGTGGAAAGGGTTAGATATTTCCACGTGGCAACTCTTGATAAATTTAGGGATGTGCAATGACCATTTTGCCCTCCACAAATTTCATTTTGAAGCAAAAAGTAAGTACTGTACGTATAAGAGTTTAAGGGACTCTTCTTGTGCAGGAGAAGGAGTTAATAGGATCAGAAATTCAAATTTCAAACTTTGGAATTTCAAATAAAGGTTGTGGACCAATGATGTGATGTAAAATCGTTGTCCTTTTGTAGGCCTTTCTTTCCACAAAATCTCTCCGGGATGGACGTGGAGTAATGATGGCTTCCTAGAAGTTTTACCATGTCTCGTGGTATGGGAATATGTGAGCTGGTATACATGGAATCATCAAATTGGTCTCTATCTCGCTGGATCAAGATATTTACTTGGAGATGAGGGAATTAATGTTCAGTTTCCGGGGGTATTAAATTTCATTTTTGAATTTCTCGGGAATTTTTCGAAGATGCCAGGTAGTGCGAGGTTTCGGTTGACTGTTACTTTTAGTGGGAAAGTTTACGATATCTGCAATCTTTTAAGAGAGATTACTATGTCCAATACGAAAACTGAAACTCAGTCTCTTATACAATCTATTGCCTTGTACATTGAGAAAAAATTACGACGTGGTAGCTGCTAATAACTTACTCAATAGCTTTAATATATAAATCAACACTGATTATTCTTAGATTATTTAAGAATTTGAGTACAAAATGGAGGAATCTCATGGGTATCTTGGAAAGGGTTCTGGATCCTCTGGGTTGATCCATATACTCCATGTACGAAGAAACCGCCACCTTCAGCTTTTACGACATAGGGAGTGAATGCTAGACCTGTCTCTTATACACATCTAGATGCGAAGGAAATTAAAAACTTATTACCAACGCGGATTAGCTCTTAAGACTGCTCGGCTCACTAGGATACCGTCTTACCGGTCTCAGACCGGACAGAACAAAATGACTAGGGTTGCTTAGATGAGTGCCATCTATTTCGATCTGGCTCAAGTACCCATTTAAGGTACTTTCAGAAAACGCAACCCATCTAGTAGGGTGGTTAAAGAGGATGCCCGAGAGCACTTAGACAATTCACTTTGAGTACAGGGAAGTCTGCTGGGCGAGCACTTACGACTTCATTTTTTTGGTATTTCACTGGTTACTAATCCAGTATACGTATAGTAGGCCTCCTTCACCACGACATTAGTGGCTTAGCCCTTCGCCCACCTATCATATCGGCTCGGCTTCATCCTAGAAGCTACCGTTTCGCTTTCTCTAGGCTTCGCTATCGCTCATGACTGGTCTATGGATCTCTATGTAGTGGTCGCCCGAGGTCTAATAGGTCTCGGCCATCAAGCGCGATCGTATACTAAGGTGCTCCCACCGATTGTTGGAACGACGCGAGCCGGCCAAGGTTTCGATTCAAAGATAGAGTGTTGTAATTCATTTGGAATGGACACCCATAACTTCCGGTTCCTTTGGGTCTTGAAGGCGCCGAGGCTCTTCACGTGTATGGGATTTATCAAAGATCCAAATATAAGTGACTCTCCCGGATCAAGGCTGTAGTAATCTTGGGAATCTGGAACTATCTATATTTAAAGGTTCGCGAACGGCAAATATTGATACTAGCCAGCTTGTTCTTGCGTCGCTTGGGTTGTCGGTGTTTCGAGGTGAATAAGCTTTCTTGAAGGAAAATGAAGGTGGCATTCTTCGAGTCCAATCCTTCAAGCCCTTATTATTTTCCTTTTCAAGGTATAGCATGTAGGAGCTATTGGCACCGGTGGTTGCAAAGGATAATAGAAGGGATCGCCTTTATAATGTGAGGCTTGTCGTATTTTAAATTGGAGTACTAGTTGTGATGGCTTCCTATAAACTCTTTCCGTTGTTTGAGGTACTATGGGCAACGCATCTCGTGACATTATACAGGCCTCATCATCATGATGACGCAGTCAGGTCAGGATAACGCAACTACTATGCCAACCACATTGACCCTGTCTCTTATACACATCTAGATGTGTATAAGAGACAGGTACTAGGTAAGATTAAAGATCATTAGCTGTAATTTTGAAAGGCCCAATAGCATCATCATCGAAGGCCCATCTAGAGTAGGCAAAACTTCCTAGGCACGCAGGTCAATGTCCTAAGCTGCGTGCCTAGGAAGTTTTACAGATATTAATCAGTATGTACTAGGTAAGATATTTAAAATGAAAGATTTAGGATCAAGTTTTTATAATATCCTAATCTTATTACAACACTCGCAAAGAGTTGAAGGTGGCCAATTTCTTCTGTACATGGCGTATATGGATCCACTCGAGGATCCAGAATCCCTCCAAGATACCTGTGAGATTCCACCATTTTGTACTCAATTCCTAAATAACCAATAGGAATAATCAGTTTTGATTTATATATTAAAGCTATTGAGTATGTTATTAGCTTCTACCACGTCATAACTTCTTCTCAATGTATAAGGTAATATATTAATTTTTGATAAACTTTTTATTATTCTTAAGTGTCTTTTTGTCTAGTTATGAATTACAAATTTCCTAGCCCACCAAAGGCCACCAATTACATAATTTCCAACTAACTATCCTACTCTAAGGACTAACTTATGGACATTAGTAGAACTCAGAGACAGATATGCTGTACCCCCAGGAAACACTATTAATTCCCTCATCTCCAAGTAAATATCTTTCTCCAACGGCAGATAGAGACCCAGTAGAACTTCACATGTATGCCAACTCACATATTCCCCGTATCACGGCACGGTGAAACTTCCAGAAGCAATTATTACTCTAGACAAAAAGGACAAGAGGCCTGCAAAAGGACAACAGCTTTAAGTCACATCATGGGCCATTTTTATTTGAAATTTCAAAGTTTGAAATTTGAATTTTTGATAGCCTACTAACTCTTTCTCCACTACGAAAAAGTCCCTCCGTCCTTCCCAAGTACAAGACTCCACTTTTACGCCACAGTTGAAATTTGTGGAAGGCAAATGGCTATTGAACATCCCCAAATCAACCAAGAGTTGCCATGTGGAATCCATTAATCCTCTCCACCAATTAGTCACTGACACGTATGGGAAATACACATCTAGATGTGTATAAGAGACAGACTCTACATAAGGAGAGAGAGAAGGACTTAAACATTGCAGGGGTGAAAGAGGCCTTATAACTGTCTCGATATACACTTTCTACATGTTGTATAAGAGACAGCCCCTTCACCGTAAACTGTACACCAGCATCATCATCGAAAGCCCATCCAGATAGGTAAAACTTCCTAGGCAAGCCTTAGGACATTGACTGCGTCATCATGATGACGAGACCCCGTATAACATCATAGATGACGCCGCCCACAAAGACCTCAAGCACGGGAAAGAGTTCGTAGGAAGCCAGACAACTAGTACTCCAATTTAAATTACAACAAGCCTTGCATTATAAAGGGCGGATCCTTTCTATTATCCTCTGCAACCCCGGTGCCAACACCTCTTACATGCTATACCTTGAAAATGAACATTATAAAGGGCGATCCCTTCTATTATCCTTTGCAACCCTGGTGCCTTTATTTTCCTTTACATGCCTGTTCACCCCTGCAACACCGACAACCCAAGCGACGCAAGAACAACTAGGCTAGTCTCAATATTTGCCACCTGCACCTTTAAATATAGATGGCTCCAAATTCCCTAGATAACTATAGCTTTTAGTGTGGCGAGGCACCTGGATTTAGTCGATACAAATCCTATACACATGAAGAGCTTCAGCCTTCAAACCCAAAGAACTGACATCATCTAGATGTGTATAAGAGACATATGTAGGACTTTAATACACTTCTAGATGTGTATAAGAGACAGAGTTCGGACTTGAATATCTTACCTAGTACATACTGATTAATATATTAGTTAGTACATAATGATATTTAATTTGGGGGCTTCTACTTGTCAAACGCTCCAATATTTTTGGGATGACCAGTACATCATCCCAAGGCAATTTTGATGTAGTACGCTATTTATGATAGACGTAAGTGTAGTATATCATTATTAGTTCATCTTTTCCTTAAAGATGTGTATCCAGTCAAAATACTAAAACCTGTCTCTAAACACATCTAGATGTGTATAAGAGATCCACATTTTTAATCTAACAGCTCATTTGTTAGGCTACAAGTTGTGCAACAATTTTGTGAAGTATTTTTTCTACTTCATCGCCGAAATGTTGACATGATAATTGTGTCTCCATTCGTAACTTTAGCTTGTGCTTGGTATCTGGGTTTGAGATGCATTTGAGCTCCGTATTATGGGCAAGTGAAAACACCATCGATGCTATGGTAACTTGATTTGTTGCAAGAACTATATCTAGATATCAAGGGCATTGTTTTGGATTAATTTTTTTATTCACAATTTAATCCAACATGTCTTACCTCTTACTTGAAAGGTAGAATGGGATAGGAGGCGTAATGTTTGTTAGGATAAACAAAGAAGTATATTTACAATGTCATGCATTGTTATTTGAATTTACCTTCCGATCAATATATCATTTAGAAGTGTCTTTGTGAACTCATTATCGGCAGTTGGCATTGATTTTAGAAATAAGTACTACTTTCTTGTCCTTGATATAGTAATCATGGGAGCATTTTGCAATTGACCTGTAAATATTCAAGTAATATTATGGATGTATATATGTTACTATTACAATGGTTTAAGGGTAGTAGAATGTAAAATATAGAAGCCATGCCATTGCTGCAAGAATTTGATTTCTGAAGTTTCTACATTTGAAATTTTCGTGAGGTCGTAGTCAAGGACAGATTTGCACATAGCCAAATTCTTATGTCAATTGTAGATATGCACACTATTTATATATCTTAATATATGTATATTTCACCTTTGTACATCATTGTTCAAATATTCTGGTATTGCTTGAAGAAATTTGTGTCGATTGTTTTACTAAATCCTCTCTTATACATCTCTACTTCCATTTGTTTTGTTCGGAACGTGCTCACGAACATCACTGAATGTTTATAGCACCTACATTTGTGCCCAAATCGATTACGTGTTGAATATCTATAGTGATGACTAAAATTGAAATATACCTATATAACTATCCTAATATATGATGTCACGATTAATATGAAATTGAACACTTGATCAGCTCCTAAATGTCATATATTTTATGTCGTTACTTGTTTTAATGTAATTTTAGTAATAATTGAGTAATTATGAGCTAAATCTAGTTTATTTTCAATTTTGTAGGGTTTGAGTGAAGAATGAGTTAAAATAGGTCATAATATTGGAGGAAAACATTCACTAGCGTAGTCGATGTTAGTATTTTCCTATCATGATTTCTAATTTTGAGCACTAATAGCCCTACAATGTTGTAGCTTTTGGCACTAAGAGAAAATGTGTAGATTCACGTTTCGAAATGTAATAAAGTAAGTGTTTGGAGTGCACATATAGATGCTGTATAAGAGATACACATCTAGATGTGTATAAGAGACCATCATTTCTTTGGACGTTTGACTTTCAAGTCAACCATTATCTGTAAAATTTATCCCTAAACCCTATTTGAGCCTTAATTTGTTTTGCATGAAAGAAGCACCGTCGTTTTTTTAACTCATTTTTATCTACCTTTATAAGGATGGAAGGTAGTTGTATGATAATGTTTCAATGAATGGTTTTAGCTAACTCCTTATTTCTAGCATATGATTCTTTTAAGTTATCATGCAATTTCAAAATGAAAGCTTCAAGATCATCTTCACCATAGTGCCTATCACTGGTACACATGCTTAGATAATTTTTTGCTACAGTGCCTACCATTGGTATTTAATTTAGTGAAAAGATAATACCGCAATCTAGAGGTACAATGGGGTGAGTAAGGTATAATGTTATATAACAGTTGATAATATAACCATGTGTATCAATTTCAGGTGCTCAACTCTTTGTTACCTGTAAGTTGTTAATTTTACAGAGTTAAGAAGTTTCTACAAATGATGTGCTTTTAACATTAATTTAAAGCTCTTTTTCTTATTTGCATATCCATTTTCCACTTCTTTGTTAGCCAATACCCAAGCCTTACATTGCAACATTTCTATTTCTTTTCATATCAACAATATTTGGCTTGTAATGTAACTCGTAAATAAGTTTTTACAGAACAGAGCTTCAACGCACCGAATGTCTCGAACTAGGTCAAGACGCATTGCACCGTCCGAACGAATCAATAGTAAAGAAATGGGATCCTACTGCTTTCTGACAAACATGACCGTCCGAAACCTCTATCAACGAAGAAGCAACGCATGCACGGATGTCCGAACGAAGCTCTTCAACAAACTATAAGAAGATCGGACGTTGTTTCGACGCATCCAATATATCTCTGACGTCAAACCCCAATATATATATATCCAGGTGCCTCGCCAGTTTTTTAAAGCAGCTTTTATAATGCGCTGAATTTGGTGCCAAGCAAATATCTGTCCTTATACACATCTAGATGTCATCTAAGACACAGATAGATGTGTATAAGAATAGAGCAATTTGTATACAAATTGACTATAGTGCTTAGTTGTATTAGTGTGCAGTTGACTGTCTCAAAGTACAGTGGATCTAGATGTGCCTGTATGAAAGTGTGGTAGTAAGTAATATTATTGGCTCAACTAAAAGAACTTCCCAAAATTGTAAAGATTATTGGCTCACCAAGTGTGTGAAGCATTCTAGTGATTGAATACTTCAAGCTTGCTTGCTTGGAAGTATTTGTTGTTTAATTTTTCTCTTTACCTTACTGTTCTATTGATTTCATTATATCAGAATTTAATTTGAAAATCTCAATATTTCTGAAAGTATATTTTTGAGAAACCTAATTCACCCCCCCTCTTAGGTTGCTTTGAGACCAACAATTGGTATCAGAGCTTGGTCTCTTATACACATTGTTTATACTGCTTCTAGATACAAAACCTATCTAGTTGCAACTGTACATATCAACCTTCAAAATATAGGTTAATCTGTTACTAGGCCCCCCTATGTTTAATGGGGCCGATTTTTTAGTCAAATTCTCCAAAATATTTCTGCAATCTATTGACATTGCATTTGTAGTAATACACATTCAATGAGCTATAAGAGACAGCTTCTATTGTAAATGATTTCACAAATAGTTTTATTTAAAGAAAATCTTAATAAGGTCTTGTGGAGTGAGCTCCAAATAATGGGATGCCAAAACAATTGAAATAGAGGAAGCCAAGAATTTAAATTTGATGCCTATTGAATCGCTAATCAATTCTCTTACATCTTATGAACTCAAGTTAAAGGCCAAGATAGTGGATGATGAAGAAGCAAGGCCAAGAAGGAGCATTGCTTTAAAGACCTCTCAAGAGGAAGATGAAAACAGCTCCATCAATCTAGAAGATGAAGATCTTGATGAAGGAGATCTTGCACTTATCACCAAAGGATTTCTTAAACATTACATCAACAAACGAAGAATGAGAAGAGGCGGAGCTACAAACTCAAATAATTTCAAAGGGAAGTCAAGGCTTGAAATGAAGAAGCAAAATGATAAATGCTTTGAATGCATCAACTCGGAGCATTTTGACATCCATTTCCTTCAATTTGAAAGAAGGAATGCAAGATTACATAATTCAAGATTTATGAGAGCGAGTAGTTACCCCTGTCTCTTATACACATCTAGATGTGTATAAGAGACAGCTTTCAATAATCATCTTCTTTTCTTTTGGGGATGATGAGGTATAGTCTAAATATCCTGTCTAATGATGAAAATGGTGAAGATGATCTTGAAGCTTTCATTTTGAAATTGCATGATAACTTAAAAGAATCATATGCTAGAAATAAGGAGTTAGCTAAAAAGTCAAATGCTTTATTGAATGCTAACTCTAAACTTGTGAATGAAAACAATAGGCTATCACAAGAAAATCTAGATTTGTCTAATAGACATGATTGTGAGCCTATTGTTTTCATTCACTCCTGTCTCTTATACACATCTAGATGTGTATAAGAGACAGGAACATCCACTATCTATGAACAAGGCACATGACGGTGATGACAAATCTTACATCCAAAACAGTGAAAAGTCACTTTTGGAGATAACAACAAAGCAAAATCAATCGGCATTGGTATAACACATCTAGATGTGTATAAGAGACAGCAAAGTTGACTAACACTTAATAAATTATAGTTCAAATTATCAACAAGAAGCACATTCTTATACACATCTGGATCCCATTTTTAGACAGGTTTAAATGTCTTATCAATGATAATAAAATCATGTTGTTTTATTCAAAGGCACTAGGCACAATGATGTTTATGTGATTCATCTCTATAAAATCTAGCAACAGTAGATGTAAAATGTCTTACCGCTTCCAACATAGATGATCCTTGGCTTTGGCATCGAAGACTTTGTCATGCAAGCATGGATTTAAATGAATATCTTCACAAGAAAGATTTGTGTAAGAGATTTGCCAAAACTAAACATTTTTGAAAAACAAAATTTGTGATTCATGCCAATTTGGTAAACAAGTCAAAGTTTCATTTAAACCAATGAATTTTGTGTCTACTTAAACCAATTAGAATTGCTGCAAGGACTTCTTTGGACCTACTCTATATGCTAGTTTAGGTGGTTGCAAATATGCATTTGTTATCGTAGATGACGGTTTTAGATTTACTTGGGTTTTATTTCTTGTTCACAAAATGAAGCATTTGAAAAATTTGTAAAACTGTTTTCCAAAATTCAAAACTTATTGATACAAAAATTATTCGTCTAAGGAGTGACAATGGTGCCAAATTTAAATTTGGGGGTGTTCCGACTCTTACATCACAACTCTAATGTATTAGATCTGTCTCTTAGACACCTCTAGATGTGTATAACCATTTTGTTGCCTTAGGAAATATACTCTTCAAGAAACGGCTAGAACTATGATTAGTGAATGTGACTTACCACAATACTTTTGGGCGGAAGCTCAACACGGCTTGTTATGTCATGAATCGAGTTTTATTAAGATCCTCTTTAAATAAAACTCCTTATGAACTCCTTTTTTGTAGAAAACCCGTTGTGAGCTATTTCAAAGTTTTTGGTTGTAAATGTTTTATTTTAAAAATCAAAGAAAACCTTGGAAAATTTGACAAAAAATTGGATGAAGGAATTTTTCTAGGATTTTCTAGTGACAAGAAAGCATACCGAGTTACAATAGAAGAACGCTTTTGATTGAAGAAGTTGTGCATGTTACATTTGATGAAACTAATGATGTTATCTCAAAGAATTTATGTGAAGATGAAGATGTAGGTATTTTAAAGGAGCTCAAGAAGCTTGTTATTCATGAAGATCATCAAGAAATCACATCCGTTGATGTCAATCCAAGGCATTAATGATGAAAAGAATGAGGATACTCCAAATGATCTTCCGGAAGCTTGGAGATTCGTCTCTAGTCATCCTCAAGATTCAATCATAGGTGATCTATCTGATGGGGTAATTACTCGCTCTCATAAACCTTTGAATAGTAATTGTGCATTACTCTCTCACTTTGAACCTAAACATATAGATGTTGCTTTGAGTGATGAATCTTGGGTTAATGCTATGCAAGATGAACTTAGGCAATTTGAGAAAAATAATGTATAGACCTTGGTTGAAAGACCTTCTTCTCATCCCGTTATTGGTACTAAATAGATTTTTAGAAACAAATTAAATGACAAAGGTGAAATCATAAGGAACAAAGCTAGACTTGTTGCTAAAGGTTATGCTCAAGAAGAAGGTATTGATTTTGATGAAACCTTTAGCATTTTGGTGAGAAATTTGCCAAAAGCTGACAGGTGCCAAGGTAGGAGTAAGCAAAAATTGGAGAATCATTTGATCATGGATGTCAAAAGTGCTTTTTTAAATGGCTGAAAGAGTATTGATCAAGAAGTTTTTGATGAAAAAAAAAATCTTCCAAATTATATTTTCAAACTCTCCAAAGCTTTATATGGTTTGAAACAAGCTCCAAGAGCTTGGTATGAAAGATTAAGTGGTTTCTTGATAGAAAATGGTTTCAAAAGAGGTGTAGTTGACACCACTCTTTTTATAAAAATGGATTCAAATGGTTTGTTAAAGGTTCAAATTTATGTTGATGATATTATTTTTGGAGCAACTAATGAAAGTTTGTGTAAGGATTTTTCGCATTTAATGCAAGAAGAGTTTGAGATGAGTATGATGGGCAAGTTGCAATTTTTCCTCGGATTAAAAGTTCATCAAACTAAGGAAGGAACGTTTATTACACAAATCAAGTACACAAAGGAGCTACTCAAATGATTTAGAATGGAAGATTGCAAACAAGTTTGGTACGCCAATGTGCACTTTAACCAAACTTGATGAAGATTAGCAATTTGAATAGGCTTGAAAAAAACACTATAGATGTATGATCGGAAGTCTACTTTACTTAACTACAGAGACCGCCAAGGCTGAGTGCCTCTTGGAGACTCATTTGACGAGTTTCAATCTCGCTTTAAAGAATCGATTTGTGCGCTGTTGAAATGAACTGACTAGATCTAAAGGGATAAATGGATTTTGGTTTGTGGTATCCAAAGTCCTCTACATTTGATTTGACAAGTTATTCTGATGTTGACTTTGCTGGGTGTAAAATTGATAGAAAAAGTACCAGTGGTATGTGTTATTTTATGAGAAATTGTTTTGTGTCTTGGTTTATCAAAAAAAGCAAAAGAATATGCTAGTATTTCTACGCTAAATCCGAATACATTGCTGCTGGAAATTGTTGTGCTCAACTTCTTTGAATGAAACATACTCTGAAAGATTTTGGTGTATTTTTTGACTGTGTTCCTATAATGTGTGACAACACTAGTGCAATTAATCTCACAAAAAATCCTGTTATGCACTTTAGAACCAAACACCGTCTGTTAAGCATCATTTCATTAGTATAACCTTGTTTGTTAAAAGGAAATTCGTGTTGATTTTGTGCCTACTTCAGATCAGATTTCACTGTTATTTTTCATGTAATAAGGTTTGCTCTAGATCGCTCTTCCGATACACATTTAGAAAATGTATAAGGACATTTGTACAGATACAATTTGGCATAGATTCTAATCAAATTGCAAAATTCGTCCGGAACAATTTTCTATCAGATAATTTTGGATCGTCCGAAAGCTTCTCTTATACACATCTTGCGTGGTTGGAAAATTATCCTACCCAAAGCTTTTCTCACCTACACATCTAGATGTGTATAAGAGACAGTGCTTGTAGTCAAGATATCCAATGGTAAACTGTCAAAAATTTCAAATTTTTCTTCTTTTCTTTTCTTCCATCACAATGGTTAAATCTCGCGGAGGTTCTTCTACAAGAAATCGGGTCGAAAAACTAAAGGAAGGCCGGTAGGATGAGAATCATCGCCTATTCCCCAAACAGGTATCCAATCTTATCAAAATTCATCGATGCCAAGGCATCGAACGGTATACATCCCTTTTTGGGGATCTGTCTTCTTATACACATCTAGATGTGTAGCAAGAGACTAGCACTGATGAATATAATCTTCCCATTGTCAAATCTTGTTTTGAAAAACAAAATTGGGGTCATCTTGTGCATCTTGATTTACCTGTATATCATGACATGGTGCTTCAGAGACCGATAATCTTCGGGAATGGACCTTCATTGACAACATACACTCTAATTTCTCGTTAATGAAGACCAATCTTGAGATTTCATCCAACATCATTAACACCATTTTTGAATATGAAGTCTCAAACCCCAATGATTTCTCCTATTTCTTTTCCTTAGACAAATGGCCCACTATTGATACTCGTTTTGACATCGAAGAAGTTAGGGCTATTTTTAACATCCATTTTAAACAGGTCTCGGAAGCCAAAACTACATTGCTAGCTCCAAGTCATGAAGCAGTTTCTAAAATGTCTCATGCCATTTAAACAATCGACGGTATCAAATCGAGCCGGTAAAATACAACTTATAGCTTCATCAAAAAGTCTGTTATAAAGCTTCTTGATCGTAAAATTTAGATAGCGTTTGTTCCCTATGGGAACTCTTTCTTACTGATACATCTAAGAAACAAGAGACAGGCAAATTTCTCACCAAGTCAAAGGGTGAAAGATTTGAATTATTGAAACAAGTTTAATTTGCCCGAAAACCTTTAACTTAAATCAACATTGATCGCAAAAGCCTCCAAAATTTCAACGATCGGGTGAGTTAACTAAAGCACCTTTGATATTGATTCACAATCTCTTATATCAGATGTGTACGACAAAAGACCGAAAAGCACTCTAAGAAGCGAAATGACTCACATTAGTTCTTTTCACATTTGTATTTTGTTTTCAGCATTTCTTTGGTTGTTAGCACTTCTGTAGATTGGTTGTGTATTTCCTTGACTTTCGCACTCTTAAATTTCTGTCAAATACTAGCATTCTAAATTTATGTCCTTGACTTTAACACTCTTGAAATGTATGAGGCCTGTTACATTTCACAAACCAAATACAAGCATATTCTGTCTCTTATACACATCTAGATGTGTATAAGAGACAGTAGTCTTCTACTACTATTGTGACATGCAAAATGATTAAAATCATATTTAATGCAAAACTTCAAAATAAAGGGAATTCATTCATGTTTAAGTCGTTGAGGGTCTTTCGGACGATGCAAACTTCCTTAAGACATTGTTGATGACCAAGAGACAACCATTATGAATGTCGTTCATTTGAGACAGACTCAATTTGACACAATTAGTTACTCTTTTCTAACTGTATATTGGGATGCATCTATGTGGGATCCACTGTCACAGTTACAGCTGTCTCTTATACACATCTAGATGTGTATAAGTGCGAGTTACTGAGTGGGATATAACCGTTCGATGGAAGTGATAATCTTGTATGAAAGTGTGGTTGTAAGTCATATTCTTGGCTCAACTAAAAGTCTATTAGTGTGAGCAACAACTTTCCATCTGCCAAGATGTGTATAAGAGACAGCTCCTCGCCGGTGCATATTTTCTAACTTTGAAATTTTGAATAAGATTCTTTTAGAATCTTGGAAAATGTCTAACACAAAAGTAGTAATGTCTCTTATACTAAGCTTCAAATTTTTCTAAACACTCCATAGCCTGTCTCTTATACACATCTTATTCAAATTGGCCATGGAAATGATTGGCACATCTAGAAACACAAAGATTAAATCATGTATAAGAGACAAATATCATTCACTATTTAAGAGCTGATGATTTGGTTCACATCTAGATTATGTGGAAGATTGATGAAATGTGTTGAGTATGTTTGTGATTTATTGCTCTATTTTGCTCGAGAACGATAAAAAATTAAGTGTTGGTATTTGATAAGCTCCTAAATGTCATATATTTTATGTGTCATTTACCATTGTTTTAATGTAATTTTAGTAATAATTGAGTAATTATGAGATAAAATAGTTTATTTTGAGTTTTGTAGGGTTTGAGTGAAGAATGAGTTAAAATGGGTCACAATATTGGAGGAAAACATTCACTAGTGTGGTGCAAATAGGATATAGTTCAGACATCAATTGCATAACTCTCTTATTTGAGCTTTGATTTCTATGATTTTGAATGATTTAGAAAGCTAAGGAAGTTTTCTACAACTTTTGTGTTTTACACATCCAAGATTCTAAAAGAATCTTATTCAAAATTTCAAAGTTAGAAAATATGCACCGGCGAGGAGCACATGCATGATTTGTATAAATTGCTCATAAATTGCTTGTCCGAAATTCAATTGAATCACCTCAAAAATTTTGATGAGAAATTTGCCAAAAGAAATGTTTCTTCGGGTTGAGTTTTCCCAAATTCAGCCTGCATCATGATCAAAATCGAGGAAGAAGTTGAAACCGAAGTGCCAGCGCGCACAAGCGCGGCATTGCAGCCGCATGTGCGCCCGCTCCCATCCTTCGCTTCAGCGCACACATGCGCTTCAAGTTGCAGTGCATGTGTGCCAATCGACGGGTGGGCTACAAAACTTGATTTATTTTGCAAGAAGCATCCTCCCATGGGCCCAGTTGCATACCTGTCTCTTATACTTATCATCTCCAAGCCTCAAAACCCTAAAAACACCTATAAATACACTAGAGAAAGGAGAAAAAAGGGATCATCATCAGCAATGGTTAGTTTTTAAGGTTTTTCAATAGTAGAAAAATAGTTTAGCCGTAGGGTAGAATTTTCAATTGAAGACTTTAGGATCTTCAACATTCGTTCTTACTTAAATTACTGAGTTTGATTTAATTTTATGCAATTTAATTTTCATTCTTATTGCTTAGTCTTGTTCTTTAATTATCGTTCTTCTTTTATTGCTTTTAACTTTTGAATTGCTTCCATAAGTTTAGTAGTTAGGGTTTTACTTTATCATTTTTAATCACTTTCATAGTGTAGATTAATTTAAATTCTAGTTCTTGATTAAATTCTTTCAAGTAGAATAGATTGAACTAGGGTTTTAGTTAATTATTTTTAATTGCTTTCCGTAGGGTTAGAATTTTATATTCGTCTTTATTTCAATTTCTTGCGATTAAATTTGGTTTAAATTTAGTCAAAAACCCTTAATTATTTTGTTTAACTAATAAATAGACTCGTGAACCTAGTAATTGTTCCGATAGTTCTCGCGGGAATGATCCTTACTCATCCTTATACAAACTCACCTCATATACTTGCGAGTGTGTGGGAATTGATTAGTGTAATTAAGGTTTTCTTTTATTACTTGTTCATCATTTGCAAAAAACACTAGCATTTAACGAGACAGATTCCGGAACTGCTTTTAGTTGCTTTCGCATGTTAAAATTTAGTATCAGGTCAATCAAATAGTAGACACGATTAAATTAAATTTTATGGAGTTTTTGTAGATCATATAAGACGCCAAGGTAATATGTGTTACCTATTTCACTTTCTCTACAAATTATCATTCGATGTCAAAGTTCGAAAAATACTGTTTGAATTATAGTACCATCTACATGTGTATAAGGAACAGTCCATCCATTACCAGGCACAATCATTTGTAAACTTTGTTGAATTGTTGTACGCTCGGATGAATTTTCTAAATGGATTCCATCTCGTATAATCGGTGGTTGCAATTGAACACCCAATAATATATTGATGGAATGGAAAAATTTTTCTGCCTTCCAACCCCTCCCCATTGGGTGTTCAATTGCAAATCATTTCTCACCACAAAAATTACAAATGATTGTGCCTGGTAATAATTTGGATACACTGGGGTATCTTGACACCTTATATTTCAAAGTCGAAAATATGGTATTTCAAGTATATGACATTTAGGAGCCTGTCTCTTATACACATCTAGATGTGTATAAGAGACATGTTCGGACGTCCGTGCAAAGTTGGAAAGCTGTCTCTTATACACATCTAGATGGTCATGTTCGTCCGAAAGATACAAATACCACATAACACAATAAAGGACTTGTATCTAAATGACATCAATATGCTTGGAGATCTATAATACTTTCTCTGTCCCATAATTTTAGTCGCTTTAGGGAATGTGTTTTTTTTAACAATAATTAACAAGTAGCTTTTGTGTTAACTTTCCATCTTTATCCCTATTAACTATCATGTGTAGAGAAAATTTGAGAGTTTTGTAGGGCCAATACATTTAGTTTAGCTTCAAAACGTTTGAAATTTGAGTGGTCCGTGACATCACGCACATTTACTACTTCATATTCAATTGGAGGTGTCTCACGCATTATATAATTGGGTTTCTTTTTTTTTTTTTCTTTCATACTGCGAGTGTCCCTATAAGAGCAAAAATATACAGTTGTCTTTGACCGAAGAGAGGCATATTGACTAATGACCATGCACAACAATTTATACGTGCTATTTTGATTTGTATAAGAGATGGGTGCTGGAATGGATTCCTCCAATATTGCATAACACTTTTAATATACACGGAGAAAGTACCAAATATTATATTAATAACGTCATATCAATGCTTTGTTAAATCTCATTGTAAGTTTGGATTGCAACCTTTTCTGTCATTGTTTTTCAAGTCTTGTATCTTTCTCTTATATACTGTAATTATGTATAATAGACAGGTCTTTACTCAACCTTTACGCTACTTAGTATCATGTTAGCAATTGAGACATTAACCAATTGCAGAAATATAACGCACCGCTCATAAAGAACGACTCTGGGCAAGCAACAATTAAAGCCTTTAACACTCCATAGCCCTGTCTCTTATACACATCTAGATGTGTATAAGAGACAGCATATATCTATTAAAATGTTGTTATAAAGAATAAGATACTGATTAATACAATAACGTTGCTTGTTTGGTATTTCAACAATAATTACTACAGATATAGTGAATATATAGGCCCAAGATGTATAACACAAAACTCGTTTATTTACACCAAACCTTCGAGGAATCATTCAGAATGTCTAAGTTGTATAATTGGATTTGGTTCGTCAAAAATAAACCATGCATCAAGGATTTGATTATCTTCTTGGCAAAAGAAATTTAAAAGCAGGAATTTAACTTATGATTTAGTATAAGGACCATTAATTATACTCCTTTAGGGTGTCGGCTTTGTTTATATGCTTTTAAGAGACTATCACTATTTATTTACTTCTATTAACGTTTTACAAATGTAACTGTTATTTTATTTGTCACATTATTTGTCACACCCCAAAAACGGGACAGTAACACGCCGCTTCCTAATGGTACACCAGCCCAAAGCTCAAGGCACAAACGAACAGAGCAACAAACTTAACCGCAATGTAATAGAACCATCAAACCATTTCTTAACTATAAAACCGAATATTTTATTTTACACAAAAAAAAAAAATACGAATTACAAAATTCCTTCTTAGTACAAAAGCAGATGCTACAACAAAAACAAAGTTCATCAATACAAAACCTATCTAATACACTACCCCTCTCCAAACAAAAGAGAATGTTATGATTATCCTCGAGTCCTACCAAGAATGTGGAATCTGGAGAAAATCTAAAAGCCGCTAACGCGATGGAGAGTCAAAACGAGCACCTAATCTGAAAAATTATCAATCACGGGGGTGAGCATAACTCACAATTATACACATCTAGATGTGTATAAGAGACAGCTAGATGGGGAAAGAAAACAGATAGATTTGTATCTTAGACAGACCATGGTGTTCACAGTATCTTTTAGGCTCAAAGGTATGACCTACAGACTAGCCGATCTAGTAATCTACCACACCTACTAGTCCGACCGGGAGGTCAAGTTATCCCATCACAAGACCCCTAGATCAAATAGTTCATAGATCAAAGCAGATCACCATGGCGTCCCATGGATGACTATAGAACCGATTCTCCACAAATCAAACATTTCAAAACACATCCAAAATTATATACCTAGGTCACCTATGAGCCAAAATAGTAATAAAATGGTTTTTATCAAATGAGTTTGCAAACATATCATTTGATTAACATAAAATAGCTTGGTCCCGATTTCATATGTAATAAATCTAAAACTTGGTAAAAGTGCAGTTCCAAACATCATATACATTCTAAAATCCATCCAAACATATTTCGAAAGTCGTTAAACAAAATACAAGTGGAAGAGGGTCTATGTTACCCAGTCTATCAAAGTATAAGAGACAGACAGCGTGAACAGTGGATACGCGAGTAGGGATGAATAGTACGATTTGCTAGCACCCCACAACAATCCATACGCCATAACCACTACAATTAACTCTATTACAACATTAGAGCAACAACCTATGGGTGGAATTCCCTCTTTACTACCAAACTAAATTATTTTTACCGATTAGCCACACGCATGATTCAAACATGCTTCCTATCCAAACTAACCTTAAAACACTCTTAAAACATCATTATATGCATAGACATAAGCATTCATAGCATAACACTCTAGGGCCACATATGGAAGACAAAACCCCAACTCATAATCTTAAAATATGTAATCTAACCGTGAAAAGTTGTTAAAAATCAACCCCAATCACTTCCCAACCTCCAAAACACTAAAAACAACCCATAACATACATAAATCATAACATATAAGGCTGCAAAGAGGGTTTTTTTCAGCCATAAAGAATCCTACAAAACTTGAAATTAAAGCTTGGATCATAAAGCCCATAAGCCATAAAGTGCTAAAATACATAAAATCTTACCTTCCAAGTGATTTATACTTGATATCCAAGAAAATTTTGGGGGAAAATGGGGAGAGAAGTTTCGGCAGCTTGTTTTGACATTTTAATTACTATTGGAAAACAAGATACACCATTTCCTGACCCAAATAGTTCCTCATTTGACCAAATAGTCTCCAAGTTGACTATTTAACCCAAAACTAATTTTTGCTACTCCTGTCTCTTATACACATCTGCATTGTGGTGTGTGAGTGTTGTATGATGGCTGAATTATTCACTAATTACACTTAGTCTAATTTTTGACCCGTTTACCATTGAACCGAAATCTCGTAAACCGAAAAATTTGCCGAATTGAAAAAAACGAGTATAAGTACTTTATGACTAAAAATAATATGAAAAACATTTTAAACCAGTTAAAAATCAAAGAACAAGGCTAGTAAAATACTGGGTTTCACATTATTGGTATACATAGTGATATTAATAATATTACATTATAAATTCCTCATATGTATTTTGATTGTTTACTTGAAAATAGCATGACTATATTGACATTAGAAATCGTAATATGATTTTGTTTTAAGCTGAAAAGCTACAAAATTGGACATGCCTGACGTTTAGATGGCATTTGACGTTTAAATGGCACTTACATGATTACACAAGGGCTTCATGACTATGGTCACATCTAGATGTTATAAGAGACTTCATGGATTCTGGCTAATCGCAATGCTAGGCCATACCTTTGAGCTTTTATGATAAAAGACTGCTAATAATATAATTCCGGATTATCAATAGAAAAAATTATAATATCAATATTCCTCAATTTTACAGTTGTTGTAAGTATTAATTATTGGGGTAGAATTACTATTATTAGTATGTCAAAAAGGTTTATTCTTTTTAAAAGCAATTAAAACGGTATTAGTAGTTATATTTGGACTTGCATAATATTTTGCTAATTGTTACATGTTTTTACTCTGCATATTTTTAGTACTGTTATGAAAGTGTAATGATAGTGTAATTTGGATGAGTTAAAATGCTATTAATAGTTAAATTTGAAATTGCATAATATTAGTTATAGATCTTATCACTATGCGTACATTAACTTAATAGAGTTTTAAATTTATTATTTGTAATTGTTGTGACATGATGTTTGGAGCACAATGTTTTTAAATAGTAACTGTTATTCAAGGAACATTTTAATTACATACATTACATATCTGAGGCATATAGGGAAATTTTTTAAGGTGAGCAAAAATTAAACAAAAGCATACATATCTAACAATGTTTCTTAAATAATCTGAGTTGCAAAAAGCTTATTGATATGAAACCATTGTTATGAACACTTTACACTCATACCCTAATGTCTATGTTTGGGAATTTTAAGTTAAGTGTATCCAATTCGTTCACGCTTCAAGACGGTCATAACATTGTCTGGAATTTCTTCACACCCCTATTTCATATGAGATATGTTCGAATTTCACTTTTTTGAATACCTTAAAAAATTTCCCTATATGCCTCAGATATGTAACTGTGATTCTACACATCTTGAATTCTTTCAAATTTCTTTTTATTCTCTTGATTTCTTAACATGTTAGGGGATCAAACTGATTTTAGATTTTGTACACATCTTTGATAACTACAGAGACAGATCTATGAATTACCATTCGACCCATACATCCCTGCAATTTTCTTCCACATAAAACTATAAATCTGAAAGATTACACTACGTCACCGCTTACAATGTCTTTTATACAAGAAGATGCGTATATGCAACAGTGGTTAAGGCTATCCATGGTACTTCATAAGAGTCCTCTTATACAACTGTTTACCTCCTCGTAGCCATGATTAACAAAAACTCCATCAAATTTTATTTAATCGTGTTTCTACTAAAGGGCTCCCACTGAACATAAAAGTTGGTGCCAACTATATTAGTGTAACGGTTGTTAGGGGTACCTTCTACTAATATGGAATTTGTAGGTGATTAGTCAATTAGATGCCGGTTGGAACATTCTCCATGCTCTCCCGCATGTCTCCATGTAACAAGTTGTTAACGTAAAATGGTAACGACTCTGGAGATGTCATTAGATATCAGGAAAGGTGGAGATTTGAGGCCCCAATAAGGGCTTGTATATGTGAGTATTGATAGGCAACATTTTACGAACATGAACCAAAAAAACGCAGCCTTTGAACCAGATATTATATGGGAGTGTAACTAAGTACACAGATTCTTAAAGCAGTTATATTTATCAGAGATTGAGATTCCTAGGTATAATTACCTACAATGATAGCATCATATGTGGGTAGATGTATCATTGTAGGTATGTTAAACCTAGGAAGTTCAGTGTTTTCTCTTATACATTTCTTGATGTTGATAAGCCGAAACTTTTCACGGTTGCACTTTGGCATATTCTTGAATTCTAAGGTATAAATCACTTGGAAGGTATATGTGGCCCTATGTATTTTAGCTTTATGGTGTTCCAAGCTTTATGATTCAAGCCATCAAGCACACAAGTATTCCTGTCTCTTATACACATCTAGATGTGTATATTTGTACAGGACGTATCCAGGAAACTATATGGTCTTAGTGCAGTGTACAAAATTTCAACTAAAAGTTGTATCTTGTAGTATTAAGATGTCCAGTAAAAATGGAAATTTAACAGCACTTGTAAAATGTAAGCCTATCAATAGGTATAAGAGACAAACAGGTATGAACAATTTTAAAACTTTTGGCTTGTTTTATGCACATTGCACAGCATAAGCACTGTATAAAGAGGATAAAAATTACTACATAGAATAGTTTTGTTAATCGTGCCTAACTTTTTAGCTTTAGGACGTAAAATTTCTAACGTTTTAACTTTAGGAATTAACCTTTTTAACTTTTTAATTAATATATAGATATACATGAAAATCAATTTGCACAATTTTGGTCCTAAAGCTAAAAAGTTAGGCACGATTAACCAAAACAAGTTCAAGGCCTTTTTATTTCTTTTAAAATTTATTTCATGCCTAGTTGTTAGTATATTTTATTGATTCTTCCAAAAATTTTAAAAAATAATATCAACTTTAATTGTAGTGGTGCATTCTACCATATTATGATTTGTTAGTGTTTTATTTATTTTGCTGAATTTACTTCTTTTAAAATTTTTTATTTCCAAAAATATAATGTACAACTATTTCACACTCACTCACTCTTATATACATATAAAGTTGTTGCATAGTTAAGGGACTGAAATAATTATTTTCTTCATTGATTAAACCCAATAACTGAATAAAGCGAAATTGTTTAAGGTGAATTTAAGTTATTCAAATTCTTTCAGCATTTTAACATCTATATGCATATAATTTCTTTTGTTATAAGACCCAGGATTTCAATCCTAAATTAAACTGAATCTCATAAAACAATATTAAGTATGCAGAAGAAAATATATAATTTCGGAGTTAAATCTCTTACATACACTTACAAACAAATCTAGATGTGTATAAGAGACAGGCTTCAACTGTAAGTTAAGCTTAATCTATCCAAAGAATTGTTGAAATTTTGGGGAAAAATTAGGCTTTTTGTACATCGAAGCAATACATTAGAGATAATTTTGTAACACCGTTTTAATTATTTTAAAATGTTTAAAATTCTTTGAACCATTTATTCTAAACATTAACTAATGAACATTAGTGGGTGATGCCATGGGGTGAAGGGTAACATATGATGTATGATGTGGTCTAGAGTGACTTTAAACTTTGGAAGGTATAATTATGAGTTAAGGAGTCTAGTTTACATAATATCCATCAATTAAGTGCATTAAGTGATCGTTTTAAACTTGTCTCTTATACACTATAACTGCTAAAACTTCTCAGATGTATTTACTTATTAATCACTCTTAAGGAGAGTGCTAATTAGCAAGTCCAGACTATAAACAAGCTATTCTAATTCTCGTGCATAAAGTTATAGATGGGTAAATAAATATATTTGAACACACACAGAGTAGGAAGAAATTATTGCGTAGTATCTAAATGGATCAACAATGAAAGACTAACAGTTGTTAAGTTGTGCCTAATGTAATAATGCCAAGCAAGAAAATGTGTTAATTTTCTATTAAAATAGTTTATAACTAAATCCAAGCAACAAGGCTTACCAGTTGAAGTTACCTTTATGACACAAAAAGTAAGAAGTACTTTGATGTGTCCGCCTATTTTTAAGCAACGGATACAGGTATGGCAACTTTATTTCTATGTGAATTGGACGTGGATCAGTTCCGTTTGAAAGGTGAAATGTAAATTAAGATTTATGAATGGTGTACGGGACTAAATAAGGTAGAGTGATTGTGTCAGAAGGTAGAGAAGTAACACTATTGTAACTTACCGTATGGAACACACGGCTACGTATGCAATTCCAACCACCGCAATGAAGTCACAGATACAAGCCTTTAAAATATGATTCATATGGTTAAGTCATAGTTTTATTTGGAATACATTGCCACCTATTTTTGGTTCATGTTCTCTTATACACTCTACTCAAATATTAATTTAAATTATTATTATATTATGTACATGCACAATACATGCACAAGTAGAGTGCATCAACTTCATTTACTCTCTCTAGTTTATAAGGATAAAGCTTATAAATTTTTAGAAATTAAATATCATATATTGGAAAAATCAAAATTGAAAGAACAGCTATATCTTTGATAAGTTCAAATATTTTGAAATTGCAAAGAGATGGAAAGATGAGGGAGACGGATTTGAGAGAATCTAGATGTGTATAAGAGACAGATACGCACCTCTTCTTGTAACCCTAAATTAAACATCAATAACTTCTTGGTACCCCTAACACTGTCTCTTATACACATCTCTCTTCTTGTAACCCTAAATTAAACATCAACAACTTCTTGGCGTATTGTATGCACACGCTTGGTTGTATTACCAAGTAGAAAGGAGAAAATTGGTTTGATAGTACTACTAGTACTCGATTTTATTATATTAATATGTCTATTGTTGATAAGGATAAACATATAAATTTCATCAAAATTCCTGTCTCTTATACACATCCAAGTAGAAAAGAGACAACGTTTGGATAAGTATGAGTATTCGACTTTATTATATTTATATATCTCTAGTTAATAAGGATAAAACTTATAAATGTTATAAATATTGAATTTCAAAGATTGTAAAATTGAAATTGAAAGAACATCTAGATCTTTTATAAGTGAAAATACGTTTTGAAAATGCATATTTACAAATCACAGGATGAGCGGATCATGGAGAGAGAAGAAAGAGCGTGATTTTGGAAAAAAGAAATGCTTGGAAGATTGAAGTAAGGAAAACAACAGAAAGGAAGGAATCATGGTTGAGTTTTGGGAAAGAGAGATGGAAATGTGATAAGGTTTAATTTAGGATTGAAACAATGGGTTGCATAAGTATAAGTATAATCCTAAATTAAACCTTTATATCCATATCTCTTTCCCAAAACCCAAAACTCTGATTCCTTCCTTATCTGAGATGTGTATAAGAGACAGACTTGTACCCCAACTACATCTAATGATATCATTTATTTTATAAAGTTTAATATACACCACAAGCTTTACAAGTAGGGTAAAAAACCAGCTTTGCCTATACATATTTAAATCTTCTGCATACTCAATATTGTTTTATGAGATTCAGTTTTATCATGGATTGGATCCGTATTAACTTTTGCATAATAGGATGTGTTTAAGAGACAGGGGCTGCATGTGTATAAGAGACAGCATGTCCTATCTAATCTACTCCACAGGTTGTGGGTCTTATCATCCTTTACAAAGCACATCATAATTCAGGAATTAGAATAGCTTGTTTATAATCGAGACTTGCTAATTAGCACTCTCCTTAAGAGTGATACACTCCTACTGCACTGATTTGGTGTAGCATTCCTTTCCCAAAATTTAATGACCTCCGAGATAAGTCATTAAATTTTGGGAAAGGAATGCTACACCAAATCAATACAGCCAATCTTCTTGCTTAATTCATTAAATTTTTTAATACAGGGATTAAGGATGTCTCCAACAGCTATTGGAGGTGAGGAATTTTTAATGTTACTTCCTTGATTTTATTCCTTGATTATATGATATATGTTAGTAGTGTACGGTTGAGAGTTCATTAATAATGTAATGAGACAGTAAAATCTATGCATTTTGAGAGTGTGTTATTATGAGACATCTAGATAGTATAAATCTCTTTTCAACTTTAAAAATTGTCGGATTGAGGAGAAGAGGAAATAGCATAGATTTGGAAAAGGAAAAGACTTGGAAGATTGAGGTAAGGAAAGAATAGAGAAGAGAGAATGGTGGCTGAGTTTTGGGTAAGAGAGATGGGAAAGTGATAGGGGTTTAATTTAGGGTTGAAAATATGGGTTAGATAAGTATAAATACTTTTTTACTGTATTTATATATGATATATGATTCTCCAAAATTCTTCAACATGGAAAATATTTAGCAAACAGTCTTAAGCCCTACTGGTAAGCCTTGGAGCTTGGATTAGATATTAATGAACCTTATTTATATCAAGTTTTGTGGTTAAGTAAATAAACACTTTAACCCCTGTGATTTGTAAATATGCATTTGACCTCTCTTATACTTTAAATTTTTTTGTAAACTTGACAGAATTCGTCCAAATTAATCAACCGTGACTTCCACGCGCATATAATGCACGTGAAATTGTTTTTTTTATACAAATTAACACTGAAATAATATTTGAATTGACATTTTTACCTAAAAACGCTAAGCCCATCCCTTCCCACACAACTAGCCACCCTCTTCCTCCCAACAACAAGACCTGTCTCTTATACACATCTAGATGTGTATAAGAGACAGATGTAAAACTCACTTCGATTCCCTCTCTCTCTCCACACGATGATGGAGAGATGTCGCTAAGTGACAGATATAAGGCAGATGGATGGCAATTGAAATGTGGTGTTTTTTTATAAGAGACAGACCTAGACATGAGTACCTTCCTATTCAATCACCTTGTTAAATCATTTTGGGGATGGGGTTTGATAGGAGAAGTGGGGGTGGCGGGAGGGAAATTGAGGAGCGGAGAGGATAAGGGGGTTGGGGTTGGGGTTGGGGTTGGGAAGTGATATTTTGGGGTTGGAAATATAGGAAGGGGTAGGAGAGGTTGCGAGAGAGATCGGGGAGGAGGAAGAATAGGTACAGCAGGAATAGATATTGGTGATGGCCCTTTTATTTTTAATTTGACCTAAAATTTTGTAATTTTTTTATTTTTAATTTGATAAACTCAACCATGATTCCTTCCTTTCTGTCTGTCTCTTATACACATCTGAACAAGTCGATGTTCATTAGACAATTTTATCCATTCACTTTAGTAATATTTAAAATACAAGAAAACCAAATACAAATTTAAAAACCACAGCAATTAAAGTGTTTATGTACTTAATTGGAATTTACGTTTTACCCTATCGATGTTAATCGTCTTATGAGATTCAGTCTTATCGTGAATGGAATCCGTATTCAACTTTTGCTTAATATGAATCTCGTTTCCGGTGTCAACCTCTTCTACTGCCCGCAGTCCACCCAGACTAAGCTACCCCTATCTTACAAGTTACAAGCACATGACAATTCACAACCTGCAAACAAACACTGCTATCTAGATGTGTTTGTACGACAACAATGTCTTATACACATCTAGATCGCCTTCCAAACCTCAAACAAAGCTCTCTGCAAACACCTCTTATATTCCTCCTTAATCCCCAAACCCAGATTCCTTTTCCCCTTCTGAAATACTGCTACCAGTATTTTACTATCCAACAACAGAAAACCCACAAGAACTCCTATTCTCAGACCCTTTTGCATTTCTTCCGCGGCCGCCACCGCTAATAATAATATTCATGTTGTGCAAAAAAAGGAGATTAGCATCATCGACCCCACTGAATATCTTTCTTGCTCTTTGCCGGACAAAAAGCCTCTCAAAAATCGCCGTTCTTCTCAGTGGTGGCGTCGATAGTAGTGTTGCTCTTCGCCTTCTCCATCTCGCTGGCCATTCTTGCACTGCTTTCTACCTCAAAATTTGGTTTCAAGTAAATCATCTTTTTTATACACATCTAGATGTGTA